>VWZW01005256.1:215269-269694 GCA_013397115.1 Edolisoma coerulescens | reverse complement strand
GGCCCGGCAGCACCGGATGCAGCCTGTGGCGTCCCGGGGGTGGGGGAGAGGCGCTCGCGGCGTTCCCCGGCATCGGTGCCCATAATGATTCCTGATTCCGTAGTTGAGGCCCGAGAGGAAACTTCCTCGTGTGCTTAAATTTGGTTTCGTGGTTTAAATGTGGTCGCTCGCCGGTGAGCGCGCTGGCGTAGCTGTGATCCTTTGCTAGTTAATGCGCTGGCGTAGTGCAGTGAATAAATGAATGGACGTGGGCTTTTTGCTAGGGTGGTTTTGGAGGTTCTTTCCCTTAGAAAAGATTGAGTTATGACTCTATCTGTTTAAAGTATTTGAGGTCTATTTGTGAATTTTAATAAAGTTTGAAATGCAACAATAAAACATAGGTTGATGAAGGTGGCATTTCAGTAGGTTGCATCACCTCTAATTAGAGCTTCTCTAAGTAGTCTTAACAAGTTTGGTATGTTTGTTGTAGTTTTTCCTGGACATAATTCTGCAAGTTATGCTCATGCAGACTGGAATTTATTATCCTTCCATGAAACATGAGTGACTAATAAACTTGCTAGTTTGGGTTAGTTGAGCAGCTAACTCATGTAAATATTCCTGGCTTGCAAGGCTATAAGGAGGAAAAGCTACAGAACCTATTGGCAGTTCAGTGGACTAAATAATACACAAGTTTTTGATATTTAAAATTTGTTTTAGTTATCCCTGTTTGCAGGTGGACTGAGTTGCTGCAGAGACTCTTTGTGGTTTACGGTGCTGTGATTTTGTGTATTCTGGTAGAAAACAGAATTTCCCAACACGTGGAAAACAGACAGCTTTACCTCTGATGTCTTGGTCCAGCACTCCTTGGGGAAGCCTGGTGACATAGTTGAGTGTTTGCAGGTTCATCTGGACAGCCAAAAGAAATAACAAATGACCAGAAGTAAAAACAAGCTGTATTGCTTTTGCCTTTTTGCATATTGCCTTTTAGAGTGAAACTGTCAACCACAGTGCTAAGAGGAGTTTGATCTATCCGAGGAAGTTGAGGGCTTTAGATTTGGAGGTACAGGACTGTCAGGGCACAGTCCCAGTTTGAAACTGACACATTTCCTAGCTTTGGTGGGAGGTGCTGAAAAACTGAGAGCAATCCCATTTTTTCTTGTTTTTCCTTCTACTTGTTGCATTGTGTGTGGTGGTTATGGGCTTTGAGGGACAGTAGTTGGTGAGGCATTGTGCGTAATGACACTAATGGGCCCTAATTTCAGTGTCCTGGTGCTCCTGCACTGCAGTCCTTTGGGGCCTCGGCAGTCATTGCAGGGCTGGAGTGCCACACCCTGCCTTCCAGGCTGAGCATGCCCTGCTTTGAAACACCTGTCAGAGTGGTGTTTTCAGTTAAAATCCAAGTGAGCTGGGAAGATTTGTGAAGGACATAACTTCGTTTTTGTATGAATGAGATGCTGTGTGGTGGTTTCAGATAAACTCACTGGAGGCTGAGGAAGTTACACCTCCTTCATTGGTGTTGCTTGTTGCATTACCTGGTCTGGGTTATCCCTTGGAGCCTGTACCTGCTGATGTATGTGTCAGGCTATTTTTTGCTTTGTTCACCCTGGTACTTAGATTTAAATCTGGTTAAGGAGAATTCTGTATGTGGCTGGGAACAATAATTTTCAGTTTAGGAAGGATTCAGCTACATATTCCTAAGTACCAATATTTTTGTGATACTTTATCGTAAACCTCTAAGTAATACATCAAGATGTTGAGTTAATATATAAACTAGTTTCCTTCCTACTTTAATAAACAATATACATAAATTGTAAAAATCATCTTTTCACGTAAGAAATTCTGTGTAGTCAAGGTTGTACAAAGAACTGACTCTTCAGTGCTCTTCACACTGTGAGAAGAGCTATATGATTAATGTTTCTGTTGTGGAGAAACGAGTGACTAGCTAAGTTATTTAAATAGCTTTACTTTTAAAGTAGATTTCCTAAAATCATGGCTATTCCCAATACAGTTTGTGACTTGACTTCTGGAATAAATTGTATGTGAAGACACCTATTTTCTAGTGATTAAATTTTGATATGTATGAGTCTTAAGCAAACTTTAAAAATTATTTTTCTTAAAACTTTTCTGTTAAAATTTAGCCTTTTTAGAGACTATTAGATAAATGAAAAATTAGATAATTTTTAAAATTTTCTTTCGCAGACAATGATTTGCAAGGAACAAATAGTTCTGGATCATTGGGTGGTCTTGATGTCCGTAGAAGAATCCCTATAAAGCTTATTTCAAAACAGACCAATAAAACCAAACCTGCACCTCGAACTCCAAGAAATATGAACAGGATGCCTTCAAAGACCCAAGCTGGTGATGAAGGTAATTAATATAAATTCCCTGTAGTAGGGAAGTGTATTATTCTACATCATTGTTTGAGACTTTTTTCAGTCTTAAGAGACTTAAGAGTCAAGGGTTCTGTCCAAATGCAAAAAAGTTTCAAGTCTCCGAGTACTGCTACACTGTAGGGCTTCAGTAGTGCCCATTTCCAAAACAGGCTGTCTGACTATTTTGGCTCTACCTTTCTGTAGAATAGGCTCAGCAGATTGGAAGTGCTGTGGCATTATTTGATAATTTCAGTATAAATGACCCATGCTCTTAATAGCAGCTGGTGTCAATTATGAAAGTGTTGTGGTTGGCTCTTGTCTTTCTTCTCTTTCTCCTTTCCACAGAAGAATTTGATTATAACAAAGAGGAGCGATACGAATGTAAAGGAGGTGAAATGTTTGGCAATCAAAGGAGATTTCCTGGACCCATCTTTTGGGACTATAAGGTAAAGTCATGAGTCTTTGCCTGTGTTTCATACCAAGCTGTAGGTAGTCCTGGTAGATACTTCGTTAATTAAAAGTTTCTCAGTTATTTTTGTCTGTCTAAAAAGACATCCTCTGCTTTCTCCTGTTTGTGGTGTTCCTGCTTCCTTTTCAGCTAATTCAGAAGTAATAGATAAGTTGATGATAATTGAAATGAGAAGTTTTGGTGATGTTGGGGTTTGTTTTCTCACCCCCTTCTCTGTCCTACCAGATAAACTTGCTGGGGGAAAAGGATGATACACCGGTCCATTTCTGTGATAAGTGTGGATTGCCCATCAAAATGTATGGACGCATGGTGAGTGAAATTACCGGTGGAAGATGCAGCCATGGTTTCCCTTTAGGTAAAATTAGGTTTTACTGTGTCTGTATGAGGCTTCTAGAGGTTACTGATTTCAACAGGCATCTGAATAAACAGCAAAATAGTACCGGGATGGAACTGGAGGCCTTCACTGCTCAAGTGTTTGTGTTCCATCTGTCTGGCTGATTTTCCTTTACCGCCTGATTTAATCAAGTAAGCCTGAAAATGTTAAAAAAAACCCAGAACACCATCACGAAGGAAAAAACCTTCAACTTCTGGGGTTTTGACCTTATACCATGTAGGTTTCAAAATGAGCTTTTTATCTCAATTGAAGACTTGCAGTGAAGTTAGAAGACACCGTTCACTTTAATGTACCTTTAAAAATCCCTGAGATTAATTTAGATTTCTGAGTGTGATGTAACAGGCTTCAGCATCTGACTTAATGACAGTTAATGCTTTTAAAACTTTCCTTCCTGGCTAGCAAGACAGGTGTAATCAGATTGCATATGCAGCTTCTGTGAATATTCAGGGTTGGTGTTAGTGGCAAGACTCAAACTTCCACCAGTGTTTTTTAGCAAGACTTAACGCGAAACAACGCTACCCCAAAAAACTCAAACTCAACATAAACTGTTCTAGAAGGTTTCCGTGCAAAGATGCTGTAAATTGTTAACCACTGCTATGCTTGTTCATCTCATAGGTAGCTTAGTTACTTTAATTATTATAAACTGCACTGGAGGGAGGAACTGTATCCTGCAGGATGACATAGATATTTATACAGGGTGTCTTAACAGCAATTTTTTATCTCTAGATACCTTGCAAGCATGTTTTCTGCTATGACTGTGCTATACTACATGAGAAAAAGGGAGACAAGATGTGTCCAGGGTAAGTTATTTCAAGATTTGTTATTCAAGGAAATGTAAGAAAGTAACTTAAATATCTTATTTCAGATACTGTATTAACATAGCTCTTATTTGTGTACATTTAGCAGAGGCAGTAGAGCACTCTGTACTTTCTAGTTCCTATTCCATATTTTGGGATTGTAAGAGATGAGTGTTTACTTCGTTGTTTTTGGGTAGGTAACCTGTTATTGCTCTAATTCGAAAAGGAGTAAAGAGCAGTTTAATTTACTTAGTGAGAATGACCTGAGTTAAGTCTTAATGCACAGAAGAAATTTGTGTGAGAGAGAGATGCTACTCATAAAATTCTACCTCATGAAATTTTTATGTTCTTTCATAGTTACATTTGGAGATACAAAAACTAGGTAAACTTCAAAATCAGTGAAAAGTTTCTTTCCTTCCTACGGTGGGGCAAAATTGTCAGTTCTAATTTGGCTAATTTTGTTAACAAGGAAAAACGCATGTTGATCTCTCTGTGATGACAATAAATCAATAAATATTCTCTTTTGATGTAGCTGTAACGAACCTGTGCAGCGAATCGAGCAGTGTGTTCGAGGGTCTCTCTTCATGTGTAGCATTGTTCAAGGATGCAAGAGAACTTACCTGTCACAGAGGGACTTACAAGCTCACATCAACCACCGTCACATGAGAGCTGGGAAGCCTGTTACTCGTCCTCCCATTGAACCCGTACATCCTCCTATTGCCCCACCGCCGGCCGAAATTCCCGAGCGTTTCATAATGCCCCCTGAGAAACATCACCTGAGCCACATCCCGCCGAAGCAGCACATCATGATGCCCCCGCCTCCTCTGCAGCATGTGCCACACGAGCACTATAACCAGCCCCACGAGGATATCCGTGCTCCTCCCGCAGAGATGTCCATGGCTCCGCCGCCACCCCGCCCGGTCAGTCAGGACACCTTCCGCATCTCAACGAGAAAACACAGCAACTTAATAACTGTCCCCATCCAGGATGATTCCAATTCGGGTGCTCGAGAACCGCCTCCACCAGCACCCGCGCCTGCTCACCATCATCCCGAATACCAGGGTCAGCCAGTGGTGTCACACCCTCATCACATCATGCCTCCCCAGCAGCACTATGCGCCGCCCCCGCCGCCACCTCCGCCCATCAGCCACCCTCTGCAGCACCCTCCGCAGGCGGCAGGCACCCCTCACATGGTGTACAGCCAGGCTCCTCCGCCGCCAATGACCTCTGCCCCCCCGCCCATAACCCCGCCGCCCGGACACATCATCGCCCAGATGCCGCCCTACATGAACCATCCTCCTCCGGGACCTCCCCCTCCTCAGCATGGAGGCCCACCTGTAAATGTAAATGCACCCCCTCCCCATCACTATAATCCCAACTCCTTGCCACAGTTCAGTGAAGATCAAGGAACTCTTAGTCCCCCTTTCACACAGCCTGGGGGAATGAGTCCAGGGATATGGCCAGCTCCAAGGGGGCCGCCTCCACCTCCAAGGATGCAAGGGCCTCCTACTCAGGCCCCCCTTCCTGGACCACATCACCCTGATCAAGCCAGATACAGACCCTATTACCAATGATACAAGCAACTATATGAATAGAGAATGCCATGAAGAGGATGAAACTAAATACAGCCTTTTAATTAATTGTTTTGGGGTTATTTTGTTGTGGTTTTTTAAAAATACTGTCATTTTGACTGTAAGACATTTTGAGGTTTGAATCTTAAATGATTTTTAAGCCTTGGCCGTAGGACTCTTTAACTTCAAATACTCTGTAGTGCTAAAATAAGTGGCTTAGTAGACCACAGTTGCATTTTAACAGAACTGTTGCTAGTGTGGCTAAATTGTCCTAAGATGATCACTTGTAATATTATTTCCTGGAGAAGATGAACACGTGTTGTACCATTCTGAATATTGTTTTTGTTAAATCCAGTGTTTTTGTTAACCTGTGTATGATAATTAAATTGAAATATGGTTGTAAATGTGGTGAGTTTTTATATGAAGTTAACATACACATAGTTCCGGGACACCATTTCAATGCTAATACCTTCCAAATGGCAGTGTAGTGAAATATTAAAGGAACTTTAATATTTCTCCTACTACCATTTACCGTTACTCATAATGATTTCAGGCTGTAATAAATTCTTGGCACTAGAAATCAGACATGCAGAATTCTGCATTTACTACATTCCAGCTTTTCTGGTTTTTTCTTTATGCAGCAAGATTAATCTATCGAAGATACAGCTTTAGGTATGACATGAAACCATGTATTGTGGGGTTTTTTGTTTGTTTTTGTTTGGGATTTTGGAGTTTGTTTTAAAGCTAGTTTTTATTCAAAAGGTTCTGTTTACATGTAAGCTACTCACTGGAGTTGAATTCAAACTGCTGTTTAACTGTGGCTGTGTTTGTGTGGAAGTGGCTGTGAACTGGCCTGCCATGTCTGTGAAAAGCAGCTTCTTTTAGATAGGGAAGTCATGTTTGCCTCTCTCACTTTATATAATGTGTACAGTAGGAAAACTTCCCATTTGCATAATATGAAAGAAGTGGTCTGAAATCCCACGTGTAGTTAAAAAAATAAAAAAGTACACATTATTTATCTCTTTTGATTTTGTGATACAGGTTTAATTGAAAAAGCAGTCATTACGTGTTTTGCTTTTCTCAAAAAGTAGTGATATAAGCAGGCTTTTATGTCTGTTTTTGTCCAAAATTTATGTTTTATAAGAATACTTTTAAAGAGGAAACATAATATAAAATGAGAAGGTTCCTTTTTATTGCAGCTGGTAGCAGAAACAGACACTAACAAGACAGTACTGTCTGTTGGTTGGAGTGCTTATCTTTGCATTTCTGATCAGTATTTCACTGAACCATGGCTTTTCCAAATGCCACATTTCTGGCAGTGGTACTTTTAGATTAAGTCCTTTGGGTTTATTCTGAAGTTTGTAGTTTCCTACTGTTCTCAAGTAATCTGAGCTGTCTTAAAGCCTCAGTGTTACTTTTTATTTTGTAAACTTTCATTTCTGGAATTGTAAGTGTTAAATTTTTGAAAGAGCTGTGGCAGTGCAACATTCCATATTTTGTATTTTTGTGTCTAAACTTCATATTTTTAATTGGTCAAGGGCTCTTTAGATTTACTCTATTCTTGACAGCCACTGATTTCCTTGTGACCACGGCCAAATCTTTTAGACTGCCTTTCAAGTAAATACTTCTTTAGAGATGGGATACAGATAAATTCTGGGATATACAAATGGCCAGTAAGTGTCAAGTGCTTGAAAATCTGCTTAGCTGTAACATATTTCTTTCTAAGAGAGAGTTATTTGGTTTAGTTGTTCTGAAAACTAAGTAATTTTGAATAAAATACAGTGGTGAAGAAAAAGAGGCTGATTGTGATAGTGTACTATGAAATGGGTTGGTTGAAAATTCACTGGTTTTATACATGCAAAGGCAAAAATGGCTCTGCCAGCATTCTTTTCTTTCAGTAACTAACAAACACAGGAGGAACTTTTGAGGACCCCTTCTGTCACTGCGAAGCTGGCTGGGAGGAGGCACATTTATGTTACAGCACGTGACTTCATCTGGGAGGAAATCTGCATGTCTGATTCTTGTCCTTTGACTCTGCCAAGCCCAGCTCAGCCCGACCCTCCTGTGTTACAGGGACTCTCTGAGGGCTCGGACACGCGCGGCTTCCCGAGGGAGGGCTGTGCATCCACCTCACCAGGGCTCTGTGCTGGGGAAAATGGGACATGCTGGAATGAACCGCTATCTATCAGTCACAGGTGGTGAGGAAATGAGGCAGCTCTTTCCGTCGTGCTGGGTTTTTGAAGTAAGTCAGATCACAAACTTCTGTTACATATTCTCCCGTCTCTTGACCCAGATGAAGAGTTCAAAATATTTCGGGGTCCAAAGCTATTCTTGAAGTTACTGGTAAAGTGCTTTTCTGAAAATGCTGAGGCAGATGAGTCGATGAAGGGAAAACAGCAGGTTTTGCTCTACCAAGCACAAAAGATGAATGTATCTCTAACAGTATCACTGTAGACAATGTCTGAGAATTTTTTTCTCTTGTTTTTGAAACAAAGGTGGCGTATGTCATACGGACAATGATATATTACCCAAAACATCAGCGGGATCCCTTGAGTTGTTTAGTGACCATGGTCTGAAAGTCTGTGATAGAGAACTTACCAAAAAGTCATACTATCTAGGCAGGACTTGGGCTTGAGTCAAATTTCTATGTCATCTTGTAAGAGGAAGACCTAAATATATTTTTTTAATTATTAAATCTGGAGTATACCTATGTAACTAAGGGCACTGTTGATGTTTTCATGTTGACAGAGTTTAAAAATGCTTCCATTGGTTGAAACCCTGTGTCAACTGTCTTTTTAATTTGTTTATGGGTTTGATGTGTGTTTTAGGGTGTTTTTTTCCTTGGTTTCTTGGGTTGCTTTTTTTTTTAAATACCTGGTCATTTTACTGAGAGGTTACAAAATTCATATGTTGTATTTAATTGTGTAATTGACAGTGTTAGAAATGGTGAGATGTACTTGTGATTTCTTTAGATTCCTTCTGAACTCTTGCTGTAAAGACAAACATTTGAATTGAATTAATTACGTTTATTTTGAATAAATATCCTTGTCTGTGGCAGTGATCTCCTTCCCGAGGCATTGCCAAGGAGATCTCAGGTGTTGAAGAGAATTCTGATATTTTAATTTGTCAGCCATTGTAGGTTCCTCTAACAATGTCACATAAGCAATGAAAAAGAGTTTGATGATGGTTTGTGTTCACCATGGAATGAATGAAAGGACACCAGCAGATGGCCTGAAAACATCTGTGCTTTAGATGCTTGTCTCCTTACACTTTATCCTTGATACCATCTCTTAACTTTGCTTAAAGGGTTGCCTGCGGCCATGCATACTTTATAACCAGGGGACCAACTGTGTGAACTATACTTTCTGTTTGTGGTGGTGTTTTTTTTAATGCTATTAACATAAAGACTGGTTACCTACATGTGATGAGTGATATTTTTCATGCCTTTTATAAAAGAAAAATTAAAAATGTGAATTATTTTTTTAAAATCTGATCCAAGAAAATTATAAAACTTTACTGGATGGATTTTCCACTTCTTTTCACTTCCTGCTCTCAAAGACTGTCAAAATCTGTTTGTTAAAAGCTGAAGTGGAAGTAACTCCACTATTACCTAACTCCGCTTCAGAATTTGCACACATAGCAAGGGAGAAAAACTCTCTTCCCCTTAGGTGGAAGTCAGGTGTTCTCAAAAACTCATTTGTGGATACGCTTTCCCTGTGGATCAAGTCTGAACACACCTCTCTCAAACTGTTTTCTGCTCTGTAAAACTTGGCTGATTTTGAGTTGTTTCTCTGTGTGCATTGCTGGGCTGCTGACAGAGGAAGGCACAGGTTCACAGCAGAAGGTCCTGTCAAGCCTGGGGAACTGGAGGAGCACAGTGGATTGGAGCTGCAATGGAATATTGAATGTATGGGAAATAAATTTGAACTTTTCCTCATCGTATATATGACACAGAGTCCAATGCAGCAGAGAAATATGCAAGGTTTGGATTCATTTTCATCCTGATTACATTTCTAAAGTAAATATCAGTATTATACAAGTTGTATTTCCCTTCATACTTATTTTATGGTGTTAAAAACAGTTCTTAGCAATTCATAAATCAACTGTGCCTTCACGATTGTGAGCTTTTGCACTGTGTTCAGGTATATTATACTCACACTACTGAGTCACACTGACCAGTTTGTAAACTGAACTGGCTGCATTTGGGCAATGTGAGTGAAAATAATGAAGTTTAAATTCCCTTTCAGTCTTGACTTAGCCGCAAGACACCAGCTTTAGCTTTTTGTACTCTGAATGGGATCTTCTTACTCTCTTAAGTATGAGACATTAATTTGTTGGTGTTTTTTCTTCTTTTTTTAAAATTTATTTTCATTGTAGACTTAGTTCATGAGTGCAAGAGATTAAAATATTTTAAAATGCAGCATATGTCCAGAAACGTGGGGTGGAATAGCAGCAGAAAGCTGGTAAATTAACTCAGTCATTATGAAACTTTAGTGAGTAATTTTGATAATACAATTCAAGTGATTCTCGAGTGCCAGTAGGACTCATTGTAATACACCTATGGTAATGGGAAGAGTAATAACGTCTGCAAGTGGGCAGGAATGTTTCCATTTTTATGTAGTAATGTTTCACAAAAGAACTTCAGCATAACTGCTTAAAAAAACCAAACAAATGAGTAACTCTAAATAGATGTAAATATGTGACAGTCATCAAAGAATTTTCTTCAGTTTTATTTGTGAAAACCAATGCTTGAACACGCTTCCAAGATAATTTATGGTGAATTATTTCCTCCACTAAATAAATTCACATAAGTGCTGATGATTGTTCCTCAACTTGTTCTTTGCCATTTCTGGCTCAGGTAAACTTTCAGGCATCCTCTTAGGAGGCAGAAGGGAGCAGATACATAAAGACTGAGAAAATAAATTCTCCACATTCAGCACAGGGGTGAGGAATAGAGAACTGTGAGTAGCATTTCAGTAAAGAAGTGCTTAAGGATACTTCTTCCTTAATAGGAACTCAGTTTGAAATTGAAAAAAATACAGGTTTGCACGTTATAATCCTCTCTCCATTGGGTCTAAGACCTTGAATAAACACTTTTAATTTTTTGTTTCTATATTTCACACTGCACCACAAAGTGATAACCAGGCTTGAGAGTAGGCTTGAGCATCACCGGCTCCATGGCCTCTCCGTTTTCCATCCCTCTTGCTGGCTGTAAAATGTCTGTTACTTAGTGACAAAGCATCTGCACTGTGCTGAAGAGAGATAGGCTCAGGATATGTGATGAGGAATTAACATGATACCTGTCAGCTCTCCAAAAGGCGGGTATGGAATTTGCCTTTTTGCTTAATTCTTGAGTAAAATACTAAAAAGCAGTGTATGGTAGGGCTCTAACCGAGTAGCAACAGCACCCAATGCAGGATCTTTAGAAACTTAAATAGCCAGGTTTCTGAAGGTCCCTGTCTCAAAAATAAAGCAGTAAATCTGCATCACCACAGTATCCCACAACAAGGTGTTTGTGTTATAATTTGCATGAGGGTAAACTGCCCAGAAAAATGTTAATATTGGAATAATGGAGAGTTGCAGAAATAACCAGTACCTGGAGGGAATATCTCATAAAGCATCAGAAGTACAATGCTGCTGGTGCCAACATTAAAAAATAAGGAGTTGGGTGATTTAAGAACATGGCAAGTAGCTGGTAGGGACATGTGACATAGGAGTGCAAAGCTCTCTGGCCAAGGCTGTCTATGTACCGCGTCCATTTAAGAAATGGTGAATAGTTTTGGAAGGGGGATTTATCCTCTGTGGCACTGTGCTGTGTCAGTATTCCACCACATACTGCACTTTGTATGTTACTTTTGATAGGGGTGTTTGCCTGGGTCTGTGTAGGTGCATACGAGCACAGGACTGAAAAGAACAGCTGGAGTGAGACAGTTCAGATTACACTGGTATGATGTGGTATCATGATTTTCATAAACATGTTTAAGTCTCATCTTAAAATTAGTTTAGTTTTTTGCTCCTCTTCTTCTAGCTGGAAAGAATCTCACCATTGTAAAAATGAGGAACCATCTTCTAATATCTTGTTCATGTTTAAGTTTGGCCAGTTCATTTTTTTGCCCCTTACAGGACATTATTTTTTTATCTTGCATAACTTTTCCTCTCTCTCCTAGGTTAAATCCCTGTATCTATTTCTCTTTTTGCCAGTCCTTAGATACAGGCTCTCCATTTTACAAAGACCCTCATAGCAATTTTCTTCATTAACATTTGATTTCATCTTTCTTGAACTGGAGAGCCCAGCCCTGAAGTTCAGAGTGTTTAGAGTGAAATTTCCCCTGTGCATTGCACAGTAGCATTAGTATCACAGAATATGCTGAGTTGGAAGAGACCCACAATGATCATCAAGTCCAACTCCTTGCACTGCACAGCACCACCCTGAAAGTTACCCCCTGTGCCCAAGAGCATTGTCCAAACACTTCTTGAACTCTGTCAGGATGGTGCTGTGACCACTTCCCTGGGGAGCCTGTTCCAGTCCCCAACCATCCTCTGGGGGAAAAGCCTTTTTTCTAATATCCAACCTAAACCCTCCCTGACACAACTTCAGGTCATTCCCTTGGGTCCTGTCACTGGTCACTGCAGAGAAGAGATCAGTGCCTGATCCTCCTCTTCCCTCACAAGGAAGTTGTCACTGCAATGAGGTCTCCCCTCAGTCTCCTCCTCTCCAGGCTGAACAGACCCGGTACCCTCAGCTGCTCCTCATACTGCTTCCCCTCAAGGCCCTTCACCATCTTTGTGCTCCTTTGGACACTCTCTAATAGTTTAATGTCTTTCTTATATTGTGGTGACCAAATAACTTTCTTGTTCTGGAAAGATCTGTTGTGTTATACTCTATGTTTTTTGGAAGACTGCATTAGAAGGGCTATTTGGCAGTGTCCTAATTGTACCTGTCTTCAGGTACTGCTGAGCTGATTATCTGGCATGTACTTGACAGTGAACCTGCTGTGGCACACTCAGAAGAGCAGTGGGTTGGTACAGCTGCTCACCATCTGTCTGGTGTCTGCAGGAAGCAGCATCTCTGTCATGCCACCAAGGGCCACGTCTCCCACGCCAGGTCAGGCACAGCAGCACCCACCACAGAACCACAGCTTCTTATTCATCTGCAAATGCGTGAGTGTTTCCTGAAAGCTGAACTTGTCTGCTTCTGTCTTCAAGCTCACCTAATTCTTTCTATATTCAAAATCTCGCTTTTAATACTGACTTCCAGCTTGGTTTCGTTAGCAGAGTTCATCAGATAACTCCAGATCAAAAAAAAAAAAAAAAAGATGAAAATATTTAACAGATTTTTTTTTAACACCTGCATACTCTGAAGATAAAAATTGTAGTTCTGGTTTGCACAGAACACTTTCTCCTTCCCTTCAGCCCTTCTTCACTTCAAGTCCAAATGCATATTTCTGGTCACCCCAGCTTGACTGTAAGTCAAATCTAGGCTTTGAAAACTAAAAACTCTTGTGATTTCAGAGTGCTGTTGCTTTCAGGCTCCAGGAGTGGTTCCATTTTTCTCTAGGCTGAAGATTTTTATACCTCTAGCACTTGTTACATGAAGTTAAAAGTTCTGTCACTTTGGGCATTGGGTGTTTTCCTCTGAAAGCTGTGATATAGCTCATCTTCAAGCCTTAGACTTCCAGCAGGGGTTAATTGATGGCAGTTGTGCAGACTGGGTTGTGCAGGGTATCAGAGTAGACTCTTTAAGCTGAAGCCCTCTGCCCATCTGTCCATAGATCCAGGCAATTCAGCCTGCCCACTTGGCAGCTCCACACCCATGGCTCCTCCGGCTGAGTTCTGGGGCCAGCATCTGCCGCAGGCTGGGTCTCACTGACCACGGGCTACTGTGGTGGTGCTTGGACAAATGCAGCCATACACAGTCATGGAAACCGTGGTGGTTCACTATAGATGTATCCTCCCTTGTGCACTTTACAGAAGCCCAATCCAAATCAATGAATCATGTTTTGATCTGAAAATCCTCTGTCTTTCCTGAACAATCTTTGTAATTAGACACATTAGTCACTAGGTACCCCTCTGCTCATGCTTGTGGTAGTAAGCTGAGAGCAAGTTTAATAACTCAGTCTACTAAATATCTTACAAACCATCAAGAAAACTTTATACAAGTTAAATACATTCTGAAGATAAAACATCAGTCCTAACTATTATTCTGCATTATACAATACAAGATATAAAATGTTTATAGATTCTCAAGTAACTGTACAGGTTGTCTAAAAACTGGTATGAAATAAGAAAATTTGTGTGATTTTAGCCTCCATATATATACATAAATACATTTATATATACAGAGACACATAAAGACTAACAAGCCCATTCCAAAACCTGGAACATAACCGTATGTAGTAAATCCTTCTTAAGGTATTTAAAAATATCCTTCTGCCTTCATGCTCATCACAGCGTCCACATTCATCTTCTGTGATATGTTGCTGGAGGATATTATACTTAGAAAGTTAAGTCTAAAATTTTGTTTCTGTTGGAATCTGTAAGGAATAAAAAAAAAAATTCCACATTCTGTAAGGAGCAGTCAGGGTAGGTGTCATCTGGTAAATGATGTGTACGTATTTGATCCTCTAAAGCATTTGCGTGGGAAGACTGGGGTCTGACATTTTCTCCTTAAAGGGTTACCCTGTGCTGGATACTGCCCTACTCTCTAAGTCTGTGGTGAAAGGCTGCATGTGTCCATTTCTTATCTCTGTCTCCAGACTCCCCTTCTGCCTGAGACATTTAGATAAACTGGACTTCTCTGCCACAGGGGCATTCTACCAGTGACTTTATCACGGAGGAGCTGTGGTGGACGGGCGAGGAGACCAGGTGAGGCAGCCTGGCGAGGCAGCCTTTGCCTGCCTTCCCTCTGCTCGGCGCACACCACAAGGCTCATGAGCCGAGCCCCATCCCTCTTACTCCCGTAAGGCTTTGCCTTAAGTCAAATCCCATCAATAAGCTGTCTGGATGCTTTCTGCCCCAGGCTGACACAACAGCTCAGGGATGAAGATGCTTTTGTTATCTGCCCTAGTGGTTCCCATGAGCAGCTTTTTGGGCTGCGTTTTCTCGGGCTGGAGGGCCATAGCCAGAGCCTTACTGTGCACTGCCGGCTGCGCAGTCCGTTCCTGGGGATGATGACATAGTCGCTGCTTCTACCCTTCTCCTGCAACGAGCACAAGAAGTTGGGAGTTAGGAAATGGACTGCTTCTCTTTTTCTGTTTCTCCTTTTTCACACTAAAGAAAGTTTTGCTCTTTAAATCTCTGGAACATGCCTGGGAAGTTGACATAGAAGGAAGGAAGCCCTCACTTGTCAGTCTTTTATGACCCCCCCCGCATCTCTGGGTCAGTGCAGAAGACCTGGACCAGTTTAGCTAAGTGGGGTTAGACAGTTTCTATGTGAGCAGCATTCTGGGTCTTGTACATTTAAACACATTTATTGTATGCAGGATCCTTTCTTGCTCTTGATTTAAGAACACCCCCAGAAGGGCCATCACCAAATCTGACAGTACTATTTTATCCACACTACTTTAGCACTCCTTTTGAGGGTGGACAGGGCTGGAAAGCCTACATGCAAGCAGCATAAAGTCTGCCTTTCAAGAGCCATTGCAGCGAATGGAGCAGTCTCTGCCAGATGAGTGACCACAGAGCACTGCTTATGGGGGGCTGGGATTTCACCCACACTGTGTTCTTCACAAGGGGGTGACTTCAACTGAAGTCCACAGCCAGGCCAGCCACCAGTGGGAATTATTCACTCCTTTCACTAGTGGTTTTCCACGCAGCTGAACCAGGGGCCACTCTTGCTGTTCAATTTGATTGCAGACCAGCTGAGTTTTAATGACAATCTTTTTGAAAATAGAGACAGTGTAGCACACACAGCTATAGCTGTGCAGGGCACCGCTGGGAGCGCGGCAATACTGGAAAGGCAGTAAAGTAATGAAAGATGAAGACTGTAGTGTTACCTCAGAAAGCTTTAATTTGGGGGAGCTGGCTATGTCCTTCTTCAGCAAAATGTGTAAAACTGCATCATGAATGGTGAGGAAAAACATGGATGGCTTAATCTCTTCATCAAAAAATGCACTTCTCTCCAGTTTGTCCAGGAGGCCCTCTGTGAGGGAACAAAATCAAAGCATAAAGAGACCCTCAGGCCTTAAGGAAGAAATTGTGTATCCTGAGCATGCCCACTGCGTGAACATGGGAGTTGCTGGTATAATGCACAGTTTTATTTATTAGAGCAGATGGCTTCCTCTTTACAGATGTCAGGAGGATGGAACATAAATGCCCATCAGTAGTTCTCTGCTCTGTGCCAGGCAGGAGGGAATTTGAGCCCCTTTTCTTATTTAATGCCTAGCCCAGGGTGCATGACAGTGGGCACTGCAGCCCAGAGCTGTGCAGCACAGCAGTGGCCATAGGTAAAAGGAGCCATCACACATGGTCCTAGCCTTTTGGGGACAGCATGGGAGGGACAACACCTCCACTCAGCAGGACCTCTTTGCTATCCAAGACTGGAAGGTAAAACTGGGTGATCCTCCACAGCCATACTCAGTGGTCAACAGGGGAGGCAGTGGGACGAGGCATCTGTGGAGATGCCAACGCAAAGGCAAGTACTCACCGTGTGCCCCAGCAATGTAAACGTCAATGTCGAGCCGGACAAATTCTTTCAAAGTCTGTTAAACCAGAAGGAGGCACCATTTAGATACTGCTGGATTTGCTGATTACCATTATAGTGATTAGCCACAGCCAGTACACCAACCACTCTAAGGTATTTAAGATCTATGATGGTAAGTGGCTCTAGACTCACACTCTGTTACACACAGAGGCAGGACAGTCTCTTCACATGGCTGCAGACAGGGATGGCCAAGCCTTTTGAAAAGGGGCAGTATTGAAAATGTTTAGCTCACAGAGAAGCAGGCGATCTCTGGGCACCACCCCTTCCCTCATGTGTATCCCTCAAGTGTAACTGCATTTTTAAGTTTTTCTTTCGTACGATCACTGTTTGTCTTGTGAATTGTGATTACCTTTCGGAGGACTGTCATGGCAGAAAAATCAAGGAAGGACACTGATGAGAAATCCAGAATGATGCTGTGGATGTTGACCTGGGGCACAGTGATGCCAGGGGGGAGGTCAGTGCCCCAGTTGATCCGAATGGGCAAGTCTGTCATGATGGTGGGCTGGTCCAGCTCCTCTATCTTGTTGTTGTCTAATTCTTCATCTGACTCATACGTATGGTTAGCCATGCAAATCAAGCCTTTCTGTGTTGACATAGAAAAGGTGTCATATTAGTCCTCTTCTGTAAGACCCAGCCAAGTTAGTGGTACTTCCTACGCTAGGGCAAGAGCACTGGCAATGCAAAACTGATCTTCCCGTGAGACAGAGTGGGACCCACTTGGAAAGTTCTGCCTCTCCCTTGTCTGGAGAAGTATGGAAAATATTTAATCATCATCATAATCACTTAATGATGCCTTTTTATTGTTTCTTGAAGTCAGTTGTCAGATATGCTTTCATTCAGTAATTTTGGAACAAGTCAACAAAAGGCATGCAGGATTTGAGCTGGGAGAAAACCAGCTTTATCCCACCATTAATGCAAAATGATATTCACCTCTGTGGGATCTGATCTTGCTATTTGTTGCCAAACAAAGCTCCAGTGGACACGTACAAGGTCTGCCCGTGGTAAATCTGTAGGTCTCTAA
The DNA here is from genome assembly GCA_013397115.1 of Edolisoma coerulescens. Lineage (NCBI taxonomy): Eukaryota > Metazoa > Chordata > Aves > Passeriformes > Campephagidae > Edolisoma > Edolisoma coerulescens. The sequence continues at coordinate 252,389 of VWZW01005256.1, read as the reverse complement.
CTGTGAGAGCCATTTAAAATCTTGTTTTTTAAACGTATTTATGTCATGAAGTGGCAACTTGGGCAATAGTGTATCTAATTAGGAAGGGAGGCTGTGAGGCCCTTCTCTGCCATGTAAAGCCAGGGACCTTGGTTGCTTAACTCCCTCCCCACCCCTGGGGGGTTGCCTTACATACTGGTGTCACTTGCAGCTCTCCTTTCTTCAGCATCTTCCTAATCTTCCTCAGAGCTTTATTGCGTTTCCTCAGGACTCTCAGTGGGTTGAAGCCAACCTGCAAAACCAGCACTTTGAATAATTAAAAAAAGAAACACCCCTGTGACACTGGGGGAAGGACAAAGCATCTCATGTGGTTTTTCTTTACAGTCTTGATGACCATAGTTTGAACTTGATGTTTTCTACCACTTTTCACAAATTCAAACAAGGGCTCTTTCTTGGTTGGAAGGATGTCTACAGGAATGGCTACAAATGAGGCAGGGCTATCCGTACTGCTTTAGGAGATCAACATGGACAGCGTTATAGCAGTGACAATGCTTAGCACAGGCCAGTAACTCCAGCAGGCTGGCACAGTGCTGGCATGTCCTACTCATCTGCATTATGAGACAGTCACCCAGGTGACCAAGATTGGAGAGCTCACAGGTTGTATCTGCTTTGTGCCACCTGACTGCAGAGTGGGTCATTCACCCACTGTTTTTCCTGAAGAAGAAAGCCAGATTTTATCATGTCGGCTGCATATGTCTCTTGAACCTCTGAGCTGGTTTTAACAAAATTAGATGGCAGGTAAATTAGGCTAATAATAAAATTAGGCTAAAATACTAAATTCCTGCAAGTCTTCTGCCTCATCCATCTTGTGCATAGAGGAGAAAGGTATTAGAAGTACCTATATTTGTAGAGAAAGTGGTGTGAACATCTGCACTCACAGAAAAAAAAAACCTTCAGGCTCTTCTGAGGTGAAAGCCAAGCACATGGAGAACCAAATGTGTCAGATTCCCTCATTCCTCTGCCAGTTTCAGTCCCCCACAAGAAGAATGAACTGCTCATTACTAGTCCTTTCGGTAGTCACTGCTTATCAACTCCCCACTAAGAGCAGCAGGAAGGGAAGGTTATGGTGCAAGTTGTGTTCGGGCTGGGAATGGTGGGCCTCATTCACATGGTGAGGGCTCGGGGGTCCTGGATCTCTGTGCTGGTTGTGGAAAGACTGGCTGCATTCACCAGTTTGTTATGAAAGATGTTAAGAACTCTTTGATAGAATGATTCCATTTGGCATTCTTCTGACTGTTGTGGTTACGTTCTTGGGGCAAGATGAGTAAACTAGCATTTATTGTGTGTAAATAATATCAGTGCAAATAAAATAAAATAAAATAAAATAAAATAAAAGTTTCCCTTTATATTATCTATGTTTGCACTACTTTCTTTTCATAATATGTATCGTTATGATATAAGTATAAATATGGTATAAACATTGCTATGGTGTAAGTTCAGCATGAGTCAGGCTGTTCTCCTCTCAGAGGTGTGTGCATACGTGTTATATTACAGCAGTGACAACAATATCTGAATGATTAATGGAAATTCACCCTTGAACTGTGGGCTGGCTGCATATATAATAATTATTGGGAAACTGTATTCACCTTAATGTGTCAAGCAATTCATATGTTCAGGACAGCCCCAGACACTTACAGCAGTGATGAGTTTCTCTCTGAAGAATTCGATATTAGCGAAGAAGATCGGAGAGGAGCATCTGAAAATCTTCACTCCCTCTGGCTCATAGATCTGCAAAATGAAGGAGAAGTGTCAGTAGCAATGTTTGCTATAGAAGCACGTGGGAAGCAGGTGATAAAAGAAACGAGACATTTCTTACATCAGTGTAATCCTTCCTGTTTCTGTAGATGTTACTTCTCCCAACATTGGCCAGAACAGTGCAGCTTGGACTGTGAACAAACATACACACAATTGCTGGTGTCCCACATGGAAACTTGGAGGATGGGAAGGATCAAATAAAACCATCTCAGCTGGGATGGCAGACTGAAGCAAGATCCACATCCAAAGGTTTACACCTCTAAATAATTTTTCCATGCACGGTTGCTGGACAGACCACGGCACGGATGGGGCTGTTGCCCTTCTCTGTACAGAGGGAGACAACTTATAACAGGAGGCCCTGGGATACCATTGCATTCAACAAGTACTCACATCTGGGAGCGGATCACCACTGTCAGCAGCTGGAAAGCCACAGCTGTTGCTAGTCCAATGTCCAGGCCAAGAAAGACAGCAGATAAGAAAGTCACCACCCATATAACCTGTAATGAGCCAGTGGATGACAACATTGTGAGCATGTCAAGAACCTGGGTCATGAGCTCAGGGTGGGAGCAGGAACAGATCTCAGATCTGGTCCAGGATGTCCATCTGCTTTTGGTGAGGCTTTTTTTCTTGTAAAACAGGGCTAGAGTTACCACTCCAGCACCAGGGACTGTTTCTAGGGACGACAATTTCTAGACAATAAAGGCTTGAAATGGGATAGCTGGTTCACTCAATGCTCAGTAAAAATCCAGCAGAAATGCAAGAATAGAAGTAAATCAGAATTCTGGCAAAGCTGAGACTTGTAAATGTGCAAATACAGGTGCTGTGAATGTACACGACCGATAAATGACTAGATAATACTGAATAACTTTTAGCCACAGGGCTCAAAGCATTTTCATGGGGCAAATAACTGTTTGATATCTGGGAAAACTAAGGCCTGGTACCATTTGTGAGCCTAAATTTTCTGAGCGTTAGAGGTAACCAGTCATGCCCTCTAGCCACAATCTTTACCATTTGGAGTAAACTCTTCAAGTCCCAGTTGTCATTTGTTTTTTGCTGTGTGTCTTCCATATAACACATTGTGTGGTTGTGAGAAAGTGTATCTGAATGCTTAGTCAATGCAGTAGATATTTGGATATTTTCTGTTATTTAGGGATTTTCTGTAACTGTCTTTTCTATTTGACTTTACATAATGCACTATTTTAATAGATTTTGATGAAATGGATGAAAATGAAGTTAAGAGTGAGAATTGACTCAAAATAAGTGGGACAAAATGGAAAACATAAGCAAGGGGTATACCTGTGAAAAAGGTATGCCACTGTTGTACTTTCTGTTTAGTGAAGTAAAACAGGGATTTAAAGAAAAGAAAATTTGTATAATAGATTCCTTTTTCAGAGCACTTAACTTCTGATACTTGTGAAACTCAACTTACACAGTCATACTTGTCCTTTCTCCAAAGGATGCCTACTTCCTTGAACTGCATGAGCATTCCTTTCAAGTTGCCAAGAGCCAAAGATGCAAGGACTGACTGTTAAAAAGACCAAAACACATGTTCCATGTTTAAGCAATCAAAGAAAATGTTGAACATTAGGAATTAAAAGACCATACAAATAGGGCCAAAGTGCAGCGGAAAGGCCAGGGAGCTGCTCCCGGTGTATCGCTGCTGCTGGAACATCCCCAGCCACGGTGCAGTGCAGGTGTCTGACCTGAGGCTGTAAATCCCACTTATTCTGGCAGCTGAAAGTTGGTGCTGTGGTTTTTTGGTGTTTGGGTACCTGTGCTCCCTTTGAGGGACCAGATGTAGCGGTCCTCTCTGGCATAATGGGGGAAGAAGAACCAAGCTTTTCAAACCCTATTTGGTTCCCACTGAAGTCTATGAGCACTCACAATGACTCCTAGAGCAGCCCTGTCTCTGGGAAGCAGGAGAAAGCATTAGATGAAACCAGTGAATACCTTCTGTAATGGTGCCAGGAGAAACCCAATGGCCAAGATCACAACCAAAACAATGACAGATGAGATAATACCAGCAATCTGCATGAGAGAACAATTTCACAATTAATAGGTGCCCACAGGCATCATGATTAGCTAGGAAAAAAAGAGCTGTCTTTCATTAAATGTCATCATGACCTGTTGTCTTCTATACCTGTGTTTTGCCTCCTGTGCTCTCCTGCACACCTGATCTCGACAGAGCAGTGCTGGAGGCAAATCCCTTGAATGATCCACCAAGTATATTACCCAGCCCAAAAGCAATTAGTTCCTGAAATAAAAATAAAAGAGATTGTTCTTATAAGCTGGTTCATGACAGTTATTCACAAAACAAAGCTTTCCTAAAATGACTTATTTCCCATTGATAAATGCAATATGTTGATCTCTGTGTTATTTGCCTACCTGGTTGCCATCTATGGGGTAGTCATGCTTGATGGAATACACTTTAGCCACGGAGAAGGCTACTGCAAACCCAACAATTGCAATGGAAATGCCATCACCAATACAGTTCTGGAGGATGCCTACATCAGGTGCAACAGGCATTTGAAACCTGAGAGACAAAAAACTCTACTCATTAAGGAGATGCCTAAGGGTCATTTGCAGATCCTAGGGAGAATTCCTCTCTGGACTTTTTTTTCCCCCTTTTTTTTTTCAGTGAACTGAAATCTGAAGAAAGAAGACTTGAGCAGAAATAGATGTTCCTCTGCAAACATCACCTACTAACACCCCTGGGGCTACAGAGACCGTCCCAGACTCACTCTGCTGTCCTAGTAAATGTCTTCCTCCCTATTTTTAGCTTAACGTGTGCCTCCTGATTCTTTATGCCAAAAATCTGGCATAGCCGGATAAAGTCTGTATATAGATATATACCCTATGTGTGGATAATAATCTTTATGTGGATATAGCCCTGGAGGGGCAGATGTTGAGACCTCTGGACGATGTACTGGTGGCCAGTCATGGGATCAGGCAGGAGAATTGTGCAGGGCCCTGGTTGCTTCCCAGGGCTGGTGGTGGCTGCTGAACTGTGCATGTAGTGTGAGGGAAACGGGGGAGTTCAGGAGTGAGTAGTTCAATAAAAAGGACAAACATCAACCTCCTGCTCAACAGCTGTCTCAGAAAGTGAAGGACACAATTATTTCATGTCTCAGGGTATTCCTTAATGAGTAGGAGATGTGCTCTAGAGAGTAACTTTTGTGTATTGAAAGTGAGCCATATCATTGAGAGAAAAATGTTTATTTACCCGCTGAAAGAAGATGAAGCAGATAATTTTAATCAGAAACACACTCATTTAACTTTGCTGAACTAGAGAGAACGTTTTGCTCCACTGGTGAATTGTGAATAAATCACTTACCCTTCCTCTAGTTTTCCAACAACAGCTACATTAAATTTTTCTTCAAAGTTGACAAAATGGGAAACCAGTGCTGCTAAGACTGTCTGAAAGATAATAAACCACACCTTCATTAGGCACATTCAAGCAAGAGTGTGAAGAATCTATTAAATACCATTACCTTCCTTCTCTCACACGCCCTCCAGCCTCACCACTAGCGGCAGAATTATGCCCCAAGTTTTCACATCCCCTTGCTGTTCAGAAGTCATTCCTGAGTGACCTTACAGGTATGGGTTTACATTCATAAATCACACAGATTATAACAGAGTATCTTACTAACAACAGAGATCATCCCACCCAGTAAACCAGGTACGTTCTAACAAGGTGGTGTAATGACTCTGGGGGAAAGCAAGTACTACTTGAGTCTACACAACACCCTCCAGGATTTTTGGAGCTTGCTGCCCCTGTGAGGCTTCCTCCACCCCTCTGCTGCTGGAGGGCAAAATAATTTTTTGTGTGGCCATAGATGTCCAGGACTTCAGTGGCTGCCTGCTGGTGTGGTGCTGAGGGGCCTCAGCTCTGAGAATGCAGCTGGCTGGTGTCAGAGCCAATTTTGTCCAAGGAAAAAAATTCATAGTTTGTAACACCATAGATATGTTCAGTTAAGAACAGCTAAGTGGAGGTAAAACATCTCACAATAGCTCCCAAATGCTGTAAATTTTTCCTTATAGGTAAAATGATAACACATCATTTAATGGATAACAGGAGAAGAAATTCTTAAAACTCTGCTTCCTGTGTTGCAACATGGAGCAATTGCAAAATCAAAGGAAGTGACTCACCACAAGGAGTTCGATCGGGATGGGAGTTGGTAACTTTTCCTTGTATCGATCATTCATTTCTTTTACCACAAACACGATAAGCAAGACAACCAGGGATGTGACAAGGTCAGCAATGTTTGTGTCTGTGATCTGGCTGAAAATGCTCTCCAGAGTCTGCAGAATCAAGAAGAAACATGTGGTGCTTTAGAAACAGTCGGGCCCTGGCACAGTAGCACTATCCCTTCTGGAAGAATCTGTATCTGAACAGCTCTAAGGATTGTGCTGGTTGGGATTTATTCCCTGTGGTATGATGTGGACTGCAAGCCCCCATGAGTGTTTGTGCATCTGCCAAACGATGGAAGCATCTGCAAAAGACCCTTTCCACTAACCCGTGACCCTCTCCTCCTGATTTTCCCCTGAGGGACGGTTGGAATAACAGGCATGCCCGTGATAGGAAATGTGAGCAATGGCATTGCTGGGCAGGTGCCTGTCTCCACTCCTTCCTTCCCGTCCTTCTTCTCCCTCCTTTCTCATCCAACAGCCCTCCCAGAGTCATATGCAAATTAACTATGTATAATATCAGTCCAGCAAAAATGAATAATTAAACCCTTAAGGCAGAGTTCAATGCTTAGTTGAAATATGCCAACACAAAATAGTAAATATTATCTAATTAGCCCAATGGGGTGTAACTTGGTGCTTGGTAATAAATTTAAAGATTGGTCAAATACTAATAACATATTTCTCTTGTTTTTCTCTCATTTTTCCTCCTGCCTTGCAGTTTTTATGCTGAGTTCTGTTATTACTGCCTTGTGATATACAGTCAGAAATACATCACAGGTACATCAATAGCATTAGCAAATAATGAACATGTAGCACTTACATAGATGATGCCAAATGGTTTATTAAATCCGGGGACAGGTAGCTGAAACATGAATTTCAGTTGAGATACCAAAACATGGATAGCTGCAGCAGTCGTGAAACCACTGATTAATGATTGTGAGAGATAAATAACGATGAATCCAAACTGGAAAATTCCCAGAAGCAACTGAAACACAAGATGACCATAGGTCAGTGGGATTCTTTTGTGGTTTTAAGCAGTCTTTGAATGAAAGACAACCATATTTAATGGCACCAAAGATTTTCCCCTAATCCCATCCATCCAGAGATTAAGGAATGTACTGTCACCAGACTTGCAATATAAGTTGAGATTTAGCAACAGAGGGCCTAATACTAGTAAGAGTAATTGCTAGAGCAGTTAAAACCCATTCTTTTTATTTTATAGCTAAAATATACATCCTTATTTTCAGGGTTTTCAGTTCCTATGTTTTCACAAGGTACAAGTGTTTCACGAAGCACAAATACATTAGCATGTTAGGAAGGAAGGAACTGTAGGAATTTTTTATTAGGGAGTAAGGATATACTGGGTTTTTTTAAAAATCAAATCCAAATATTTTACTATTGCAAGGCAGAGCTTTTACTCCTCTCGGTGCATTTGCATCATTCACATTACTTTCACAGCTATTTTTTCCTATCCAGGAAATTGTTTGTTTCTGTCGGTGTAGGTTGCAGCTGTGTGGGCTATGGGCTCAGACCTGTGCAAAACCAAGGATTTCACAGCACATGTGAGTGCCTGGTCACTGGAGGGAACAGATGTCTCCTAATCAGTGAGCCAGCGTCGATCACATGGAAAGTGGAAGACAATTGCTTTGGTGACTACAACAGCAGAAACCAGAGAGGAAGGTCAGGCCGCCATCCATCTATTCACACAGGGGCACTCACATACACATTCACCAACCTGAACAACCCCAGAAAGGAAGGTTACAGATGCAGCCACCATCACCCTCTCATCATTTATTGCTGAGGTATTTGTGGAATTGCCATTTCCAGTGCTGTCATCGGGGACCAGCCTGGTGACGACTCCTCCCACCATGAGGCTCAGGACGGGGAAGGGACCTGAGCAGCACAAGGCACTTGTTAAAAGATCTGAAGGGGCAGCACGTACTTCTTCATCAGTGAGGAGGGTAAGTGGTGTGCCTGAACTTACCCACTGAGATATGTCTTGATGTGCCAAAGATAAAATAGACCAGGACAGGGAAAAATGCTGCATAGAGTCCATAACTGGGGGGGACATTCACCAGCAGAGCAAAGGCCAGACCTGTAAAGACAGAGGCCCGGGGAAGGTGATGTGTGTGCTGCAGGCTGAAGCCAGCAGTGCCTTGGCACCTGGCTTAGCAGGCTGGGTCAGGACACACAGTTCCCAAAGGTACCTTGCAGCACAGCCACGAGCCCCGTGTTGATGCCGGAGACGATGTCACTCAGGACCCACTCCCTGAAGCGGTACGCTGGCAGCCAGGAAACGACTGGAAACAAACCCAAAGCAATTTTTTTGACCCTTTGTGGGGAGCAGCTGCAAAGGCAGAAGGGGACAAAATTTTGTCAGTGAATTGCAGCCTGTTTCAGGGAGGTGAGGAAAGGAGAAGGATTCAGGTTCTGGCTGCCAGAAGTCAAAATCTCACCCAGACACAGCCCTGATCAACCTGCACTGCCATCTGTGCTTCAAGGCATATCCAGTGGTTTTCAGAGGTTCTTTCCAACCCAAATTCTCATAGAACCATAGAATGGCTTGGGTTGGAAAGGAACCTCTATGGCCACCAAATCCAACCCCCCACCCCAGGAAGCAGGGATGCCACCCACTGGGTCATGTTTCTCCGAGCCCTGCCCAGTCTGACCTTGAACATTTCCAGGGACAGGGCATCCACCAGCTCTCTGGGCAGCCTGTGCCAATGCCTCACCACCCTTATCATAAAAAATTTCTTCCTTATATCCAGTGCAAATCTACCCTCTTTTAGTTTAAAACCATCATCCCTTGTCCTGCTGCAATAGGTCGTGGTAAAAAGCCTGAGTATCTCTTCCTTGTAAGACCCCTTTAAGTACTGAAAGGGTGCAGTGCAGCTCGAGCTTCCTCGAGCCTGTGCTGCCAAGGGCCCAGAAATAGAGAAGCTACCTTACATACAACTGTAGCAAGACTTTTAAGGGTAACAGCAGTCAAAATCCATTAGAAAAATCTGACATTGAATTTAGTTAATGAATTTTCACTTGCTATGTTGGAACGGGAGATGGACATTGTTGAGATGGAGTTCATGCTGTCCAAGAGCAGTCAGGACTGTTTCTTAGATCTATTTAAAAAAAAACCAAACCTATCTCCTTACCTAAAATAGAGTTTCAGGTGATCCCAAAAGGTTTTATGGTATCTGTGCAATTTCTCATGCTCTTCATTGAATGCGTTTTCTGAGTACACGGGTCTGGCTATAACATAATGGTTACCCACAGGTTCAACCATTTCTCCTGAAATGTCAGGCTAGGGTGGTGACTTGCGTGTGCTCCTCTCTGCCCCAGGCACTTAAAAACCTGAAATGAAGAACAGGGTTAGCTCTTTATGTACTGTGGGGCGGGTAGCCACAGCATAGCTGAGTGAGCTCCAAACTGAGCGTTACCACCTTTGAAGATCAAAAGAGGGATGGTTGAGACACCCACTTCACTTTGCCAAGGTGATCTCCTGCCCTGCTCCTCCTCCCACTGCAGAGCACTGTTTCACTGGAGCATGAAGTATTTCTTTCTGAAGATGCAGCCAAAAAGTAGACAAGATGGTTTTTGAATTAATTTATCTCTAAGTCAGCTGTGTACAACCAAAAACTTCCTCCCTCAAAGGAGATTAATTTCCTAAAGAACAAACAAGCAGATCCTGAGCAGTGTCTCTTTGTGGCACTGCTGGGAGGGCTGAGAGCTCACCGTAACCCACACATGAGGGGAAAGGCAGAGCCCAGGCAGGGCTCACCCATCCTCTCTTGGATTCAGAGACAAGGCTGAATATATTGTCTTGGATTTGTGTGACAAGGGGATCAGGCTCAGCAGTAAAAAGGCATGATATTGCTGCTTGTTATTTGTAAGATTTATTTCCACAGATTGTCTGGACTGCTTCTCCTCTGCTTCATGTTCACAAACAGTTGTTGCAATGTCTTACCTGAATACTATTTTCTGCCTTGTCCCAACCCACATTTGCATGTTTGTGCTGGAGAGAAACTGTCCTGGGTCACTCCAGAAATGACCCCTGGAGCCCTCATTACATATGAGAATGAATCTGCTCCTCATTCACTTCAGTCAACACCACTGGGTACTTTGCAGCAATTAATTGATGCCATCATCCTGCTGCTCACTGTGCTGTTACATTTCTCATTATGCCACACATTCTTCTCACATTAAATTCACCTAAAATCTGTACTATCTAAAAAGACTTCTCTCAGTTGAAGCCACCATTAAATATTTAATATAGTACTAGTCCCAGACAGAAGCTGTGGAACTTGCTCTTCGTAGCCACAGTTGGACGAGACAATCATTGTAGGATCCTTCCAACTGGAACTAATCTGTTCTATCCTATTCTATTTTCTTTTGACTCAGAGATGAAGATGTCCTGTAGGAAGCAAGTAGTGTTTTGGGACACCGATAATAGGGGTTTTTTCTCTATTTTCTCTCCCCTAACGAAAATGCTCCTTGTTGCCTCGGTGCTGGCTGGTGGTCTCTCGACAGATGCCTGACCAGCACTAGCTCCTTGCCCAGGTCTATCATCTGACTCTTGCTGAAATATCCTACATGCATTTCTAATTCAGACCTGTGAGTACTCAACATTTGGAGATATCACAATACAGATTTTAATGTGGCACAAAGCTGTTTGCATAGTTATAAAGAGATTAAAAGCTTTTAATCTATGACAATTTTGGCATTAAAATGTGAATCCCATCTTGAAACTTTGCTACAGCTCAGAGCCTATTATTGACCTATCTTAAGTGATTTCATTTTAGTTTCCTTGTTCATTCTGTGGAAATTCACAGACATGTGTAGAAGTCCAAACAATGTCAACGAACCTCTTAGACATTTTGTTGACATACTATTCTTTCACAAAGGATTCACTATTTTGGCAATGGGTTAAACATTTTTACTCTCTGTTTTAACATAAAAAATCAGATCTGTAATATTTTCCCAAAAAATGCCAGGTAATTATTCTATCAGGCAAATGCTCAAAATCTAAGCTTATTCAAAACACCGATCCAAAGCCAGTTAAAATCATACTCTGATCTGTAATTTTACACTACTGTCCCTCCCTCTGTTGGGATCAGAGCTCCAAAACTGAGGCTGATAAAATTTCAATGAAAAAATTAGTTAATTCAGTTCGTTCCCTGATAAATCATGGTTACTTAGATTTGTAAGAAGTTGTTTTATCTATTAAAGGTTTTAAAATTGCTCTGTTTCCTCGTCTGTGTGTCTGCCTTTTAGACTTCATGTCACAAAGAGGAATATTGCTGAAAGTCCTGTGGAATAGTATTGTTCATTACATTGTAGGGCACGAGATGTACTATTTGTACCCTCTGAAAAGTTCATAAGCCATAAAAATAGAAGAAGTGTATGGGTCTGTACTCCAGTAACCCACATTGCCTCTCTAGAGTGCCTTGGGCTTCTTGGGGGACAAGACCAATTCTTCTGATGACTTCTATAATGTGTCCACCCACTCACGAGGAACACCAGCACAGACCAAGCCTACATTGCACAGCTATTGAGCAGTCACAGCTTTCAGTCACTACTGGCCAAGAGGAGATCTGAACTGAAACCCCAGAGACAACATTCTGCTTCAGTTTTATTCCATATAGCCTCTGATCCTGTTCTCATGGCCAGCAATTAACAGCACTGCCATCTCTCATATGTAAAAAAAGTCCAACTCCACTGCTAATCCCTCAGCTCTATGAAATTTTGGACATGCATATTTTCATGCGTGCCATTTTGTTGAGAGGATTAACAGAGGGATATTTTTTTTCCCATTATTGATTTATCTTAAATACTAAGAAGTACACAAAAATATGTAATTTTAATTGAATAATTAAATATTAACATGGTCCATCCCACTTTTCAATCTGTGTATACCCACTCACAAATTGAACTTCTTTGCAATATAAACATTTGAAAAATACTATGAAATTCCACAAAGGAAACTTCTACATTTTACAAAAATTGAAACACATTACTAGAAGCATTTCCTTTCTAAGCATTACTTCACATATCCCATACCTAAAATGACAATTTAAAGTTGTACCTGCTAAATTTTCCAGGAAGCTCTTCAGAAGAAACTCCACCAAGATTTTTTGGATAAAGGTATCCCTGAAATTTTCACAGGCAGTGCAGGTACCTTGTGCTCTTCTTACCTTCAGAACCTCCCTAAATACTGGCAGCACTTTAATAACTAACTTCAGTTAACTTTTACAAGAAAAGGAAGATTTCACTGTGGCCTTGACCATTGAGCCTATCCTCAGGAGGGGTGATAAGGAGTAATTTCTTAAAGTTCTCTGTGATATTGCTTAACTTTGTTTGGTGAACTGTTTCTGATTGGTCTGCAGAGCTCACATGGGAAAATAGAGATGAATAAGAAGGACTGTCTGCTGCAATTCTGTGTTGTTGCTGAGCTGAAGTGGGAAGTGGTGGACAGAGCTCAGCTATGGTACCCTTCATTTCTGAAGAAGCCTAAGTCATCGATGAGGGAGATGGGCTGCTGGGCATGCCAGCTCTGAGCAAAGTGTGCCTCCCTTGACCTTCCTCCAAAGCATTTTAATAGTCCCTAAATTGTCTTTCCAGAAGCAATTTCTGGATTCTCAGACCATTGCCAGAAACAATCTTTGCAGGGATTTCCAAAGGGCAGCTGTGACTTGGTGGAGCTGACACCTGTGGCACCCCATGACAGACAGTGGAAAGGCACAGAGCATGCGTGTGGCCACGTGCTGGGGCATGAACGTGGCATGGGTGGGTTGGACTGAACTGCAGGGGGTTCCAGCTCCCCTCCACTGCCCGTAGAGCAGTGCCCATAGAGTCAGGGGGGATCATCCTCCCTAGGCCAAAGTGAACTTTTGTAAACATTTCCCTGAGATACCTAAAACCACCTAAGGAGATACATGAAACAGCATTTTGAGGCCTCAGGTTGCAACTTCAGCTCCAGGTGCCTGTGTTCATGACAGCAGTGAACCTTCAGAGCTGAGGTGCTGAGGACATCATAGCATCAAAGTGTCCTGATGAAAACCATCCTCACAACCCTTTCCTTAGGTCACACTGACATGAACACCTAGAAATGCTTAGCTGTTGATATCCATGCTATCAGGAAGAGCATGGTTTGCCAGACTCCTCAGGGAACTTCTCTACTCTGACTTAACCTCTGGGGGTTTGGAGTCACAGACCCTGCCCCTGAAGAAAGTTTTCTTCATCTGGTGAAAGGTCACAGCATGAAGGTGGGCGCCCTTCGTGCTCTACAGAGTCAGTCACACACATGGGTCTAGGAGGAGAAGAGGCAGGAGGAGCCTGGGATTCTGTCCTCAGATGGTTTGCCCAAATTTCAGTCAATTATTAGACCAAGAAATGATGAAGCGAGCAGGACCCCAATATCCAATCTCCAAGGTGAGACCTGTATTAGACCATTCAATCAGGATTTCTTTCTTGTGCTTTAGCCCCCTGAGAGTTGTTAGAGACCTCAGGTTCTTTTGAAAGTTAGAGCTACACTTCTAACCAAGACCATAAGATCATCTAGTCAGTAGAGATCCCAGGGCACTTCCCGAACTGTTGTACCTTCTCTCTGTCAGCAAGACCCTGTTTTGGTACCTGCTGTTGGCTTAAGAGATCAACTGCAGTTTGTGACACTGACAGAGTTTTGGTTTTTATTTTTACCATTAAAATAACAAACATTTAAAAAGCTGTAGAACCATAAACTATAAAAAAACCCCATAAAAACCATAAAACAGTTTAACAGCTTTTGGTTTCCCTCCTCATATGGTGTGATCATAGAACTGCTTTAAAATTTAAAATTCTTTGTGTTCAGGATACATCACAAGAAGCTGCAACATAAGCCAGTAGAACAGCTTTTTAAGGACTAGGCTTAAATGCAGGAGGGACCCTTGGCTCTGAAGAAGTCAGTAGGGTCTTGTCCTTGGCTTCATCAAATCCACCTGTAAGTGCTTTACTCTTGGATTATTTCCACTAATTCACTGAAGCAATAAGATGCTACGTGGAGTGACAGAGGGAATAAACACTTTGGATTTTCTGTTTGCAACAGTACTGTTAAGAACACAATTTTCCCCTGATGGTGCAGAAGGGGTTTAATGCACAAGGGTCACACAGGAGGCAGGTCGCCTCTGTCCCACACTGCAGAAGTTCAGCTGTGCAAACTCTTGATGTCTTCATCCCAGATGCTAAACTCTAAGTAACCGGGAAAGTGTGGCCTCTTCTGTCTAGGCAGAGCAGAGGAGGAGGAAATGACAATTCCCGATTGCTCTGTCTCCCCGGCAGCCCCATAAACACAGAGAGTTCAGAGATGTAAATCCATCACGGCCTGATCCTTTGCCAAGTCTCAAGCACTCTCAGCTTCCCTCTGTTTTCATGGGAGCTGAAAAACACCCACAGGTCTTGAAAGCCCCTTGATGACCTGAGCTCTGAAGGGCTTTGTGCGCTGCCTCCCACCCTGGCCAGGATGGAGAGGGAAGAACAAGTGGCTGGAGGGAGATAAAGCAGTGACAAATTCAGTGACTTTCTGCAGAAAGAAGCTATTTTTCACAGAGAAAGAAGAAAACAGTTCTGCTGGAGATGCAGAGTTTGTCTTGTGAAGAGCTCCACATCTTTCTTTAGTGTTAAATAAACACCAGTATCGATACTGGGAGATTAGCTGGCTGAGAAGGTGGATAACAGCATCAGCCCATACAGATTCTTAGTGTTTCCCAATGTTTTCCTTTACCATGTGCTGTATAAACCTTCTGTTCTCCTGTGTAGCTTTCTGGCAACATCCTATCTTCTGAGCAGGTTCTGCCCAAAACCTTGAAGCGAAGGTTGCTCACAATACCATCTGCTGTGATGCTAGAGGTGCAAAACACCCCAAACTCAAGTTCTTCCAACCATTTAAAAAATTATGCTCTGTTCTACTTGGGCAGCTTAGCACATAAAAGAAAAATATTTGCTCAGTAGTAAGTGCAGCAGGCAGTTTGGGGACACATCTCTGGTCAGTGCCAGTTCCTCTCTCCTCTTTTGGAGGAAGGACAGGGACCCAGCCTCTGAATGGTATCCTCAGGAAGATTTGAAGCCCACACTGGGGACATCCAAGAAAGAAATGGAAAACTGGTTGGCCCTGTGAGGCCTTCATGGAAAGCAGAGTTGTCCCTTGTACTACAGACTCAGGACACTGATGCTAGAAGGAAACATAATGTCATTTTACTTTCCACTTCTTATAGTCTCGTCTACCTTGTTTTTTTACAGAAAGTTTCTTTACTAGCACACTGAAGCCCAATTCAAATCAGTCACGTTACTGGGTCAAATTCAGTGGTGATGCCTAAAATTAGCATGAGGATGACTAAGTAAGTTTAGTCAAGATGCAAATTTCAGGCAAACAACATAAGAATGGAAAGGGCAGTGAGGTTGGGTCGGAGGAGATCAGTTCCATTAACAATCATATTTCTGGATGGCTCAGATTTATTGAGACCTGTAGAAAAAGAGAGTCTGAATTTTGCTTAGTGCCTCAGGAAGAGCTGACACCCTGCTAAGATATGGGTCATTGAAAGTTATCACTCCTTTGTACGGAGCACACTACAAGCAGGAGCACCCAGTGCTGTTATTGCAGTGTATGGTAAAGTGGAACTGGAAATTTCCAATGAAAGATTGGTGCTAAATTCACATACCTCTCACTTTTTATTCACACTTCTTTTATTACACTTCTGTAATTTTCTTATCTTTTTTATGGGCTTTACAGTTATTGTGCTCTGAAAGCCAGCAATCGTGGCCTCAATATTGGGTGTTTATAGGATTACTTTGCACCATAATGAAGAGCACAAACACAAAATCCTGCACACTGCTTTTCAGAACAAGAAAAGTTTTGACATCCTTCTCTGCCAACATTAAAAACAGTGCTTGATTCCTCAAGACAAAAGTATCATATTTTAATCCAATGTTAATTTTATTTCCCCTCTTATGAACTTTCTGTATTTTGCCTAAGATGTAAGTAATTTGTTTTCATTTAAAGCTGTCTCTTTTAATTTCATGAAGAAAATTAATTAAGCAGTGTCTCACATCAGGGACAACCAACCAGATTAGACTTGTGGATTCAGCATTTGACTCTACTTTTACAGTTGCTGAATCTAGCAATACATTGAGACTCGACCAGGCTGGGAATCAGGGATGGGAGGACGCAGGGATGAGTCAGAGAATCTGCAGTGCCACAGCCAGATACTGCTACAGATACTGGTAGAGAGACTGCTACATGAGCATGGAGTAACACAGACTGTAATGAGTGTTCAGATATCTGAAATAAAGCAGAGATACAGATTGCCTCATTTGTGCTGTGCTGGAATGGGAGGCCCAGCCCTGCCACTACACCCTGATGTCCTGCTGGCTACAGGGACACCTGCCCCAGAGATGCTTGCAGGACCCCCATTTGCAAGGGTTTTCAGTCATGTGAGAGTGTAAAAACATCCTATGTTCCACCAGGCCAAAGGAGAAGCATTGCAGGGTGTCCTGTCCTCCTCAGGCTTGCATACAGTGTCTATGTATATTCCTCCTCTAGGCATATCCCATCTCTGGGAAGCCAGGGTCAAGATAATGATCCTTGAAGACCACAACAGTGGTTATCTGAATTTCAATTAATCCCAAAATATTTCTGTTAAGTAGGAACAAAGTCGACCTGTCATGAAAGCAAAAGCAAACCCAAACTAATTATAAATGGCCAAAATGCTGCCTGGCAGAATATGACAAGGAACTTCTGTGAATGGGTGTCAGCACCGTATTTCGCAGGTGAGCCCTGGCCACTGTTCCCAATTTCTTTTCTAAAGTCCAGCTGAGCACACTTCTACTTGCTTATCCATTTTGAAATAACCTTAAAATAAACTGTTAAAAATAACCTAAAGAAACAATTTCTAGGTAGCTGGTGGAACATTAGAATATATTCAAACACTGTCAGAGACATCTCCTTGTAATCATTTATGTTTGTGCTCTAGGTCTCCCTGTGTGATGTACCTTTGCAGATACCACTGCAATAAAATACTCCACTATCTCCAGATACTTTAGACTGTGCCATTCCTTAAACTGTGTGAGTTATGCCTGGAGTTTCCCTCAGGTAACAGTGACATGGAAAAATGTCTTTCCCAATATTTCACCAGGTCCCTTATCAGTCCCTGCGTTCCTATCAGCGTCAGCTTGTTTTGCAAGAATGTGCAAAATGAAATGATCTGGGGGTTTGCTCATGGAGCAACATTGTTGTGTTCATCTAGCAGAGGGATTCACCTACCTGCAGGCTCCAGGGCTCCACAGGTCCAGGGTCTACAGACCCCTACAAACGTTGCTTCTAGAGCTATCCAGGTGTGCACGCCCCTTTGAAATCACATCTGGATTTGGAAATTTTAAGCTGAACTCACTTTTATTAACAGCCTGCTCTTCTCCTGGAATTGTACAAAACAAGTTGCCACAGGATATGGAGTATTTTGTCTTTTGAGCTTACGTCAGGACAGTTTCAGATTATTTAAGGAGTCTGACTTTCCTGAATATTTTGGTAATTACTAAGAGAGGGAACCCCAGTTCTTATATTGCAATGATTTGCCACTGACATTCTTTGAAATTTTTGTTATTTTTCAATTTACCATTAACATAATTAACTTCTTCCATTTGTGGGCTCATAAAAATTTCCATACAGATCTTCCAAGCATACATTGAAGTCTATCCTAGAGAAGTCTGTTTTTCTTACTCATGTCACAAAGATCCTTAGAAGTAAAACACTAGGTTCAAAGATCACATGCTGAAGATTGGTAGTTTAGATTAATTTTCAGTTTAGTGCTAGCGAACTTTCACCTCTTTAAAGTTTGCTTCTCTATGTCATACAGGTTCCACATTCTTTAAAACCATACTAAAATACATTAAGCAGCAAATAAAGTCTTATATATATATTTAAATACTATTATAATAAATACAAGTAGGGCAAATTAAGGGTAAAATTCAAGAGATGAGTTCAGTTGTAAGAAGTTAAACATAATTCTGTTCATGCCTCTTAGTCTACAAATGAGATCTCTCTCATGCTGTTGAAAAGCCCCACAGTAACCTCTGTTGCATTCACACTCCTGAATATTCTTCCTATTTGCTTGTTTGCAGATTGACACAGGAAGATGATGAAATCTTCATGAAGATCAACAGGTGGCCTGACCTGGCATGCTGTCTGCTCAGGAGAAGGCAGAAGTAGGAAAGTGGTTATATATTATATAACCCCAGCCGTAGCACTTGTTACTAACAGTGCTAATTTGAGGAGGTTTACAAGTACGATAGCTGAGAGATGCAGGGAAAAAACCAACACAACAAAATAAAAAACCACAAATGCAGCATTTGAATGAATTTCCATTTATCATTTGTTGAAGCAATGTCTGCATTTCTGTGCTCACACCACCAGCTCAGGGGCTCCTGGGCTCATCCACAACATCTCCCAGTGAGCCCAACCCTGACCCCCATTTTTTTCTTGCCCCTCACAATGAATGTAGCTCATACTTTGGCCTCTGCTTGTATGAGGGGAAGCCTCAGTGCTTATGGGGCTTAGCTGTGACTTGCACACAGTCTATGGTTTCAGCCTATTTCTTATTTTTTTAGCTGTTTTTTTCAATAAATAAAGAGGCTTATTAGCTCACTGTGCCAAATCTGGAGGAAATCTGGCCACCTAGAGCTGTAATCAGGCCCACAGCTGTCTCTGGTCCCCAGAGAGGCCACTACTGTAGTTTCTACCTACAATATTATTAATAAAAAGAGCTGCACTTCCTCCAGCTGGGATAAAAATATGGAAAGCCACAGATCCCAAGGCCAGGTGTGCAAAGTCATTTGGCAAACAGCGGGCAGTAACAGCAGTGGGAAAACCCTCCAGTGCTTGGGTGGTGGCACGTTCTTTTGCAGCAACCTCTGGGGAACAGATCCTGGCCACAGCACCTGCTGCCAGGGCTGGTGCTCCCCTTGGCTCCTCAACAGGCTGCTTCAGGCTGTAATTATGCCAGATCAAACAAGCTAAAAATACTGTGACTAATCAGTTTAGGATAAAGGCCATCTTGGAAAAGACAGTTGCTCCAGGAAATGATCTTCTTTCTCAATAGCTGGCATCATTCCCAGTGAACCACCAACAGGGCTCTGAGAGCTGGGCTACAGAAATGAAAAAAAAAGTCCCTTGGGTGAAAATAAAGAGGGAATCTCAGCCATGCTGAGCTTCATGCAAAAACACTTAAAAATAAGGCAATAAGAAACTGGTCAGTCTGAAGGGCAGCACTGGGATTGGGGAAAACAGCCATTATCCTGGACACAGGTCCCTTGAAAACAGCATTTGGGGGATTGGAGGAGGGGAAAGGAGAGCTGCCCATTGTTACCAGCCAATTATCAAAGTCCATGAAGAAGGTAATTTACAGCAACCAAAAGGAGGCTAGAATAAGAGCAAGAGTTCCAGCAGGGCTCTTCCTTGAAGGGCAAGGAGGAAAAAAATTCCCTTGAGATGGGAACCAGCAGCACCTGGAAGTCTCCACAAGCACATCCATGTGGTTATCCTGGTTGGGGAAAAGAGAGTCTGCTGGATGGAAACATGTAGCTGGAGCACTGGGGAGGGGATTTTGCAAAGAAAAGACAGACAAGTAAGCAGTCCTTATCAAACTCTCCTTCACATCCTGAAAATATCACATCCTGTCTCATTTCTCAAGATGTTTGCATGAAAAAAATGGTCATGCAGTCCATGCATTTGGAGTGAGTGTATTTGGATGGTCCAGTCTAGTTGTCAATGGAAATTTAATGCTTGCTTGTCATAATGCCATGAACTTCTAGGGCTTAGAGCTCAGTCCTGAAACAGTATTACAAAGTACCACCGAGTTTGAGGAAATACCTGTCATATCCCTTACAAAGGCATTGTAAGTTTACAATAACAGTTACAACTAACTTTTAAAGCTTTACCATTATAAATACTGTAGTATGCTTTCATATCATAGTGGCTTTCATGAAAAACGCTTTCAAATGTTAGTATTCTTTTAATTATCTGCCTTTATGATCAAAAGTTAATTATCTTTTACCTATTGGCTGCACCTGCATGATGTAATATTTTCCAAGGTCTTCTGGAAAGGCTTTTTAATTTATTACTTGGGATGGGCCTAAAATAAAACCCATGTATCTAAGTACATCTGATAAAGATGAGTTGGTTCCAGTCTAAGCCATAACCAGGACAACCCCAATTAAATATCCTCTGTCCTAGTAAAACAACCACACAAACATGTCTATTCCTTTGTTTTTTGAATCATTCTATTTCCTTAGCCAATCCAGCCCTTTATTTACTCAACTGCATTCTCAGAGCCTGATTTAAACAGCACTGGGGAGTCAGATTACAGCTTGTTTTGGCTCGGCAGGACTCACCGTCAGGACAAGGTGGACAGGGACTGTTGCCTGAGTTATGGATGCAAGGCATGGTGCAGCACTGCTGATCCCATTGGTACCAGCTTCTAATTAGGAATCACAATAAATAAATGATACACACAACATTTTGCAGACACTCATGATATTCGGAAGTGCTGCGTTGCTGCAGTTTGGGTTGGAAAGGCTGCACCACCCAGACCAGCCTGGGTCCTGACGGGCTCCGAGCTGCCCACGGTGGGAAAGAGACCTCCTGCTGGTAGTGCTGGCAAGCCTGAAAAGCATCCTGCCTCATCTCTTGAGTGTGAAGTGAGGTTTGCCAAAAGGATTCCTACCTCCACAAGAACCACTCTGCCTTCCTCATGTATTTTAAGATGTTCTTTAAGTTTCTAGAAAAATTTTCTTCCACCTGAAGTTAAGTACTAGTTAATTCTAAGCAAGAGGGGTTTGTTCCAATGACTAAACTCCAACTCCCTGTAGTGAGACATACCAGCAACTGATGGAAATTATCAGGGTGAAGCAAAGGAGACAGGGCACATTTGGGAGAGTTCAGGGGGAAAAACCCAACTGCAGATGGGTGAGATGGCTGAAGTAACCACGAGAGCCAGTTTTCTGGGGAGACTGATAGGATGCAAGAAAATATGAATTAACCTATGGAGGGACTTGGCTGTGTGCTCCTGAGTGGTTTTCTGTACCTGCAGCCAGGCACATGTGTGGGAGGTGAGTACAGAGCCCCAGCCTGGCATCAGCCCCTGCAGGGTCCTGCAACACCTTCATGTGCAAGCAGGGCATGAGGGCCAGGGCCAGGGAGGATGGCCTGAAAGCTTTCCTTGTGCTCCCAGCTGAGGCCTCACCCTGGCACAGAGGGCTGCCTGTGTGCTTTTGGGGAAGGGTGACCCTTCTGCAAGCCTCCTTTGGAGGGCTCAGCAATCAGCCTCGCTGAAGAAGAGGAGCAGGGAGATGTCCACACCACCCTGCTCCCAGACTTTCCCCTCCTCCCAGCCTTTCTCCTCTTCCTGTCAACCCACAGGACAGGAGAAACAGATAAGCACTAGTTCTGGGCTGGAAAGAGAAGATT
This sequence comes from Edolisoma coerulescens, assembly GCA_013397115.1. NCBI lineage: Eukaryota > Metazoa > Chordata > Aves > Passeriformes > Campephagidae > Edolisoma > Edolisoma coerulescens. Next base: position 230,923 of record VWZW01005256.1, on the reverse strand, counting down.
CTAGGCTTGATTTAGTCATATGAGCTTAAAAAAAATTTCTTCAAGACAGCAGACATCTTCTCTTGCTAACTGCTTACACATTGGAAAATGAAACTTTGTTTTGTATACAAAAGACCATTGAAAGGCAAGATTTTTCCAAACTGGTGTAACCCAATTGCAGAACATTGTGCTCAGCCTTGACCGCCTTGTGCACCACAGAGCATTTTGTTAATATTTAAACTCGGTCTTTTGAGTCATCCCAGAAGCCATGGTAAGGGCTTGGGATTTAGGCAGGTTGTGTAAGCAAGACCCAGGTGGGTCCGAGCTGCTGAATGGCAGCACTCGCACGCTCTCCTGCCTGCCAGGAGCTCGGAAGGTCCACGGGGTGAAGTCACAGCGGGTGAACCAGGCTTGTCCCAGGGAGCTGCAGTCAGCACAGCAGTCTGGTGAAGCTGTCACATGAGAACTGACCTTCACAGCCTCCCCAGGAGAGTGAGGAGCGCCTTGCCAGGAAGGAGCGCTGGGATGCAAACAGGAGCCCAGCACATGCTGTACCATGGCTGCAACCTGTTTGTCTTCATCCCCACAATTAGGGAGCAGTGGAAGTAGCATGGGAGGCCAGAGACTCAGCTGGGGGTGCAGAGGGGAGCAACTTTGATGCAGGGCTAAGGATGGAGTGCTAAGATTACACGTGGTTGCGGAAGACCATCCGTGACGTCCTATGACCTCATGTACCTTGTACTCAAAAAAACTTGTATAGTTCTAATATTCTGAAGGCAGGTTGGAGAGGATGAGAGCATGATGTCTGTGGCAGAGGAATGAGGTGCCAGCAAAATGTGTAAAAAGGATAAATGACATGTGCGGAGTAGGGGCTGTCCCCTTAAGGCACTGACAAATTCATGCCTGAATTTTCAGGAGGAGAGATTGAGGATGACTACCCCAGGTACCCTGCTCTGATTGATGCAGCTACAAAACCCTGTTTTTCTTAAGAATCAATATGCAAAGCTCTCCCCTCAGTTCCTGGACACACAGGTACCTATGTCTGCCTATGCCAGAGTACTTATGTTTATGTGTATGCAAGTGAATACTAAAAATAATTCCAATTCAACTATTAAACAAAATTAACAACAATGCAAACTTAATGATTAGACTGGCCTGGTCATACAGGAAAATGAGTTGGGGCTCTTGAGACCACTATAAACCATTCTTTTTATATAAATTGACATTTTATGATATTGAGATATATATGTGTGTGTGCATATATGTGTGTGTATATGTGTATATATATATATATATATAGTATTTTTCCCTGACAGTCTAAGAACACAGCATATGAAATGCCATTAAACTCCTTTATTCCTGGTTGGCATTTGAAAACTGATCCAAAATACAATTTTTACTCAAGCATTATTTATTAATGTATATCTATGCTGATAACCCTTACACTCTGTCTGAAGACAAAGAGTTTGTAAATATACCTCTTATTAAATCACTCCAATTTTTGAAGATAATACTTCAGTTAGAGGAACAGTCCCTTGATTAGAAGAATAATTGATGCTTGCTTAAGTGACATTTTTATTACTACTGCCTCATTCTACAGTTAAACATTACCTGGGATATCTCACTATTAATGTATTAATGACATAAGGACACTTGTCACTTTTTAGGACCTTCCACTCAAGATTCTTGAATTGCTTTATGACTGTTAGTGTGACCGTATAAGAACTTTCCTTAGTAGACAAACATCTGATATTTGCTTTACTTAAAATAAACTGACACATGTAAAATTTACTCAGTGCTGTATCAAAGGATGTTGTATTGATAGCTATTTTTGAAACTTCCTTTGCAAGGATATCTTGTCCTGTGCTAGCCCAATGCAGCTCTTGTTAGAAGCAGATACCAGTTCATGGCAATTGACATTCTTCATTGTTCTGGAATTAAAATGACCTTGACTGGGAGAAGCCTTCTGAATGCCCAACCAAACTTTGAATTATTTCAAGGGGAAAAATAGTGTCCTTATATTCTCTTTTACTTCTGCTTTGAGTCTGTGGCAGATCCTTGAGACTATTCCAGGTGTTAAAATCCCTTGATTGAAAAGCCTTGCCCTAGAAATCTGCTCCTGCCTTCAGGCAGGGAAGCAAGCTGTGAAAAGAAGAATGGGGATGTTGCTGGCTCTTGCTGGCTTAAGAACTATTGTTCTGGTGTCACAGTCATAGTGGGCCTGGATTACTGACGTGATTTTCCATGTCGTTACCAACCAGCTCAAAATCACCACCGTGTCACTCAGGAGTCTGCAGTGATTTGCTCCATGACTGATTAGCTGGCACAGGGCAGGCAGCCGTGTCCTTGCGTGGGTTGTTCCTCACCTGGGTGACCTGGGTGCTCAGGTCCTATTGTTTGTGTGCTACTGTTCACAAGGATGTCTTGTCACATGTCTTCCTTAATTGTTTCCCAACAATGTCTCTTTATTCCATTTTAGTTATTGACTAGGCCACCAGCAAGAATACCAGAACTTCAAGAACTGTGGTTGATGTTGTTTGGGAGGCCTGTGAGGGGCATTGCAGGTATTGGTTATTAGCTTGTTAGACATTAATATGACTGTGCTCCACAAATATGTTAAGAATGCAGCCAAACAAAAGGCTCATGTATCTCTGTGCAAAGGACACACTGAGGAGCAGTTCCTGGTCTCACGGGCTCTCAATACTAGAAAAAAAAAAAGGTAAATTAAACTGGAGACAACAAAATTCAAAACCAAAAAGGGAATCCTTTTTCTCTGAGTGCCCAACTCAGGGTGATGTTCCTGCTCTACAATGTCATTGAGGCCAGTAGACCAAAAGGAATTTAGCAAGCAAGTATTGACTGCCCCACTTCACAGCTGCACTGCTCCATGCTGTGCTGCAGGTCTTTGCAATAAAATCCAATGCATAAAATCTGCTTCACGATGAACTCTGGTATGGTTTCAAACTAAATGGTTCGGGTATTTCTAAGAATATGACAAAGGAAAAGTGTCTTCCTTTTCTGCCAGCTTTTATGTGTGAAATGTCCACAATCCAGCTTACGCCGCTTGCTCCATGCTGTGAGCCTCAAGGCTGCAGACCTGCTGAGGAGAAACCAAAAAGAAGCCAGGTATTTGATCTCCTGATTTCTTATCATCGTTTTGTAAAAGCACCCAGAAACAAATGTTAGTTAAAGCAAACTGTTAAGATTGCAGAATAAAGCATCCCAAATTAAGACATGACAGAATTTGGATGTTTTATGTGCATATGTATTGGATATAGACAGTAACCACAGGATCTCATGGCTGTACCCCATGGGAGCCTTGCCTCTTCCAGATCAAAAGAAGAGAGATGGATTGGGTGGCTCATGGAAGAAAGCTGATGTTGATGCCCGTAGCTGAACTGGTCACAGTCTGCTGTCTTTATGAAAAAGTTACAGGCTGTGAAGAGCCCATCTTCCCATGGTGCTCTCTACTGGAGGTGCCTTGTGAATATCTGTCACTCCAGCTGTCTGCAAAGCCACTCCACAGGAGTCTCACAGATGCAGGTGTTGCCTTTGCAGACATTCAAAGTCCAGTGGTTTGACTCCTATCCTTGGTGTGTAATGGCAGGTGCCACTACAGGGAAGTTTGAAAAAGTTAGAAGGCTTCAGGACCAGAAGAATTTCCAACTTGTGTCTACTTTGGGTTGTGACAGAGCACTGTGAATTCTGACACAGCTTTTGCTGAGCTGAAAATGGGCTCCTAGATCAGCTCAGTCAGGGAAGCTGGGGTGGTCTAAGGGGCCATGGGTGCCCACAGGGAGGACCTGCTCCCCCCTCCAGCATCCTGACATCTCTGCTGTACATTGCATGCACATGTCTGTTCTGTGCCTTGCAGCAGAGGTGCTAATGTGTAGCTTGATGAGGAACAGCTGGAAAAGGAACAGTAAGAAGAGGAGAAAGAGGGGAAAGTTGGCAACTACCAGCAAAGACAGACACTGTAAGTCTGCTCTGCAATTTTCCCAGTAAACCTTCTAGCTTTTCCCTTGGCATAGTCAGATCACAGTTTTACAGCACGAATCAGGTTGGAGGAGCAATAGCAAAGCAAAAGTTTGAAATGGATCTCTGCTATAAGGCTTCCCCCAAAAACACTGTACATGGGGTTTGTGGTGGCAACACAGCGCAGCCCATAACCCCAAACCATCCCCTGCCTTGGTGCCTTTCAGAGTTATCAAGTTCTCTCAGCTTCCACTGGAGGGAGAGAAGTAATTTTAGAGTCAAATAGAGTAACTATGTTTCAACCACTGGCAGGGGTAATCTGGCATTGAGCTATAGTGTATTTACTCTAAATTTAGTTATAAATGCAAAAAGAGGCAGGTCACCTTAGAGGCTGCTGCAGCAAGAGAAATGATTGTAGTAATACCTCCAGTAAGCCATGAAAACATCCCTCTAGAACAAATGGGTAGAGAAGGTAGATTGATTTTAACCCATGCTGAATTAATGTCTGAATATTGCCATGTTTATAAGGGCATTAGAGGGAGAAAAAATCTCGGAAACAGATTCCTTAATCCTGCAGAAGCAGTAGATCTTGAGCCCTCACAGGGTGTGCACTGTACTTTAGGCTACTGCTTGGTGACATTGGGATATTGAAGCATCTGGTATCCCAGCAGGGCAGTGAGGACAAATCTGCCCAACAGCTGGCGCAAGAGCATTACCTTTCTGGGTACTGCATCTTTGATTTTACTTGAAATCAGCCTCAAAGATCCTCGAAAATCCACAGACATCCTCTTCCAAAGAAGCTGAGCCTTGCTGAGCTTATCCAGGCATTCCTATCACCCTGAAGCTATGTTTAGGAGTATGGCAGCACTTCACTCTCACTCACGTAGACATACCTGAACTGGATGAAACTGGTTAATTTAGATGCTGATAACAGAAAACACCCCAGTCTGACTTGCACCTGGTTGCATATAAACTGTCCCACATTCTCTTTTCTGCTCTGTAGTTGCTGGGTTCTTGTATCTGTTTTTTCTTTTTTTTTTTTTAATTTTTGTAATTTCTTCATTTTACTGTCTCCCTAGCTCACTTCTGACTGTGCTTTAGCCTTCCTCCAGCGCTGAAAAGTTGTCTGCAAACCCATGAACCCGGATACAAGGCGACTCCCCTACTGGAGAAGTCGCAGGGGTAGCACAGACAGTCTGTTCAGGCTCCTGAGCATCTGGATCCAGGAGTATTGGCAGTAGAAGCATATTTGAGCAGGTGTCCAGTTCAGGATTGGGAAAAGTGACTAAATTAAAGCATATGAAGTGCTTTCTAGAACACAGTCTAGAGTGAAAGACCCAATGCACAACACATTGGGCTGGAGTGGGGTGAACCAAGAGGTCAGGAGTGCAACTTGGCTGTGGGCAGGAACATGCAGTTCTCCAGACTGCATTCCCAGAGCTTTCTCTTGTTGTAGGGCTGGGACCCACCTTCTTCTCATTCCTGCCATCCCAACACTGGCTGCTCTCTTGCACTGAAAGTTGGAGACCCTGAACAGAGGGAAAAAAACCCAACTTTCCAGACAGCTCCTAGCTCATCTCCATGATAATGTGTTAATGGTAATTAATGAGAACCTGTGTTAAGATATAGAAGCGAAGAAAAGGTGAAGTTCACATCTTTGAGTTCAATCACTATTCAGGCTGGCTGCGGAGGAATATTAATTAACATTAGGTATCTAGTAAACCTCTAAAGATAGTCCTGTGTCCAGTTTAGAATAATTATATGATTATTGTTGTACTTTCCTCTTGTGGCATCAGTATGAGTAATCTATCAGAATCATCTTCTCTGCCATTGTTTGCACTTTTTAAAAGTGTAGGTTGTGAGCCAGTACATGATTTTGAGTCTCTCTTCTCTTTCAGTGTCATTTCTTACTTTTGGCCATGGATTTATTTTATTTGAGCACCTGTAGCCTCCTCCTGCATTCTCATTGGGAGCATCTACATCAGTGTGTTGATACAGAAAGCAAGTCTACTTTTGCAGCAAATTGCTTTATCATTTCTCATTTTTCTGCTTTGGGTTGCATGAGCAGCCCCAAACTGCATGAACCAGATTCCCAGGGATGGGAATGAATGGGAAGATGTGCTCCAGGTGTCCGTTCAGAAGCAGCTGCAAAGGGGAGTTCAACAGTTAGGTACAGTTCATCCAAAATTAAAGAACACGGAAATGTGGATTTCAGGTTCTCAGCACCAACTGCTTTGCTGTACAAATCCACTCCTGTTTGCAGTATGTTGTAGTTTAAACCCAGCCAGCAGCTAAGCTCCACTCAGCCACTTGATCACTCCTCCATCCAGTGGGATGCTGAAAGCATAGAAGTGTGAAAGTTTCTGGGTTGAGATAGATTAATAGGTGAAGCAAAAGCTGCACACACAAGCAAAGGAAAACAAGGAATTAATTCACCATTTCCTGTGGGCAGGCAGGTGTTCAGCCATTCCCAGAAAAGCAGGACTCCCTCACCTGTAACAGTTACTGGGGATGACAAATGGCATCACCCCAAGTGTCCCACTTTTCTCCTTCTTCCCCCAGCTTTTATTGCTGAACACAACCCAGTATGGTACAGAGGATTCCTTTGGTCAGTTGGGACCAGCTGTCCCAGCTGTGTCCTTCCCAACTCCTTGTGTATTCCCGGCCTCCTTGCTGGTGGGGTGCTCTGAGAAACAGAAATAGCCTTGATGCTGTGCAAGCACAGCTCAGTAATAAAGAAAACATCCTTGTCTTATCAGCACTGTTTTGAGCACAAATCCAAAACATAGCCCCATATAAGCTACTATGAAGAAACTCTTTTCCAGCCTAAACCGCTACAATGCACTACATGTTAAAGTAGAGGTATCTCTTGCCTCTGTTCTTGTTCACTTTGTGAAGCAAGTCATGCTGGTTTGAATTGGTTTAACCCTCATTTTTCTTCTATATATTTCTTTTTCTATCCTTCCTTTTCTTACACTTATGCACAAGTAGTTTCAGGCAACATTTGGCTTGATGTTGTTTTACTGCCTGAAACTTACATTTCTTCATTGCTGAAACACCAACCCTTAGAGTAGAGAATGGTCATAAATCATGCTAGATTGTCTGAATATTATTTAACCTCTTCTTTCTCTATCCTATATATCCTTACAAAAATGTGTGTATAAAGTTTCTACTTCTAAACTGCAGGTAAAGGCTCCTAGGTTGGCAGGACTTGATGAAATACAGCCTGGACTCAGAGAATAACCTCTGACTCTCTTCAGAGACCTGGACTCAGTCTTGCTGAGTGTGAAAGAATTTACTTTATTTTTAACTGAAAGAGAACCAAGGGAATACGAGACTAATTTAACACGCCTATGTAATTTTTAGCACCTTTAAGACAATAAAGAGATAAGCAAGGTTGAACAGACATTTTATAAGAACAAATTCTACCCAACTGATAAAATGCTCTCTTTGACAGAGTAACCAGCCCAGGGTAGATCCAAAGTAGATGTGAAATTTTCTAATGATGATGATACTAGAGTGGAGGAATAGTGAAATTTTAGCACCTTTAAGACAGTAAAGAGATAAGCAAGGTTGAACAGACATTTTATAAGAACAAATTGTACCCAGCGGATGAAATGTTCTCTCTGACAAAGTAACTAGCCCAGGATAGAGCCAAAGTAGATGTGAAATTTTCTAATGATGATATTAGAGTAGAGGAATAGGGAGCCAACAGCATTCTAAAAATCTCCTTGGGACTCCTAAAGCGCAGATTAGATAGTCTTGTGGATGGCTGGACAGGTGTCCAGAAAAAAGGTACAGCATCTGTGCTCCAACTTGTGCCTGTTCCCTTTATCCCTGTATTTTCTTGCTTTGGGGAGCCAATATTGGATGCAGACCTTTAGACGCAGACCTACAAGCACTGTACTGAGGGAAGTCATCCCCTCTTGTCCTGCTGGCTCTTGCAGCTGTTCGCCTTCATTGCTGCCAGGGCACACTGCTGGCTCATCGTCAGCTTGGTGTCCAGCAGCCCCATTTCTCCAGAGCAAGATCGCTTTCTTGCCAGCTGGAACTCAGCCCACACTGTGGCAGGGGGTTGGTGCCTCCCAGGAGCACAGCTTCGTTCTAACGTCCTATTTTAACAGATTAGCACACAGTATCACAAGCAAACAGTAATGTTAATATAACTAATCTTTATCAATTACAGTTCCTGAAGGCAAACTGCAGATTAGCGTGGGGCATGCACTTTGATTTTCACAGTGTCAGTTGATTCACTGCGCTAGATCAGGACATTCTCCCATGCAGGTGCTGCACAGTGCTTACAACCTCAACACTGCCGTGAACTAGAATGCAGGAGTTACACTGTGTTTATCACCCTGTTATCACTGAGAAACTTCCAAGCTCTACAATATCATTATGCTTCAGGGAGAACTTTGACTTTCATAAAGCCAAGATGATTTAACAATGGGAATTTATTAGTTCAAAGATTTTCTATAGGAGCAAAGAAAATGTCTCTGGCTTCTGGTGCAAAATTTCCTGTTAGCCACAACCTCCTCCTGCTTGCTCAGGGGGTTTAGAGGTCAGGTCCTGAATTAGGAGAGCAGAGCATGAGAAAACCTGTCCCCAGAGGAGAAGTGTACCACTTCCTTGATGTAATACATATCTCTTGAGGGGTGTCTGTGAGTGAATTGTGTGTCTGACAGAGCTTTTGGAATTGAAGAAAATAAAATACTGCACAGTTGCTGCATTTTTAATGGCCTCGTTTGAGGACAAGGTGAGATTTTAGTTAACATGAAAACTTGTATGGAAACTTCCCACCTCAGTTTACATTTATATGTTTTCCAACAATAGAACAAATTGATTTTACTGTCTAAGAAATAGAAAATATTTGTAGGTTTTGGCTGTATTTTTATTGCAAAGCTGAAAATGTAACTGGAAGCTTAAAACAAGTGAAAGTGGGGGTTTTTTTGCTTTATATGTGAAAATTAACCAGCACTTTATGATCAGCTCTGTTATGAATGCTTATAAAGAACTTAAAATGGCATGATATATTGAGCACAGAAAAAGGGAAACAGCAATCATAATTCATTCTAATTCTCATTGCAAAGACCTTGAATTATAGGCACTGGGCAATTTTGTTCTGCAGTGAATAATTTTTTGCGTAACCTGCTAGAAAGAACACTGACTTTTTCCCATGAACAACCCAGGCTTTCATATACCCCATTGGCCTCATCCATAATTTCCTTCCTAATTAAGTCACAGATTTTCACAAGTGTAATGTGCAGGGAATAGAATTTTACAAGGTACAACAAGTTACTGATATGCAAAGCCCCTCACTGCTATTGCAAAATAATTGCTACCCAGAAGAAAGTCAGATGGAAGAAAATTGGAGGGAAGGACATCATACACAGACTTGTCTTTCTGCAGCACAAACTTGATATATCAAGTTAAGCAAACTGATGACCAAAGGGAGGTTCATCTCTGCCTCCTTTGAGGGGCAGTAACACAGTCCCAGGATGCCAAGGGCAGGACCCGATGGAACAGACTGAGATGCCCAAGTTCTCCAGGCCTCTGGAGGCCCTCCATTAATGGGCTGGGCTTTCTTCTCATCAGCTTTGACTGTATCAAAGTTAGATGTTTAGCGTAGGTCACCTGTGTCCCCTCTCTGCTCAGCATATGGCAGCGCTACCATTGGAGGGCAATCCTTGACACCCACCTTGGGACAGGATGAATGACCCTCTCAGTTTGCCAATACTTCTGCATGTCCCATAGAAGCCCGGAAGACAAGCTTTCTATTAGACCTGCTAAACCAGATGTCCAACCCTGACAGCTGCAGTAAGTCCCGCAATGATTGCTTGCTTTCCCTGTGTAGTAAAAGCAGAAGCAGAAGCCCTCAAAGGCCCCAAGGAAGATTGTCTTGGCCTTGGCGCATGCATATAAGACAGGCAGATAGAATCTCCTGGGTGCTTATTTTGAAAGACACCTGCTGACCATGCAGGGAATTTGGATTCTTGCTTTAGCAGGATGGCTTCTCTAGGCACCTAGCATTTAAATGCAAAGAAGTGTCACCCCCTCAGGTGAGGGAGCTGTATTCCACCTCACACACGAGCCACTGCCAGGAGCAGAGTGCTGAGTGTTTAACCACAGCGTGTGGCAAGGTCTTCAGTATGTAATGGTTCAGCTTGGGCCAGTGTCCTTTTCTGCACTCACCAGGTGGTGTGAGAGAACCCAAATGTGTCCTGTCACCAGCACCAGCTCTGGTGCCCTTTGTAGGGTCTGCAACTCTGTTTGATCTTCTCTTTGGCTTGAAAATGCTTCAAGCTCCCCAGCCCCTTCTTGCCTACGTGTGCTCCTTTAGAGGTCCAACTGGCAGAGGAATGCCCTGACCACTTAACTCTCCTGCTAGCATCTGGGAGCCACAGATCTTTGTAAAATACCTGCACAACAGAGCACATACCAGGTCTCCCGATATGCTTTGTCCTGCCTTTTCAATGAATCTGAGGTATGCTGCTATTTTGCATCTGGCCCAGTTTCACTCACCTTCTTTTCTATTTATCACACATATTTATGCAGAACCTCAAGCAGAGATCATTGACTTGCTGTAGCTTTCTCGGCACTTCTCATCTTGCTTTACTGCCTGAATGATAGGAAGCTTTTCTATGCAGAGCAGTAAGCTGAGCAGTCTGGAAAGCAGTACAGTGCCCTGCTTTGAACAAGAATGCAGACAAAATGCCACCCCTGTCTCTGGATATACTTTGCCCTGCCTCTCACAAAAAGGGGCTTACCAAAAGGATTTACCAAAGAAAGGAGGAATAATCTGAAAATGTGTTTTCTTAATTACAGCTTTGCAAGGTACAAGACACTGATAGCCACCATCCAATCCTTGAATGGAATGTGGTAGATATTTTAGTTCTGTTTTCTCAAGTCAGATCCAGTGTAACAGTCTGTCTAGATTGATAATCTTGGTGTGTACAAATAAACATGTGCATAAGTACATATGTAAAATTTCAACGCTTAATGCAAGAAAATATTCAATATTTCAAGGAAATAGAATGCTCTACTTCTCACCCATCCTTGCAGCTCTGTTAGTCTATGCAGCCATATTGGCCCCCACTGACTTCAGCCTGTGCTGGCAGCTTTCCTCTGGCTCCAAGTCAGAGCTGACTCTTATTCTCAGAGCAAATAACTATGATGCAGATTTTTTCCTGACAGAGAATTGCAGAATGGTTGAGATTGGAAGGGACCTCTGGAGGTATCTGTTCCAACCCTCTTCTCAAGCAGGGCTGCCTAGAGCTGGTGTCCCTGCACCACGCCTGGATGATTTGTGAGAATCTCCGAGGAGAGAGACTCCACAACCTCTCTGGGCAGCCTGTACCAGTGCTCACCCTCACAGTAAAACAAGTGTTTGGAAGGAACCTGCTGTGTTTCACTCTGTGCTCACTATCTCTGGTCCTGTCACTGGGCACCACTGAGAAGAGCCCAGCTCCATCCTGTGTGCACCCTCCCTTCAGGTATCTGTATACCTTGATGAGATCTGAGATCTCCCTGAGCCTTCTCTTCTCCAGGCTGAAGAGTCCCAGCTCACTCAGCCTTTCCTCACAGGAGAGGTGCTCCAGCCCCTCTCTCATCTCCATGGCTCTTTGCTAGACTATCTCCAGTATGTCTGCATCTCTCCTGTACTGGAGAGCCCAGAGCTGGAGGTAGAACCCTAACTATGTTTCCCCAGTGCTGAGCAGAAGGGAAGGATCATCTCCCTCCTCTTGCTGGCAAGATTCCTCCTCATGCAGCTGGAATCCTGGGAGCCTGCTTTGCTGCAAGGGGACATTTCATGAGTACTCATGGATGCAATAAAAAGTGGGAGTGTAAACAGGTACTGTAACCTCAGTGTTCATGAAAGGAGTGCCACAACCAAAGCAAGGTGAGGTAGAGTCATGCCAGGAGCAAGGGAACAAAAAGTACTCAGGTGTCCATGGTTTACAAGTACCACAGTTCTACAGGCAATACACTGTCTTTGTGATCTTTATTACTCAGAGATGTAAAACCTCAAAAAAGAATTTTAACAATCTCCAAACTTCAGCAGAGTTCTCGGGAAAGTTCAGAACATTGGTCCCAGCCACCATGACCCCAAGGGACATGCAGTTAATGAGCAAGGCTGTTCAGGGGTGACTACCACAGCTGAGGTGAATGGGATGGAGGGGTCTAACCCTGCATTCCCTCTGTGCCCCTTTGCCTTACCACTGTCCCCATCCACCAAGACACATTTTGATGCTTCCTGCATTCCCCCAGGCCCCCTACACCCTCTTGCCTGGGTGCTGAAGCAATCACTACACAAGCTGCCTTTCCTTCGGTGGCCACAGTAACCATCACTCAGAGCCTCCAGTAGTTTCTTGTAGCAGGAGATGGTCTTGTTCATTGCTCGCGACATTCAGATTTGTGTCAAAAAAACCCTGTAATTTCACTAGAAGTACTCAGGTACTGCCTGTGCAGAGGGGAGAGCTCCAGTACCCCAACGTGCACCAAGGCTGGGAGGCGATGGAGAATTAAAACTTGGTGGCTGAGTTCTTTCAGTTAGCTATGGCTGGGGCAGTTTTAGGTTTTATTCTCTTTGGCTGGCTCATTAGTGAGGGTGGGAGGAAGTGACGGGGACATGATACTATCCCTGCAAGCATCAGGGACTCTGGGATGCTTTCTCATTAGAATCACAGAATATTCTAAGTTGGAAGGGACCCACAAGGATCATCAAGTCCAACTCAAGTGAATGGCCCATATGGGGATCAAACCCACAACCATGGCATTATTAGCACCATGTTCTAACCAAGAGGGGTTTAAATATAAAAATATTGGGCACGTACAGTCTCCAGCCTTGCTGAAGGGCCGATAAGAGAGATCCTTATGGAGAAAGATAGAAGAGGATTTCTGCCTGCTGAATAGGGCCTTTCCTTTTTTCCATGGCTGTGTGGGAAATAGCAGAACGCTTCCCCCTGGTGGAAATACTGACATATGCAAGAAATCACTACATCTAGAAAACTTGAGAACTCTTTTTCACAGAAAATATTTTCAGTTTCAGGCAAGGTGGGAAATCAATAGTATGATCTATGCTGCATATTACTAACCTGAAGCCACATTTAGGTGTTTTTAGAATAAATTGAACAGAATATTGCATATATTCTAAATTAGGTAGAATTCACTATAGAAGGAAAATGGTCTTGGCCCATTGCTGTTCTCCCACAGGCAGTGAAGCATTTCAGTTTTAAAATACTGTTGTGCTGAAGTGAAAATAACAGAGGAATGCAGGGTGTGCAATCTATTATTCCAGAAGAAAATACGATCTATTTTCAAGAAGAAAATATAAGTTCCGGAAAAACATATAGAGCATTAAATTAAACAATGATGATTATAAAAATGTGTCAACATTCTAGTTCAATTCTTTTCTTCATTAAATAAATTGGGAACAATTATTGCAAGGCACTTGAAAGTATTTCCAAAATTAAATATTTTAGATGCTTATATTTTTGAATGTTTTAAAAATTCGATTTATGTGCATTTCACTGTCACAGAGTCACAGAATCAGTCAGATTGGAAGGGACCACAGTGGGTCATCTGATCCAGCCTCCCTGGGTCATCCCAGAGCACATTGCACAGGATTGCATCCAGAAAGTTCATGAGTATCTCCAATGAGGGAGACTCCGAAACCTCTCTGGGCAATCCGTTCCAGTACACAGTAACCTGTACAGTAAAATGTTCTGCCTCATAATCAAGTGGAATTTCCTGTGCATCAGTTTCTGCCCATTGCTTCTTGTCCTGCTGCTTGGCACCACTGAGAAGAGCCTGGCTCAATTTTCTTTGCACCTCCCTTTAGACACTTGCATAATTGATGAGGTCCTCTCTCAGCCACCTCTTCTCAAGAAGAATTTCTTCTAGAGAATATTCTAGCTCAAGAATATTCTCAAGAATATTCTAGTCCAATATTTTCCTGATTAAATAATTTGAAAACAATTACTCCAAGTCACTTAAAAGTCTTTCCTAAATTAAGTACCTTAGATTTTACATTTTTTAATATTTTAAAAATTTAATTTATGTGCATTTCACTGTCAATTAGCTGGAAGAGGTTTCCATCTGAAACATGTAATTTCCCTTTCTCTGCCTGTGCCCAGGTGGTGTTCTGATGCAGTCAGTCTGGGTCTGGGGACTCCTTTGCTTGCCTGAGGGTTCACTTTGGTGCCAGGTGGGGCCATGAGTTCCCAAGTACCAGCACAGATTGGGGTCTGACCAACTTGAGACCAGCTCTGCTGAGAAGGACCTGCAAATTTCGGTGGGTGAGAAGTTGATTATAAACTGGCAGTGTGCCCTTGCGGCCAGGAGGACCAATGGTATCCTGGGGTGCATCAGGAGGAGTGCAGCCAGCAGGTCCAGGGAGGTGGTCCTCCCCCTCTATCGGGCCCTAGTGAGGCACATCTGGAGTGCTGTGTCCACTTCTGGGCTCCTCGGTACAAGAGAAACAAGGAGCTGCTGGAGATGGTCCAGTGGAGGCCACAAAGATGATTAAGGGACTGGAGCATCCAGTCTTAAGAGGAGGGACTGATGGAGCTGGGCCTGCTTAGTCAAGAGAAGACTGAGAAGGGATCTCATGAATACATACAAATGGGACGTTGAATATGAGCCAGCAGTGCCCTGGCAGCCAGCAGGGCCAAGTGTGTCCTGGGGTCCATCGCCAGCTGGGCAAGGGAGGGGATTGTCCCGCTCTGCTCTGCACTGGGGTGGCCTCACCTCAAATCCTGGGACCAGTTTTGGGCATCACAATATAAAAAAGACATTAAGTTATTAGAGAGCATCCAAAGAAGGCCATGAAGATGGTGAAGGGTCTGAAGGAGAAGCCTTATGAGGAGAAGTCACTTGGTTTGTTCAGTCTGGAGGAGACTGAAGGGAGATCTTATTGTGAACATCCTCACAAGGGGAAGTAGACANTGGAACAGGCTGCCCAGGGCGGTCGCGAAGCCTCCCCCTCAGGAGACGTTCCAAACCCGCCTGGGTGCGTTCCCNGGCAGGTGCCAATCTCTTCATTCTCGTGATCAGTGATAAGACTTGAGGAAATATCATGAAGCTGAGTCAGGGGAGGTTTAGGTCGGATATTAGAAAAAGGGTTTTACCCCAGAGGATGGTTGAGCACTGGAAAAGGCTCCCCAGGGAAGTGGTCACAGCACCAGCCTGACAGAGTTCAAGAAGCATTTGGCCAATGCTCTCAGGCACATGGAGTGACTCTTGGGGTGTCCTGTGCACAGCGAGGAGTTGGATCCTGATGGGCCCCGCCCAACTCAGCACATTCTATGATTCTGTGATTCTATAAATATCTCAAAGACTGGTGCCAAAAGGATGTGCCAGACTCTTTTCAGTGGTGTCCAGCGACAGGAAGAGGAACAATGGCCATAAACTGAAATACAAGTTCCCCCTCAACATGAGGAAGAACTTTATGTTGTGGGTGGNGGGGCGCGGCGGCACCGAGGACATGCAGCGCTGGGGCCGCGTCTCCTGCGCGCTCGCTCGGGTACGGCACCGGCGGGGCGGCGAGGCGAAGGGAAAGGAGGGGATAAGGGACGGGAGCCGTGCCAGGCAGCTCGGGCCTGGGCTTTCCTCAGCCCCCTCACCCCGCCGGGGGCGTGCGTGAGGGCGGGCGGGGCCGGAGCGGTGCCTTGAGGCGGGGGGGGGGCGTGGCCGGGCTCCCGC
>VWZW01005256.1:153562-214940 GCA_013397115.1 Edolisoma coerulescens | reverse complement strand
GGCCCTCGGTGTCCCTGAGCGGCAGGGACCAGCCTCCCCGCTGCCGTGTGCGTTGTCGGTGCTGGTCCCCGCTGTCCCGGCCCGCGGGAGGCCGCGGCCGTGGTGGATGCAAAAAGCGCCGCTGTCAGTGGGGCCGGCCCCGGCTTTTGGGCTGCCTTGCCGGGGGCTTTGCAAATGCTTCCGGGGACATCCTGTACTCCTGTTGCAGGGTGATCGGCCTTAGATATGCTTATAGCCGCTGTCCTGTTACCTTTTCGTAAAGTTTAAAAAACCTTGCCCTCCCGAACTTCCTGGGAGATACAGCTGCCTGTTCATAGGAAGTGGCTGAAGGGAATGGTTACAGAACAAGACTCTTCACAGACTCCTGTGGATGTCTAATTTATGTCATTATATGATTTGAAAGCCCCATATAAAGAGTTGAAGGTTTAGTGGCAGCCTGAGGTGAGAGTGACCTGAGAACAGGTGTGATGACAGGCTGAGGTGACAGAGCAGGTAAGTGGCAGAGCAGCTTCTGCCTCTTGTTCCAGTCAGTGCCCATTGTGCTTCAGTCGTGCTGTTCCTGTTTTGGTTAGCTGCTGGCAGTAACTGTGTTCATCTGTGTGTTGCTGAATGCTTATTTTCCCTCAAGGATGGACATAAACTTTTAAAACTAGGGGATTCGTTTTTTTTTTTTTCCCTTTCTAGAGAAGCCATTTTGATCGGATTCATCATGGCCTTCAGGGAGTTTGTGCAGTGCCACAAAGGTCCTATGCCGATCAAGGTAATTAACTGTGAAAAACCGTTTTGGGACAAAAAACCCTACCAACCCCAACCCCCACAAAAACGAAAGCAATACTTCAAACTCAGAATTCAGTCTTCCAGGTGAAATCCATGTCAGGGTGGAGATTTAGATGAAATATTGTGGTTTATTTGCATTATTTGATTTCAGGCTGAAGCTGTAAATAAAAGTTGAACTTTACCATCACTGTTCTTATGTTAATTAATATTCTAAAGAAGCTTGTGGTTGCAAGATATGAACTTGGTACAAAGTTCATAGCTTCTACTGCTTTATAATCAATAGAGGTTGCATAGATACCTATTGCAGCCATGTTTTCCCCTTTATAAATTTGTGGCGTTCAGTAAGCATTTCTGTTTTGTGCTAAACATCAATAGAAGCTGTGTTGGAAAAAATGTTACAATAAGCTATTGAGGCATCTTGGGCTAAGTTCTTAAAGGCTTTATAACAAGAGGGATGGGAAATTCAGTTTCTTTATATCATTTTACATTATTTTCATTGTGGAATTTAAGACTGGTTATTTTTCTTGTGGAATGAATACCTCTACGCAACCTTTCTCTGTGTCCAGAAAGTTACTTTCAGATACGAGGTAGAACTTCCTTATCTAAACCTATTTTATTAACTTGCATAATTCTTAATATGCAGTCATTTTGCTGAAAATAAAATAACTCAAACGTTCTCTGTTTCAGTTGATGCTGATGTCACGGTTATCGGCTCTGGGCCTGGAGGGTATGTTGCTGCTATCAAAGCAGCTCAGCTTGGATTTAAGGTGAGACCTCACTCAGATAGCAGAATACTCATCCAGGTGAACTTGAAAGGTGTCTGTGTGGTACTGTAATTCTTCTGTCACGTCTTGGGCCACCAGATGCTGTTGACATATTTTGTTAATATTTCCTTACCTTGCTTACCCAGATTATGCAGAATTGGAAATGGAGATGTGACTGTATTGCTCTCTATAGCCCTGCTGCTGGCAGAGCTGCTCAGGACAGCTCACTTTTGGTTGGAACTGATAATTGAGGTGGGCTTATACTCTTGTGAAAGAGAAGGTGGGAAAACAGTGCTAGGAAGGAATTTTTCTCTCAACAAAGGGAAAAATAAAGAGACAATGACTGACAAAAAGACCACTGGAAAACTGTTCTGAAGAACAGACTGAGGGAACTCAAAAGGGGAAAAAGCCGTATTCAACTGATATGCTTTTTGAATGTGGGTAGAGGAATTCCATTGCCATGTGAGAGTTTTAGAGGCAGAATATGTGTGTAGGAAATACTGTAGTGTCTTAGTTACGTTTATTTATGTTCATCTCTGTAGTTGTGCCTGTTGTCTTTGAACGCCTTCCGGAAGAGGCGGTTTGTGTCTGATGTGTGCTAGTGGTGTTGTCATTTAATTAAGTACTGTGAGAGTTGTATGTGTATAATATATTTCAGATATTTTCAAACTTAAAAATATACAGAATGTGACTTCAGCAGGATATTTTTTTGCCTTCACTCCTTAATATGAGACCAACTGACTCTCTTGGCACTGCAGTATTGTTCTCATAATTACCTGGAACTTTGAGAAGGTGGTGCTAGCAGTCTAGAGCATGTTTCGGCTGTTTGGTATGTCACAATGTTTCTGAATTACAAAAAATTGACTTTGTGACCAAAATCAGCTGGTTTGATCACCTGGTAAGGACAAGAACTCCTGGTGATGAGTTCCAGTGAAGCATTGGAATATGGGCCCATGCAGCATGTAGTCTTCACCTTTCAGTATTTTCAGCACTTGGCTGTACAAGGCCCTGAGCCACCTGATACATCATAGAATCACAGAATGGTTTGGGTTGGAGGGGATGTTGAAGATTGTCTTGTTCCAATCTTCCGCTAGACCACGTTACTCAGAGACCCCTCCGGCCTGGCTTTGAACACTTCAGGGATGGGGCATCCACAGCTTCTCTAGGCAGCCTGTTCCTGTGCCTCACCACCCTCACAGTAAAGAATTCCTTCTTAAGAGCTGTTCTAAATCTACCCTACTTCAGCTTAAGGCTGTTTCTGTCATTAAACGTCCTTGTGAAACGTCCCTCTCCAGCCTTCTTGCAGGCTCCCTTTAGGTACGAGAAGGGTGCTGTAAGGTCTCCCCAGAGCCTTCTCCAGGCTGAACAACCCCAACTCTCAGCCTGTCTTGATAGGAGAGGTGCTCCAGCCCTGTGATGAACTTGGTGGCCTCCTCTGGACTTGCTTCAGCAGGTCCACATCTGTCTTGTGTTGGGGCCCTGGAGCTGGATGCAGTGTTCCAGGTGGGATCTGATGAGAGCAGAGTAGAGGGGGAGAATCACCTCCCACAATGTCTTTGATGTTGACTGTGTTTGGAGAAGGAGGTTTGACTAGATAGCTTCCAGAGGAGGTCCCTTCAAACTAAATTTGTCTGTAATTCTGAGTGTTGTCCCTCATTGGTCAGTAGTCCCACAACTGGATGTCAGTGACATCTTTTTGGGTATCTTTTAGCCTAATGTGTAACTACCAAAATATAAATGTTTGAGATTCCATTAAGTTGTTCCTTTGACCTAGTGCAAATAATTGAGTTGTCTTTACACATCTTTGTGAATTACTGTTTTTGTCATAATAAATACTCTTGCTTCTGGATGTATGTTGTTACTGAGCTAGTAGTACCTAAGAAACAAAGGTGCTCAGTGCCACAGGTTTTAATTAAGATTGTGGCCTTCTGCCATGTAAGTTCATGTTTGATTATCCTAAAGCTATTTTTGTGGCTGGCTATATACCAACTTTTCTTGGAACAATTCTGTCCTTGAGTCCTTCATATCTGTGGTTAACAGTAGGATACCATACACAAAGGGGTTAAAAAGTGCCCTGGATTCTGTTTTTCCTCATAGCAAAAAATAATTGTTATACTGTTTTACAGCTAGTCAGAGGGGAAAATGCTTGGACATGCTTGTGTATGTCACCATTAGCATTGAATAATCATGTAGAATGTTTTTTCGTGTCCTTGAAGAATGTAGGGAGAGATTTTTAGCAGACTGGCAAAAAGATAGATTGTGTAGTTACACCGACCATGGAAGAACCTGATTCTGCTCTACTGAATTACTTAACTTTCAGTTTTAGTGCTATTTCTGCTAGCACGAGCATTGAGTCCTTGTATCGCCACCACAGCATCCCATGTTATTGCCAACAGTGTTCTCTCGGTATATGCTTTCCAAAAGCTTTGCTTGGCCATGTCAGTGAAGTTTATGTAAAGTGGATGAGGCAGAACATCCTTATTGGGTAAAGGCAGGAGTAGTCTGGTGCTATTTGATCCATAATGCAGCTTTTAAAGCCCTTGTGTTGTGTTTCATGTATTCGTGTGCTTAAAACAAGAGGAAGGGGAGGTAGGGGATCCGCATGTCACAAAATGTTCACGTGATTTGATTTGGTGAATTCTGCTCTTTATGTTACCACCATTCCTACCTTAGCACAAAAGCAGCAATTTAAAGAGATTGTGAAAGGCTTTCACCTGGGTAGTTGCCTCTCAGTGGACTGTAACTCTCAAGAGTGTAAACCAAGGAACAATTATTTTGAATATGTGTGTGCCTTCCAAAGAAGGAGACACCAATTCCTTTGCTTCTACAAAAATGGTTTATGATACTCTCTCCCCCACTCTCACCAAGTGATCTGTTTTTTTATATGAAGTTTTGGAAGTTGTTTTTGTCCTTTGCACACTTTGATGCTGTCAATTTAATGAGAAGGAGATGATGTATTTTCCAGCCCTCTGGGTACTGACCTTATTCTTATTTGGTTTTGCTTTACTTGATTTTTATTTTTTCTTTCTTTATAGGTGTTGGTACAACTTTATAGCAGTGGGAGGAAATGCTGTTTGTGGCTTGGGGGTTCTGTTCTGTTTTCTTTTCTTTGAAGAAAAGATTGTTTCATGGGATTTTAATCTATGCCAGTTCACTTACCAGTTGTTCTCTTGTTTTTATGAATCTTCACATGATTAGTATTTTTGGCATTTTGCAGTTTTTTTTCTGTAACTGTTAGGGGAACATCTTTCACCGGACTGAGTGTTGTATTTATTATTTACTTTGTAACAGATTTTTGTAGTAGGACAGCACTTAAACTTGTATGAAAGTGTGAATGGTGCAGTGGCTGTCATTTGCTAGAGAATTTTGTTGCAAAGAGCTATTTTGTGGGTTTTAAGTTAACAAAAAAATGAGGTAAGGGAAATATGAGCTGCAAAATAAATCTAGGAGTGAAATTAATGAGACACTTGTAGAGGTAGAATTACTAGACAAGTAGACAAATGTCTTTGTCATCAATTCTAAATTGTGAGATAGCCCATAAGTGAATGGTGGCATAGTATTGCTAAAAAATTCTTGTTTTTCCTCTGTTCTTTTTCCTCAGACTGTCTGTGTAGAAAAAAATGCAACGTTAGGGGGAACCTGCTTGAATGTTGGATGCATTCCATCCAAGGTAAGTGTACGTAGTTTGTCATAGCTTCATTAAAAACAGCTGGCATGATAATGCTGCACTTGGAAGGAGAGTAGGAAGGAGTTTCTCCGGATGGATGTACATGTACAGAATGGCCTGGAGCGTGAGGCTGGTGGTGCTTGTGTAGAGTAGTGCAGGTGTGGAGAGAAAGAAGTGAGTCCAACACATGCACTCTGAAAGAAA
The DNA here is from genome assembly GCA_013397115.1 of Edolisoma coerulescens. Classification (NCBI taxonomy): domain Eukaryota; kingdom Metazoa; phylum Chordata; class Aves; order Passeriformes; family Campephagidae; genus Edolisoma; species Edolisoma coerulescens. The sequence continues at coordinate 209,528 of VWZW01005256.1, read as the reverse complement.
GGAGAAGCAAGAAGAAATTAATAAGAACTTCATATTTGACATTGTCAATCTAGTTTAAAGTAATTTCAGACCTAGCCCTTTGTAAGAACAGTGCTGTTGCTGGGGAATCTGCCTCAGTAGCACCCAGCAGGTGAGGGAGGACACTGCTAATGCCAGATTTGTAATGGCTGTAGTAACAGACGTAATATTCTTAACAAGATCCCTCCAAACTGTATTGCTGTTTCTAGTCCTTTTGCTCAAGAGGTTCCATTAGCATGGGAGGAGAAAATACAGTACAAATACTAAGATTTTGAAAAAAATTTATATTCATTTTTGTAAACATTTTAATAATCATTTTAATGAAGTTCAGAGTATCTTATTATACTGAAGCACCACTCAAAAATGTTAATCCACGCAGTGTTACCTTGGAAGTTTGAAACTCTGCTAGGATCTATTTAACTAACTTCTCAAGTCCCTTTTTATTTTTTTTATCCTTTAAAGTTTTTATGAAAATACTACTGAACCCATGGTTAAACTTGAATGCTATCTAGAATTTCTTTGAATGGCAGTAAACTTAAGAAGTGGATATGTAGGTTTTGTACACCAAGGCAATAACAAATGACTCAAATATTCTTTTCCAGAAAACCACCCAAAATAATGGAAATAGATTTTTTTTTTTCCTTTGTAGTAGCTGAAGTCTTAAATGGTGGCTGTGTCTTTTAAGTAATGTGGATGTTACAGATTCGGGGCTGTGACAGTTACATGAAGTGGAGAAATTAATTTTAAGGACAGTTGATAAAAATTATAAAAATGGAATTATCTTATTTTGATAGTTTTAGTTTTACTCAAGCATATGTAGAGAAGTCAAGTATTTAAAAATGATCTTTGAATCTTTTATTGTGCCTGCTTTAGATTTAAGCCTGGAAACTCACACTGTTGTCCCTGCAAAGATACAGATAATATCATATTTGGGATGGCTATAACAAAAGAATCAATCTTCTTAGTAAGATCCTGCCTTAACTATATTGTTATTTCTAATCAAAATACAATTACTGAGGTTCTGAATTTCAAGCTACTAATTTATAGCCATCGTTACAAAAACGATTCTAAGTTTATCTATAAATTTGGAAAATCCATATACCTGAGCTAGCTCCAAGCCATCCAGCTCAATTAGCCATGCAGTTGTAGTAACTTCAGCACAACAATTCAAAATTTAACTTGCATATGTCTACACAGTTCATGGGCCATGTTGGTGGAAGGGAATTGACATGGAGATCTCTAAAATCTTAAAAGGCATTTTAGTGCAGATTTTCCTCATCCAGTTTTTCTGTATCTTCTCTTTGGCCTTCATCAGAATCATGTTTATTTTCCTCTACTTAGTCTGTTCCTATTTTTTTTTTTTAATATCCTTATGGAGTAATTATCAATTTCTATGGTGAAATGAGCAAAAAGGATAGGTGTGGATTTAACTGTTTTCTATTTCTATATTAAGTATGTAACTTTATTGAACATTTCAGTAGGAGCTACTGTGAACAATTTCTGTGTTTGAAATACACCTTTTTAAATACATATATGTCAAATTTTTTCTTAATAGTGAGAACATTTTGCAAATAATAATTTTTTTTTCCTTATAATAAATAACTCATTCTTGTGAATGTATGTCCAAATTCACATTTTTGTGTGTCTGTTTTAGGCCTTGCTGAACAACTCACATCTGTATCACTTGGCCCATGGCAAAGATTTCGCTAATAGAGGAATTGAAAGTGAGTGAAGAGCAACTCTCAGTGCCTGTTAACATGAGTGGTTTCCAACAAGACGTATATTTAATCTTTCAAATCTGACTAGTGTGGTTTTCTGGTCAGACAATTTTTAGAGTTCTAAGTAATATCCTTTATCTGTCACTTGGAGGCTTAGGGACGTGTCTGCTCTTTGAACTCTGAATAATGGATAGATAAGTTATATTTGAAAAGTGCAATACTGATTTTCAACACAGCAGTTGTTAAATGTAACCTTTAGCATTTAGTAAGGCCATTCAACACATCTTTCTGTGTCAGAGCTGTTAACTGTGTTGAGGTTAGCTCCTTTAACATTAACACACTGCAGTGCTTGATGTAAGTTGTTTTGTTTCCTTAGTTACAGGAATCCGTTTGAATCTAGAGAAGATGATGGAACAGAAGAGTAGTGCAGTGAAGGCCTTAACAGGTGGAATTGCTCATTTATTTAAACAAAACAAGGTTAGTTTGGGTTATATACTGAGGTATATCTTTTTTTCTGATCTGAATTTCTTGCTTTTTACATTTTCTTGTGGCCACATAAATAAATTTGAGTGACTGATTAGATAAGGGCAGAATTTGAATGCTTCTCTTCCAGAAAACTTTTAAATGCCCAGTGCCTTCATTCTTAATCTGCTTAAAAGAATAATATACAATTACTTTGTGATTTGTGTCAGGTAGTGATGCAGAGAAATGTTTTAGCAGCATCTCTAAGCATAAGTGAGATTCAGGTGACATGTAGCCTAACTAACATATTTGAATCTGACTCCACTGTGTTCTGATTACTAAAGGTTGTACATGTATCTGGGTTTGGAAAAATAACTGGCAAAAACCAAGTCACTGCAACTAAAGAAGATGGCAGCACACAAGTTATCAATACAAAGAACATACTCATAGCCACAGGCTCAGAAGTTGCTCCCTTCCCTGGAATTACTGTACGTATTTGAACGTAATTGTACTTGCTTTTCAGTGTCTCATAGCCACTCAATTTAATGTGTAATAATGGTTTGCACCCGACTGCACTTCACCTTCTGTGTGTTTTGTATGTAATATGTAAAAGAGATTGTAAACCTCACTTTGTGCATTTCTTTGTCATTAGATTGATGAAGATAACATTGTGTCATCCACTGGTGCGCTGTCACTGAAGAAAGTTCCTGAAAAGATGGTTGTCATTGGTGCAGGAGTCATCGGTGTGGAACTGGTGAGAGGATATTTAAACCACTTTAATTTGGCCTTTAGTTTGTAAAGGAATGGGACATTATTTTTGTTGTATTTGATGGCATTGCTGTGATTCAGCATTTCAGTGAGTTGTAATGAATCTGTTCAGACTTCATAGTGTGCTAGCTCCCTTTTTTACCAGAAAAGCTGGGAAAAGTGTTTGCTGGATCAGTACTTCTGCAGCTGGTTAGATAAGCAGAGAAATGAGAGGAACATACAGGGTCTTGCATATTTATTTTTCTTTTTTGGAGGATTAGGGAACTGGGGAGATGGTGTTTAATTTTAACTGAAGTTTGTACCTGGCCTACTTATAGATAAGAGAACTTCCTATTTTAAGGGAAGTGCACTAAGTCAGGATAAATTCTTGTATTTAGCAGTTATTCTCAAGAGATGTTTAATGTGATTGTACATGTTCTATCAACCAAAGGAGTGGAGACTTCGTAGTTCATCGTGGTCCGAGTCCTTTTGCCTCACAACTGTATGTTTCAAAAAGAATTCATGTTTGCTGGTCTTGCAACTGCTTCAAGCTGTGCACATCTGTCAAGTGGTTGCTTAGCCTGCTGACCATTAAGCAGGAAAAGAGTAAGCAAAGTGAAATTCTGTATTGTGTGGATGTGGGTAACTGCAGGTTAATAGGGTGTACATGAGTTTTGTTGGTGAGGCTGATGATTGTGGTTAAGGTTATAAATACAGACAGAAGCAGCAGTGGTTCCATTTTGTTGTGTAAAATTTCCTTAATGTGATATTGTTTTGGTTAATTAGTAGTGGTATTAGAACTCCAAAAGCAATTCCCTTTGAGTTTTCCTTTCAGGTTCTTTGATTCTTCTATACCTATAACATAAAACATACATGAGTTATATTTAGTTATTTTGTTAGCTATTTCTTTAAAAGCCTAGTTTCCTGAATTTGGTCATGGAAGTTTTGAGTCTGCAAATAAGCAATGATAAATCTGCTTGTGGAAAGGCTGGGTAAAGTTGAACTTGTTTTATGCTGTCGTGTTAGTAGAAACTGATCAGTTTGCGGTTACATGTTATCCTGCTTTGGAAGAGTTTACAGTCTGTTGTAAATATTAGAGTAAAAGTATCTGAAGTTTGCTTTTCAAAAACTCTTTTTACCTGTGTTGTTGTGACTGCAGGGTTCAGTTTGGCAGCGCCTTGGTGCGGATGTGACAGCTGTTGAGTTCATGGGCCATGTTGGTGGAAGGGAATTGACATGGAGATCTCTAAAAACTTCCAACGTATTCTTCAGAAGCAGGGATTCAAGTTTAAGCTGAACACCAAAGTTACTGGTGCTACCAAGAGGCCAGATGGAAAAATAGATGTAGCGTAAGTGTTGAACAGAGAGCTAAAGGAATGCCAAATATAGTCTTCCTCCCAATCCATCAAACCTATTTAAAAATACAGTCTGATTTTATGTTTTTAAACAGGAAAAAACTGGATCTAGAAGGAAAATTAATTCTTTAGTGCAATTAAAGAATTTAATCCTCCATTGTAACTTACAGAGCTCATAATTTTGGGTTTATTGAGTCCTAGGTTGCTTATAAAGGAAAGGTTCCATTGACTTGAGTTGAGGGCTGGTATAAAACTACTGTATGAGATCAGTAATAAAAACAGAGCTCTAAATCATTCTTTTCATGGACGATATTTGCTTCTGGTGTAATTAGCATAAATACCCTGATTGTTCATACAGTCATTTTCAAGCCATTAATTCTTGGCTACTTACTAGAAGGTCATCTTGTCTTAGAATAAGCATGGCAGAGATACTATTGTTCTTGAACAGAAATAAATGAAACTGCCCAAAGAGTGTATTTTAATGGTCATACTCCTAATGGTCACACGGACCTTTGAAGTTTTATATATAAACAGTTAATATAGAAACACATACAGCAAATTTGCTTTGTAAAAGTCTATAAATATGCACTACTTCTGTTCATGTTCATGGATTCCCTATGCAGAAACTGTACTTAAAGAAAACGCTTGATGTTACTTCACAAAAATAAGCTTAATCTTAATATAGTGAGTTGTACTTGCTGTGTCACCGTAGCTGGGGATAGTCTGTCCTCCATCACTGTAAAGGTCCAGGATTTGGGCTTCTTTGTGTGCCATGCTGATGCTGGTTGGATCTCTCATGTAGTCTGTTACTGCATTTAGAATTTCGTTTTGGTTCAGAGTACGCTTTTGAAATACACTTCCAATTATCCTCACTTCCCATGCTTTGCTTCTTGTGCTCTGAGAGCACATGAACTGAACTTGTTCTGGGTGCAATTAAAGACAAGATGCACTTGAGGGATGCATGGGGATGCTGGGCAGCTGCTAACAGGTGTTTGGTTCCTAGAAGAAAGCTTGCTCAGAGTACATGGCCCTACCCCACCCCAAAGTATATATACTTTGGGTGGCAAGTACTCAGCACCAATTACTTTGCTCTATGGGTTTGATCCTATCAGGTCACGCTATTTGGTATTGAAAATATACCCCGAATTTCTCTCTATAACAATTGTTAAGAAACGTATTAAGAGGTGTTGTCCCTTCCTCCTTCTTCTACTCTTGAACTCTTGCAAGGAGGAAGCGTGGGGCAGGCTGAATGAAGTGCTTTGGGTGCCAGACCCAGCCAGGAGGTCACCATCTGGGTCATATTAGTTACTAGTCAGAGAGAGAGAAGGCTGCAGGTTTACAGCTTAGCATTTTTGCTTCTTGTTTTTCTATAGCGTTGAAGCTGCTGCTGGTGGCAAGGCAGAAGTAATAACTTGTGACGTGCTCCTGGTTTGCATCGGTAGGCGTCCTTTCACAAAAAATCTAGGTCTGGAGGAAATTGGAATCGAACTTGATAAGAGGGGGAGAATTCCCGTCAACAACAGATTCCAAACCAAGGTTCCAAAGTAAGTAAGACTAATTCTTTTTTTACTTTTTTTTTAATGCAGAACACTTATTTTTAAAGTTTAACCTACCAAAGCACTTCTGGTTTTTAATTACAGAACATACTTTTCTGAAAAGAAAACTCAAGATACCTGTATTATTTCAGGAACTAAAAATTTTTAGTCAGCCTTTGAAGTTTTGTAATTTAAAAGTCACTGTCTATTTCATGTCATTAAGTACCTCTTGAAGTGTGATCTTTCTGAGGAAATTGCTAAAATGTAGTATTTTAGTCTGTTTTGATTAGAGTTTTCAGTAACCTGTTTCAAACAGACTGTTAGGTAAGGTAGCCCAGGTGTGCTAGGATGTTTTTAAACAGTGTCTTATTCTGTTTCATTGGTCTGATAGCATCTATGCTATTGGTGATGTAGTTGCTGGACCTATGCTGGCCCACAAAGCTGAGGATGAAGGCATTCTTTGTGTAGAAGGCATGGCTGGGGGAGCAGTTCACATTGACTATAACTGCGTTCCCTCTGTGATCTACACTCACCCTGAGGTGGCCTGGGTTGGCAAGTCAGAAGAACAGCTGAAAGAAGAGGTACTGTTTGTTTTCTTTTCAGACAAAAACTGGTTTTCCACCTTGGGCCTGGTTTCACTCTCTAGTTGTTTATCCAAATTTCTGCATTTGAATTTATTGCTTAGGGGGTGTGAGTGAATGGTGCCCTTGTGCATGCCACTCTCCCAGGAACCACAGTTCTCTTTAATGACTTGCATTCTGTGACATTAATATTGTTCATTTGCAAATTAATCTTTTTTAGTACACTCTTACACCACTTTTGGTGGTTGTTATGTACATTTCTCTGTGTTTCATGTGTTTTAGTTCTGTATTGCTTCTCCTCATGTACTTAGTAGTTGGTTACGTTGTTCTTGTTGGTCATTAATTAACACATCTGTTTTGCAGGGTGTAGAATACAAAATTGGGAAATTTCCATTTGCTGCAAACAGTAGGGCAAAGACAAATGCTGACACAGATGGCATGGTGAAGATACTTAGTCAAAAGTCAACAGACAGGATGTTGGGTGCTCACATTTTAGGTTCAGTAAGTATCATCAGTTGCGCTTTCTTGGCCTTGTAATGGTCTTTTTATTTCGTGTTGCATAATTGTTGAGTTAGAAGTAGTGTCTGTAAATGGGGAGATTTGAGTTCCCCATACTTATTTTTACTTACAGTTCTGCTCTGCACCCCTGCCCTCCTTCCCACGTTTTAGTTACTTTGGTGTTAAACCCAGCTTTTTTTTTTGTCTTGGATTGCTACAGTTACTTGGTTTCTTTGACCAGTTTTGTATGGTGAGGTTTTGTGGTGGTGGTGTTTTTGTTGTGTTTGGTTTTTTGGTTTGGTGTTATGAATACTGCCAAATACTTGAGAGAACAGCAGAAATTGTTGATTCAAGTTTTGGAAGTTGAGGAGCTGAAAAGACTGTGGCTTTTTCGTTGGTGTTTTCTTTTTCCCCTCTCTCTCTGACTTAAGACTTCAGCAACAGTGGTAATCTTATGCTGCAGTCACCAAATCTGGGGTCAGTAATTTATGGAACTTTGAGTAAAAAACCTTTGGGATTTCCCCTGTTTGGGGGGTTTTGGGGGCTTTTTGGTCAAAGTTAGACCCTAATCTTTTTCTATTTTGTTTCTTAGCTTTAAATATTTTTTTTTCAAAGGATGTTTGCAGAAACACTTCCATACATTTTTGTGTACAGCTTTTTTTAAGAGAAACACCAAAACTGCTCTCAATAAGATACTGTGCTGGTCACTTTCTCTTGCAATTGCAGTAATTTAGAAACCAACATGCCTTAAAGGAAGCACAACTTCGTCTGTCTCATACCAATAAATCTATTTTTCTTCATTGGGAAAGGACTGGGGGAAAATCTTATGGTTGTGGATCTGAGGGCTAAAAATGTAAGAGGAGATTTAACTTTTGACACCTCAAAGATATATTCTCTTAGTAAATATGCATAAATACAGCAAATAAAAATGAGGATGTAGGTGTAGTAACATGCTTTTGTTTATCTTGTTATCTGTTTAACTTTTCAGGGGGACATTGATGTTTTGGGTAGGTTTCCTTTCATGGAAAAATGCCCAGCTTTTGCACAACTCTCAGCAATGAGAGAACAAATACTCTCATGAAGAATTATGTTTAGATTTATGCTAGGTTTGAGCACAGTCACCAATTAGATTAAGTACTTATGACTTACATTAGAACACAGCTGAAGTGCTAGTTAAAACATAACTTTTCTTTTTTTAGCAGAAAGTGCTTATTTATAAGCTGTTATTGATTCAGGAGAACATGGACAACTGTGTAAGGATTTGTGCTAATTGCAAGTACCATTAAATTACAGGGTGCTGGTGAAATGGTGAATGAAGCTGCCCTTGCTATGGAATATGGAGCATCATGTGAAGATGTAGCCAGAGTTTGCCATGCCCATCCAGTAAGTGTTTTCTAAAGGGACTGTGGAACACCATTACACAGACAGGCTGTTACTCCATGTAGCTGTTAATGACTTGTAACTTTTTGTGTTTGCTCTCTACAGACAGTGTCAGAAGCCTTCAGGGAAGCAAACCTAGCAGCATCCTTTGGCAAAGCTATCAACTTCTAAAGCGAAAGAGCAGATCTTTGTACATACATAGTACATCTCTGAAAATGGACTGTGGGCCCTTATGGAAGGTTGAGTCTGAGGATTTTAGGACTGACTTAAGTGAATATCTTAATTTTAAACATCAGATATTTAAACAAGTAGAGTTTGGAACAAGTGGAATTATCCAGTCTCTGTAAATTAAATACTTAAAATTACATGTTTATTTACACAATGAATGTTACAGAAAAGCAGCCTGACAGAACTCTTTTCTTTTTCAAAACCAAACATTTTGCTGCTGCATGGGATTATCAGGTGTGCTGGTCAGAACTCTGGATAACTGTCCAGCATACGTTGTGTTTTCTTATTTGAAGTAGTGATACAATAAACCAGTTGAATGCTGGCACTTAAAATGCCACCGGCACTTAAAATGCCACTGTCACTTCCGCACAAAAATGTGTTTCCTTCTAAAGGGATTAACTTTAGTATTTAACCTACTTCTTACATATGAGTACCAAAACTTGTTTTGACCTAGTAGTGTTGGGATGTTGGGAAAAGAGGGGCTTGTATGGATCAATTAAAATTATATTGACTTTCTAAGGAGAAAATTACTCTGTGTGTGATTCTCCACGTCATGTTTTCATATTGAAAACTCATAAGGGGAAAAATCAAATGCTGATTGAGAAATGAAAGATTGAAGACAAATTCATTGTACTGCTACCTAATCTTTTTTGGTTTTAAAGCTTCCATTGTCCAACTCAAAGTAGAAATGCTAAAACTGGATAGTGAAGCAGTGTTTGCTGTTAAGTGCTATGACATGAGGGTTATTCTGCACCTTCCACACATAAGGGCTGCAGTGTCAGCTCTCCACACAATTAAGACATACTTTCTTCTCTTCTGTTTTCTATTTTGTTCTCTCTTTCTGTCTCTTCTTATGTAGCAAGAGAACTTAATAAATATTTGACATGGCTGGAGGGTCTTCTTGGATTTTGTTTGCTGATTGGATCCTTTTAGTGTCTAGGTTGTTGAATATGTGAGGAAACTCACAAACAAATGGCATCTTTGGAAGATCCTTAACATGTATATGGAGCATGCCCAGTTCCAGTAGTTCATTTTAACTTCTTTTCCAAGGTGCCATTCCTTCTTTTTTTGCTAGCCTCTTCTGCCTTGAAGAAAACCTTAATACCTGCTGGTTTTGTGCATGTCCTTTTTTATTATGCCAATGGAATGAGAAGAGCACACTCAGAAAATGGTGCAACAGCTACTTGGTTTTGGGTATAGATGAGATGGTTCTATCTTTCTGCTGTTCTTTGTAGCTTCTTATTCAAGTATTGATCCATTATCCATAGTGAGTGATGGAGATGTATGCCAGCATTACTGTAACAGTTAATCAGCAAAACACCAGTGATACCCTGCTTCATTGTGGTTTATTTTTTTAACTCCTACTTTAAATGTAGATGGGGTTAAACCATGACACCTCATTAAGCTTATCACCATCTGATTCATGGATATGCTGGCTTAGTGAATTAATGTGGGTCTGCTTTCAGGTGTTAGTAGGAAGCTGCTGAAGGGAAAGCAAAGGTGAGACAGCAGGGTGGAAAAGCTTGATTCTTCCAATAGATCTTGGCATTTCAGAATCACTTCTAGCTTAACACAAGTAAATGTTAAGTGTTAATCATGTGATTTGCAAGTTCTTCCCAGGAGCCCTGCTCTTTCAGAAACTGCTTTGTGTCCACTCTCTCCACCTTGGGAATACTTGTAGCAGTCATACCACAATTTATTCTTGAGGCTCATCAGTTACAAATTCTTGTATCTCATTTTGTTTATGTTAAATGAAGTTTGAAAAGCCAGTGAAACTTTTAATCAATAATACTACTAAGGCTGTACTGGAGACTATAGTTTTCCAGACACTTAAAAATCAAGGCCTTAAAATTGTTTTTGTTACTTCTCTCGCTGTCATTCCCATTCTAGTTAAGTGTACAAAAGAGTGTTTGTAAAAGTAAGATGAGCTGTTGAGCCACCTGTCAATGGTCTCACGGCAGTTAGGCCGAGTGCTGCCAAGTTGGCACACTTTTTAACAGCTGCTGAGTGTACTGGCAGTGAATGGTGCATGATGCTGCTGTGATGATCAGTTCCTTCAATGGACTTTTTTGTTGTGGTGTTTGTAACCTGTGGGATTTAGGGGTAATTATTAATTTAACCATAATGCCCTTCAGTTTGCTTAGGTGGTACTGTTAGTCAAGGTTAGGTAAGGTGTCAATCAAAGAACATACACAGAATCCTGGGGTCAGAGTTAGCAGTCAGGATGTGCAAACACTTGTTGCAGTTTTGGGTGCTGACTTGTGTAGCTGATGAATGTTTGTAGCTGCAAATCAGTTTGTGCCATACTGTACAGCTCTCTGAAGGTGCACTGTAATACAGATAACTTTGAGCTGAAGTTATGGTGAACTGGATGCTACTCTTGCACATTATTTGTGTTAAGTACGGGCTCTTGTTAAAGTTGTCTGTGTCCAGCTCAACTGATTCACAGTACATGCCCTGTGAATTTTTGTAGTTCCTTTCCCAGAAAGGCTTAATCTTCCTGAAATGTTTCTACACGAATGCATGCAGCATGAGGAACAAACCAGAGGAGCTTGAGGCTTTGTCCCAGTCCCATAGATTTGTGATCACTGGTATAAGTGAAACCTGGTGGGTAAGTCTTGTGACTGGCATGCCTGTTGGATGGTGACAGGCTCTCCAGCAGGGATAGGCAGGGCAGAAGAGACAGAGGGGTGGCACTGTGTGTGATAGAAGGGTTAGAATGCTGGCAATGGCACTGTTAAAGAGACTCTGGGTAAGAATCAAGTGGCGAACAAATAATGCAGATGTCATTGTGGGAGTCTGCTATAGACTTCCCAGCCAGGATGATCATGAGAATGAATTATTCTCTGAGGAGCTAAGGGATGCTTCCAAATCAACTGCCCTTGACCTTATGGGGGAACTTCAACTTGCCAGAAATTAACTGGGAGTATCACACCTGGGCCAGAAGATTCCTAAAAACCTGGATGACAGCTTTATGGAACAGGTTCTAAGGGAGCTGACTTGGAAAAATGCCCTCCTTGATCTACTGCTTGTCAACAGAATAGTTCTCATAAGCAGAGTTGAGAGTGGTGGCCATCTTGGCCACAGCAACCATGAAGGGATCGAGTTTAAAATCCCTGGTGACAGGAGGAAAAGTGCCAGTAAAAACTCAGCTCTGGACAGGAGGAGAGCAGAACTTCAGGCTGCTCAGGGCATTAGTGAGTAAGGTCCCCTGGGAAAATGCTTTCTCAGGTGCTGGGGTCTGTCAGTGCTGGTCACTTTTTAAACATCACCTCTTAAGGGCACAGGAATGGGCAGTTCCCAAGTGTTGGAAGTCAAGCAGGTGAGGCAGAAGGCCGGCTTGGCTGAACAGGAATTGTCTCTTGGAAACAAGATGAAAAAGGAAGGTGTATGCCCAGTGGAAGCATGGTCCAGTGATGGGAAGAATACCAAGATGCTGCTGGCCCCTCTAGGGAGAAAATTAATGTGGCCAGAGCTCATGTGGAGTTCAAGTTGCCAGAACTGAGGGGGACAATAAAGAGTTTTTTCAAATATATTAATGGCAATAGGCAGTGTAAAAATAACATTGTCCCAGTACAGGATGAGGATGGTCACCTCACAGACAGGGTCAGGGACAAGGCAGAGGTTTAACACAGTCTTTGCTTCTGTCTTCAATACAAATGATGGACCAAGGGGGTCTTAGTGGCCTGAGCTGGAGGACCATGACTGTGAGAATAACTTAACTCCCAGTTGACCCTGAATTGTGCAGGATCTGCTGCTCCAGCTGTATCCCTCCAAATCTATGGGACCTGAAGGGATATACCCAAGAATCTTCAAAGAGCTGTTCATGTCATCACAAAACTTCTCTTGATTTTTTTGAGCAGTCTTGGGAATCTGGAGAGGTCCCAGCTGACTGGAAGCTGGTGAACGTTGTCCCTGATTTTCAAGAAGGGCAAGAAGGACTCTAAAAACTACAGGCCTGTCGGTCTCCCTTCAGTGCCTGGTAGAGTTACGGAGATTATTCTGAGAGGTATCAAAAAACACCTGAAATCCAACGCAGTCATCAGTCACAGCCAGCATGGCTTCATGAGAGGAGAGTCCTGCTTATCAAACCTGATTTCCTCTTATGACAAGGTAACCCACATAGCTGTTCAAGAGAAGTCAGTGGATGTGATCTTTTTGTATTCAGTAAAGCTTTCAATACTGTCTCTCACAAGACCCTTCTGGACAAAATGTCCAGCACCCAGCTGGATCAACACACCATGTGATGGGTGAGCATCTGGCTCATGGTATGGGTGCAAAGAGTTACAGTGAATAGCGTGACATCAGGCTGAGGACCTGGCACTAGTGGGGTTCCACAGGACTCCTTTGTCAGCCCTGTGCTCTTCAACATCATCATAAATAACTTGGATGCAGGACTGGAAGGGATAATGAGCAAGTTTAGAAATGATACAAAACTGGGAGAAGCTGTCGGCTCCCTCAAAGGCAGAAAGGTCCTGCAGAGACCTTGACAAATTATACAACTGGGCAATCACCAACCAGATCAAGTTCAACAAGGGAAGGTGCCAGATTCTGCACCTGAATATGTGGACAGACTGGGGAATGAGAGGCTGGAAAGTAGCACTGTGGAAAGGGACATGAGTGTCCTGGTTGATGGGAAGTTGAACCTTCACCAGCTGGGCAAGGGAGGGGATTGTCCTGCTGTGCTCTTCTGTGGGGCAGCCTCACCTTGAGTCCTGGGGGCAGTTTTGGGCACCTCAAGGTAAGAAAGACATTAAACTATTAGAGAGTGTCCAAAGGAGGGTGACAGTGAAGGGCCTTGAGGAAAAGCCATATGAGGAGCAGCTGAAGTCACTTGGTCTGTTCAGTGTGAAGAGGAGACTGAGGACAGACCTCATTGCAGTTACAACTTCCTTGTGAGGGGAAGAAGAGGGGCAGGAGCTGATCTCTTCTCTGTGGTGACCAGGGACAGGGCCTGAGGGAATGGCCTGAAGTTGTGTCGGGGGAGGTTTATGTTGGATATTAGAAAAAGGTTTTTCACTCAGAGGGTGGTTGGGCACTGGAACAGCTCCCCAGGGCACCGGTCACAGCACCAGCCTGACAGAGTTCAAGAGCATCTGGACAATGCTCTTGGGCACATGGTGTGACTCTTGGGGTGTCCTGTGCAGGGCCAGAAGTTGGACTCGGTGACCCTTGTGGGCCCCTTCCAACTCTGCTTATTTTGTGCTTCCAAGCCTGGTTTATCATACAAATTTGGTGCATTCACGCTTTCAGTGCTGACCTCTGTTTTCACTTTATGTATCAAGTGTTTCATAATCAGTGAGATGAAACTAGTCTTATGGCTAAATGGGTATATCATGCAGGGGGTAAACAATCCTTTTTGAGTACTGTGGCATAACTAACTACACATGGATGATATGTCTTCGTTCCATGGTAATTTGGTCTGAGTCACCATCCTATATTTCATAGTAATAGGAACCCTTCTTTAGAATTACACAGTAAAATTACACAAGATTTTATTAGATCTCTAACCAGTTTAAGAACAAGACTTGCTAAAGGATTAATTGATGTACCATTGCAGCTACTGAAAATAGGAAAGAACTTAATGAGTCATACTAGGTACATACAGTGATACAAAAGTACTGTTTATTTTCAACATCAAAAAGTTACTTGTCTTTGGTTCTGTGACTTTAAAGTCAATATAAAACCTGTTCACCTTATCAGGTCTTAGCATAATGTCAAAAAGAACTAGTATAATACTTGTAGAACCCATCCTGAACACAAGCACTTCCCACTCCTGTTTATAAGCAGGTGCTATAAACAGCAACCTTCTGGCTGATTGTCTGTAAGAGGGAGCGAACTGTCTCTTCCAGCTCCACCAACTGCTTGGCTTTGTCTTCCAGAACTTTTTGATTGTTTTCATACGTATTTTCCAAATCTGTAAGCAAAGGAAGGGGAAAACCAGCTTAATTTGTTGTGTTTTAATGCAGTGAAATGTCAATCATTATAGTTATGGGTAAACTACTATTCAAATTTTTTTTCTGTGGAAGATAATCTGATTGGGACCAAAAAAACCCAAAAAACCCCCAAACAAAACAAACAAACTGAAAACCCACAAAAACCCCAAAGGCTGGAATGGCACCTTTTTGTTTCCTTAACATCGGGATGTAAAGGAACAAGGAAGTTATTTTCCAAAGGTGGAAATCCAAAAGTATACTTTGAGGGTTAAAATAATTGTCATTCTTTGTTCTATGGTGGCTTTTACAGAACAGAGAAATGTTTTGGCTTATGATGATTACGATGATTCAGCAAGTCACTGTAACTGTGCAGGAGTAGCAAGCAAAGAGGGGAAGATGGAGTTCCTGGCCTGGCAAAACCAGAAGGAAAACTTAGTTCTGACCCTGGTAGCAAGGGGCAGATTGCCTCTTCCTGGTTCAATCAACTTCAGTTGTCAACAGTAGTTAAATTAATCTGTAAACTGGAACTCCTGCGTCCTGATTAGCTTTTATTTTAACAGCTTTCCAGGGTGAGGTGGGGTGGGGGGAGTCCTGTTTGAAGATGGAGGTCTTGCTGGAACAGATGAGTCCTTGTCCTAAGCAGAGTAGTTTTTGTTCCTTCCCTGTGGTGGTTCTGGGAGCAGTGAGAGGTGCCATACCAGAAGTTTGTGGCTCACCTGTAAGTTTCAGCTTATTTTATAGAAATCTTTGATTCAAAAGACTGTATTGTGTCCGTAAGAATAAGGAAAGCAGATCAAGCCTCAGTAACAAATAAGTACCTTTTCTTTTCCCTTTCTGCTGATGAATAGCTGGTGTAACAGCGTGAAATTGCTTCACGTTCTAAGGTGCCAAATTACCTCCTCAGAACAGCCTTACCTTTGAGCAGCTGGAGTTTGCTGTTTGCTTGAGCCAGCAAGGCTTTAGCTTCATCTTGCAGCACGCCTGCTTTCCTCCTGGCCTCGGCTGACTCCTCTGTCTTCTTGGCAATGAGCTCCTCCACGGTCCTGTACTTGCCGCTCAGCTCGTTGTTGAGGACCTGTTCCAAATTCAAGCACAAGATGGAGCTCGAGCGAAGCCAATACAGGGGGAGTTGGCATTTCCTCCCTCTGTCCTTTACTGATCCGGGTGCAAGGAGAGACTATGCTGGGAGCTGAGTTAACGAAAGCAGAAACCGTGTCAGGGTATTTCCTGCTTCCTGTCCAGGACTAAGAGCTGGGGTGAAGACTCATCAGTTGCTCTTTTGCAGATCTGTGGCTGTTTTACAGTTTCAATACTGGCACTTGGCAGAGATTTATGGGATTCAGTTACAGGGTCCTGGAATGGAAGCCATGGCCCCTAGTACAGCTGGAAAGCTACACATGGCACTGCTCCCGGCTGAGTGGGTGCATCCGGGGAGGAACACCCTTGCTACCCTTCCAGAAACAAGAACTGAACTAGCTGCCCAGTTGGTGTTGGTGAAGGTGCTGGAGAAGTTGTGAGGTTGGTTTCTCAGCTGTGCTTTTTGTTGAGGGGTTAAGTTTAAGAAGTCCTATGGCCCAACTAAATTCAACCATTAAGCAAGATAACAAACCATAGCAGCACTGGAATTCTCTTGTGGTTATTTGACAGCACCTGAAATACTACTTAGTGTTTGGATATTGTGGAGTTGATGGATAATGCAGCTCTCCTGTTAGAAAATGGCTCTCTGGAGATTGGTGGGCTAACTACAGACAAGAGGTGGGAGCAATGAAACTTCCTTTGGCAGACTGGTCAATTGTTTCGTTAATGAACATTCTTTTGCTATTACAAAAGTATGTAGCAAACATTGGGAGCAATGCCATATGTTCACAGAGAAAATCTTGCCGCTCTGATATTTAGCAATTACTTCAGTTTTATGTTAAGACAATTATTTTTCCTGTTGCTTCTGTTTCCTGTTGATTCTGTATATGCCAAATTCTGGTTTGTTTGTCCTGAACCTATCATTGTCATAGAATCAAAAATACTCTATACAAGTGGAAAAAAAAAATTACCTGTTCTCCTGTGACAGACAGTAAAGCTGAGGAACAGAAACCTATCTATGAAAGGCAGACAGTGTGACAGGTTTCCTGCAGCTATTTCAGAACCTGAAAACTCAATACGTCTCTCTCTCTCTCTCTCTCTCTCAGGATCTGATACCACAGTAAAAAGTAGATATCTTTGGTAAGAGCAAAGTATTTCTGGAGTACTCTTACCCCCAGAATATGAACAATAAATGCGATGGATCACATGTATTCACTGATGTCCCTTTAGCCAAACCTGGGGGAGTTTTGCTGGCTTTTCCTTAGGATTGTTCCTGAGCTTCTCACCTTTTTAACTTCTTCAGCATTTTGTTTTGCACTAGTAATTTTGTCTTCTATATTTCCCACATTCTCAGAATTTGTAGCAGCCTTTTGCCTAAGGTCTTCAACACTCTTCTCTAGCTCAAACAGACGTAAGGTAGCATTGTTCAGTGTTTCTGCAGATGCTGCATTTTCAGATTCAATCTGAGAGAAAGAAGGATGAGAGTTAGACTTTCAAAAGACACTGGATATAATACTACACTTTCTCCATAAACCCTGCTCAACTAATGAGTTTGTGTCCATAGATCTGAGTTTAAAACAGTGTTTCAGTTTTGCTAAAAATGGCCTATTGCAGTCAGGGCCACAGTGAAAAAGCTCACTGCTTGAGAACAGTACATATGGGGCTGCAAAAGTATTAAGGAATATGGTTAAGAAGTATTTGATTGCATTATGCACACAAGAGTTGACTAATCCACTGACAAAACTTCAGACATTTGACTCCATCATGTGATAACAGACTTGTGAAGCTTCTACACTGGCGAAGCTTCGTAAGTACAGATAGCACTGTGGTCTCATGAGGGCTTTGAGATAAAGTCTGAAAATACTTTATCTGACAAGATTGCAGCACTTGCCACTTCAATCCAGCATTTGTTTATTTTGGTCTGGTGCTGCAGTGGTGGATGACACTGAGCATACCAATACACAACCTGTGTGGCTGACAGGTGTGGGTTGCCAGGGGTCTTGTCAGACTTGCTGTGTTAGAGGGCTGCACTCCTGCTCATTTAACTTGGCTGGTGCAGGATTTGGGGTGAGAAAAGCCTTTTGGTGGTTTTTTTTGTTGTTGTTGTCTAGTTGGGTTTGTTCATGAGCAAATAGTCCCCTAGCATCTGTCGCACTCACTCAAAAGTTGATGTGAAGGCAGGAATGGTTTAGATGCATTTTAACTGCAGTCTTTGCTTTGCAGTACCCAAGAGCTTTCCCTAGACAGCCTTACATCTGTTTCTAAGCATCAGACTCGGTGCTGTTTCTATTATCTTAAGAAATACTCATAAAGAACTCACTGAAGTCAGCAGGTCTTGAGTTCCTTTAATATCTTCATCAGCTTGTTTGATGGCTTTTTCAGCTGCATTTTGAGCTTTTTCAGCTTCTTCCAGTGCTGCTTTCACCATGTCTGCGGTGACTTTAACATCTGTTGCACCTTTGCTGTGGAGCAAGACTCTATTAATGCTAAAAATGCTCTTACTGGAAAAAGAACATGCTGCAATGGGCTGGTTTTGCCCCTTACTGAAGGAATGAGAATTTACATCAGGGGAAGTTAAACTGCGTTTTCTGATACAATGAGATGAAACAGGGCTGCATACCTCGCTTTTTTAGCTTCCTCCAGTAGCATTTCTGCTCTGGCAATGTCTCCAGCACTCTGATGCAGAATGACCTCAACATCAGAAAGGCTTTCTACACGCTCACGAATATCTTCTGTCAGGGCTTGCAGCTGCTGGGGAGTGCTTGGCATCTCCATGTTCAGCACTTCATTAGCCACTGCCTCGATGCTATCCAGGTCAGCGCTGTCTTCTAGCAGATGGACACAAATGACAAGGATGTGAGTAAAAGCTTCCCTCTGTCACATCTCAGCCCTCAAATTCTTGTTCAGCTGCTTCCTTAAGAAGGAAAATAATGGGAAAATTTCCTCCCCCAGATTTATGGAAAATCAAGGTGTTAAACTTACTTCCCAAGGCAAAACTGCCCTTTCAGGAGAGGCCCAGCAGGTGTACAGGCCCTGCTGGCACAGCTCTCTTGGAAGCCATTTGAGGATGTTGGTGCTCAGCTGCACCACGCTGGGGGGGATCTGAGCCCACAGGAAACAAAACCAACAACTGCACGTAGATGCATCTGTGCTCCCAGCATAGTCAGCCCTGAGCAAACAGGCACAAAATGGGCTGCTGGCAAACCAGGCTCTTATTTAACCTTTACCTGCTTTCTTACAGAGAGAGAAACTCACAGTTTCTGACTTCCTTCCCCTTTAATACTACTTTGTCTTTCTAGCCAGAACTTACAGACATACTTGGCCAAGTACAGCAGTACAACAGCCTCAGCTGAAATGCACACAAGAACATGTAACAGTTTGCTCTCACTTTCTTATTATCTTGGTTTTCTCTTAGTTTTCCTCATGTTTCCAGATTTCATCATACACTCTGTGTATGATGACAACTACTGCACTAACCCTTGGAAGATAATGCAGATGTAAAGCTGGTTTCACAAACCCAGAATTAAAATATAATTAAAATGTAAGGTTCTTACGCATTAGGAAGTCTCTAATCTGTTTAATAAGATTTCTCAGATCTTCATTGCTTCTGTCCACTTGTTCTTTTGTAGCATTGGTTTTGAGCAAAACTGCTTGTGCATTTTGTTTTGCTTCATCTGCTCTCTGTTTTGCCTCAGAAACCTAAATACAGGAAAATGGAAGGCTTGCTTATCTTCTTATGCTTTAGGGCTTGTTTTAAAACAATTCATCTGGAGTCAGAAGTAATAGTAATGTGGAATGCTTTTTCTCATAAAACTCACAGAACACTTGGAAGCTGGCCCTGATCCATACCACCAGTGCTAGTTTAAACAACTCAGGCTGATGTTTAGTTATCCACGAAGCTTCACTTTACCAAGCTCCCTTTCTGAGGATATTTACAAGCATGATG
Source organism: Edolisoma coerulescens (assembly GCA_013397115.1). NCBI lineage: Eukaryota > Metazoa > Chordata > Aves > Passeriformes > Campephagidae > Edolisoma > Edolisoma coerulescens. The sequence goes on along the minus strand of VWZW01005256.1, from coordinate 190,047 downwards.
AAGTTACACAACTCAAAAGAAGTATTTTCTGCAGAAAACCAGCACATACTTTGTCAATTCGTGCCTGTGTCACAACAGAAAGATTTTTTTTTTTCTTTTTTACTATCTTAACAATTGATTTGGCATATTACCATTCTGGAGAGTTGCTCAACTTCTGCTAACGCACTGAGGATGTCTCTGTCAAAATCCATAGCCTTCTGCCAGGCGTTGTGAGCTACAGTTACCAGCCCATCACAGCCGGGGCCTCCGCACTTCTTCTTTCCTTCATCTGTCCGACAGTTCAAACCCCCGCACTCGGACTCGGCACAGGAGGCTCCCGGAGCAGTGCCACACGTCTGCAGGGACACAGGAGACAAGGGGAGCAGTCACAGCCTGATTTCCACTGCTAGGCTGCGTGGGGGCTGGAGTAGGACATTATTCTGCCACAAAATTTCATAGTACACTTTTTTTTTAAGAAGTGAAACTATTTCCATCATCAACATTGCACTGAAAATTATCCACGACTTGGTCAATTGTTTGATAATGAAGTAACACAGGAGTTGGTTTAACCAGAGGGAAAATTAGAAAATTCCCCATTCTTGTGAGGTTCTTTTACCTTTTCATGCCCCGCCACTCTCTTTTTGCCAAATGACAGTCACTAACTCAGGTTTTGCAGCCAAAAAACTTCCCTGGGAAAACCTAGAGCCTGAGCCAAGTTAGCTGCAGCTGTCTCCTGTGAAGTGTAAATGAGTCCCTCTTACCTGTTTGGCACGTAAGCCAGCAGTAGCTAGAAAGCAGAAAGACGTGTGTGTGTCTCATGATTACACCTCCAAGCAACTCAGTATTTACTGCCTTGATAAACATCTACCCAAGATTTTCAGTCCTCAAGAATAGTCAGGGCAGGAATGTAGGGGAAGGGAAACTAAACAAAAAGAAGTCTCTTTCTTCCCTCCAGAGAAAAAAAGGAGGGCTGAGGGAGTGGGAGGGATGACTAGTTGTAAAGGACAAGGGACAATGAGTGTGTGAAGAACTCACTCTTTACCACAGGCCCGGCCTGCCCAGGGGAGTTAATGAGCGGTGCCCTGCAGCCTGCCTTCACCCGGGGTTGCTCAGGGATTGTTCACTGAATGCAGCTGGCCAGCTTCAAAGAGAAACTGAGGGAACACCCAGCCTCTCCCAAGAAAAATCCACCCTTAATCATATTTACAGATGAGCAGGCACCTTCAACAGAGAAAATGCCCTTTTGACTCCAGCTCCCTGTAAGTTCTGCTTTGTCTGGAGCAGGAGGGTGAGCCTGGGGTGATGCTGAGACTGTCGGTGTGAGCAGAAGCGCTGCCTGGCCGGGCGCTGTACAGGCACAGAGTGTACCCCATGGAGCTGCAGAGGGGAAGAGGAGAGCTAGGGAAAGCAAGCACTGAACTCGGGATAGGCTTAAGAGAATGGCTCTCAGCCCAGCAGATTTGCCACACTTTTCTGCATGTGGGAACTCTGCCCCTAGCAAAAGACAGTGGGTTAGGACGGGGTGATGCAAAAAGAGGTGCTCTGCTAGGGCTGGGAAGAGTAGGAGGAAGACCAACATGAAAGGCTGATCTTTGAAAGCCAGTAGTCTCAGAGCCCACCAGTTAAACAGCCCAGTTCTAGCCCACAAAACCCAGGGGTTGCTCCACCAAGCAAGGCGCATTTTTCACAAACCAACTGCGTATCTCACACTGTCACGCCCTACGGTTCCTCCCCGCCCGTCGCTTTGTCACAAACCCGACTCTATTTTTGCTTCGGGTTTTATCCCAGCAATTCTCAGCCGTGTACCTTCTCAGCCAGCTCGGAGAGATCCAGGCTCTGCAGCTTGCCAGCGAGTTCATCCAGAAGACGCGACTGCTCCTCTTGTTTAGCCTTGAACTGGGCCTCCTTCTCATTGATTAAGTCTTCCACTTCCTGCCGCGTTTGTGCTGACAGCTCCACGGCGCTATCGGGATGAACAGTGGAGGCATTGACCCTCTCCTCTGCCTCCAGGGACATCTGGAAATACTTGGTGATACTGTCCAAGGCTCCTGCAGAAATCAGAGGGAGCTGATGAGAACTCTGTTAAGTAACCCGAAGTAATGTATATTATAGATGTGAGCAGGTGACACATCAGGGTTAGTGATACATCACATCGCATTAAATGAAATGCTGGCCTTGGCAGCTGTGTTCAGTGCCATTGCAAGAATGACAGAATTCAGCCTGTTGTAGAAAAAAAAGGTTGCTTTTTTGCTCGGTGGATAGTGTGTCAAGCTGGACTTTGAAGTTAAGCCTTTCTCTGCCCTTGATGACTGAATTCTGCTTTCCCTAAGGGCAAAAGGAAATACAGCCTTTTAGGGTTTTTAGGGGAACAGTCTGTTTTATAAGGATTCCCTCATCCCATTAATTCTTATTACTTGCCCTGGGATGTCTGGTTTATGGAGTCACTGCTTGGAAACTGGTCAGAGCTTTCCTAAGAAACAACTACTTGATGAAAGATGCTGATTTATGGAACTGTTGATTTTGGACAACTCCTGGAGAGGCCTTGTGTGGGTGTGAGAGACTCTATGGGGGTGGCTATACTCTGCACCTTGGGGCAGCTTTCCTTTGCAGAATGCCAAAAGTTCAGGGACTCCCCTGTTCTACATATTACTTGCCTCACTCTGCAATATTGTTCACTGGAAACAATCTCAGACTTCCTGCAAACCAGGAAATTTATAAGAAAAATTAGGAAAATACTTTCTTTGAAGTCAGCTTTCCAAATAATTTGGTGACATTCCGCTTTCTCCAGCAAATTTTGATTCTTGGCCCATTTCAGTGTGCCAATGGACATGCAAGGCTTGGGTGGCTCAGAAGAACTGGGCCCTTTACCATGAGCTCTTTTTTTCCACCCAGAAACAGCAATTTAACAGACTGGGGGGAACAAGGGGTATGTCCAAGTGCATTTTGAAATCTGTGGTGCACTTTCTGCTGTTATGTCTCATCTACAATGTGTTCGGCAGGACACTTCAAGATGATTCTGTGCCCCAAGAGTTTGAGCCAGCTTTGCAGTGCAGAAGGAGAGACAGGGTGAGGGGGCAAAAATTCCTGCTGCATCAGCAACTCTGCTAATACACAGAAAGAACCTGTCCCTGAGGAACTGTGTTTTACTACGAGTTAGAAGATTAACGTGGTACTTAAACGCATGCACTAATTAAATCTCTGGCCACCCTGCTGCTTTCTCCCCCTCCCTTTGACACTTACCCCGAACATCAGAGATCTTGATGAACTCTAGCTGCTCTGCAAGTTCTTTCACGACGCGGTCGAGACTTTTGGCATCTGTCTCCAGCGCGCTCAGGTCTGTGTCTGTGCTATTGCTCTTTGCTGCTAAGGCTGATAGGTTTTCTTCTATGTCAGCTATCTTAACTGTAACATCTGCTGTCAGCTTTCTGTAAAACAGGCACAGGACTCAACAGGGGGAGGAAGAAGGGTCATACGCCTCACACTGAAGAGTGGGGGCTAGAGACGTACCCAGCTTCTCCCATGGCAGGATCCGTCCTCCCTCAGTAGAGCTCCAAGCGATTTGTAACAACATGCCTACCTAGAATACTGTTTTGTTTCCTTTATTACACAAAACTACTTTTTAATCTACAGCACATTTATAAACCCAAAGCACCAAATTGCTCAGAAAACAGCTGCTTTGTGTAAGATTAACTGGAGGCAGATTCCAGAAGACTGGTGTAATGCTCTTGTATCATGGCAACTGCATAGGTCAGAATTGACTACTATGATCCATACATAATTTGCTTCCCGTCCCACACAGCTCAAATGTAGTTTTGATTACTACGAGCTCATCAGACAGATTTGAACTTCAGGAAGCAGGGAGGGGGGAGCCTTAGTTTTAACATAATGGATTCTTTAAACTCTCTGTAAAGATCCCTCCTCACCAGGGCTAAGAAGGAAAACCTCCTGCTCTAAGCATTCACTCTGTGAGCCATCGAGCAGGCTTTAGCTAGTGGGATAACCCTAAGGAAAAAGTAAGTAAGTAAGATAACCTAAAGGAAAAGTAAGTGAATATTACATGTCAAGGCTGCTGTGGAACAGAAGTGGGCATAGGAAGCTATTCCCATCCATGGTGATCCTGTCAAGCCCAGCATTTCCTCATTCTGAAAGAATCAAGGCAGTATTTGAGCTCTAAGATCAATTTACATCTCTCTCAATAGCCCAACAGCCTGCTGTTTGCCAGGACTCCTCCAAAGCCCAGTACTTTTCTATACACACAAGGTAAGTCAGGGGAAAGCAGCTCCTCAGCTGCTCTGGCCTCTCTCAATACACACAGAGCCCAAAAGCAGCAGCAACCCCCAGCTCTCCAGCAGGAGGGAGGGGAGCTGTAGGACACAAGCTATTCCTAATTGAGACATTCGTGGTTTAATCCTCACCCCTTTGCTTTGTGCAGTTCCCTGTACAATGCACAAGCAAGCTGGAGCAGTTGCAGACAGGGCTAGAAAGCCTCTGTAATCCTACTTAATGTTAGACTGCCCCATCTCCAGACTACCATCTTTTGTATGCTTAGCCCTAAAAAAAAAAATACAAGGCTTCCACCCTGAGAAAAATGGAAACAATCCTTGTTATAAATCTGGTGCTTCCCCCTACACGTGCTCAGAGTTCGGAAAGGAGCCCAAGTTTCCAACTCATCAGCTACACGCGGAAATCCAGGAATTTAATCTCTCCCACTCTTCATTCTCTCACATAATAGCAGTGTTTGTCCTTTGCCCCGGGGCAGCGCAAGGCAAGCATGAGTGGCTCTGTGGTAATTAGCTGCCTGGAGAGCAGTGGGGGCAGGACAACCCCAGCCCAGCACGTGGCAGCTGCACTGCTCCTGCCTGCCCCGGCCGGGTTTCTGCTCCCGGGGTGGATGCTCACTGCCAGTGCTGAGCATGGCAGGGTGCTCCAGCAGCCCAGGAGCCACAGCATCCTTGCCCAGCCAGAGTGGAGCCAGAGCACCCTCAGCCCAGCAAGGGGACATCAGTCACTCAAGTAAATCCCAGCTCACTGGAACTCCCACTCCTTCCCACGACAGACTTATCCATGTAACTACAAGTGTACTCACTCTGCTTCCTCGAAGAGATTCCCAATGTTCTTCAGGGGCTCGGCTGCTGGATTTTGAGCGATGATGGTTTTAATTTCAGTGAGCTTCTCCTCCAGTGTGTTGAGCGTCTGCTGGTATGGGCCAGTGACTCCAGTGATTTTGAGGGTATTAGCCCTGTCCAAGAACTGCTGGGTCCTGTTAGCCAGCTCGCTGATGATCACGTCCCAGAGGGCAAAGCACTGGTGGCACGGCACGCAGTCGGGGAAGAAGCCCGAGTAGCCCCGGGAGCACTTGTCACAGCGCAGCCCTTCCACCCCTTCATTGCAGATGCACTGCCCAGTGGCACGGTCGCACTGTGGGGTCTGGATGCCACGAGGGTTGCAATCACACGCTGGGAGGAGAAAAAGGCACACGTGAAGGCCATGGAGAGGGAAATGACTGTGATGTTGGCAGGGTGGAAAAAAAAATCAGTTATAATAAAGTGGTGAAATGAATACAGACACGGTCAGTGTCTGAATTATAAAAAGCTAATTATGGATATATCACTTGTGTATGGGGGAAGTAAGTGTGAGTGAGAAAGGGGAGAGAGACGGGGAAATAACTTCAGAGGAGACCAGGATTTGCACATCTCGGAAAGAGGAACAATAGTGGAGCAAGGATGGACACCACTTGTTGCAATGTTCAGATGTCAACTGGATAGCAACTGAAAACAAAGATCCCAGTTTCACTCCTGCAATGAAGAGTGAGTAGAGCAAGGCTCTCAGGACAGGAAAAGAAATGGCAGGCAGGCACATAGTAGAGGGTTTAACAACAAACCATGAGTGAAAAAGGAAAACTGAATTAGGAACAACCATTTACTGTCTCCTCCAGCACAAGAGTAACAATCAACTGAGGAATCCTGCAGATCAAAAGCCAACCACCTTCCCGTGCACCTCCCACAAACAGCACACTAAAAGGAGGTAACTGATAACACAGCACTTAGTTAAGTGGAGGAGCTCCATTCCATAAGGCACTATGTGTGCTAAAAGCTGAACTGGCTTCCAAGAACAGGACAAATCTATGGAGCAAAAACTCTTGTGAGATCTTCTAGGCAGAGGTACAGGGACCGGCTCAGAATGTGCTCCTGCCACGGACAGTGGGAAAACATTCACAACACACATTGAGGAGCCTAGCATTGGGCTGACATTTTGGGTATACAGGAAATCAGAAAAAATCTGGCAGTGAAAAGTAGAATAGAACAAAGACTGTGGTCATGGGCAGCCTTGCCTGAGGTCTTAACGACCAAGAGCCTACATGCTTTTTGTCACCCTCAAGTGGGAAGGAGGACATTTAACAGATTTATATAAATATATTAATTATTTCACACTTTGAGCACCAACTTGTGAGTTAGTATTCACTCCTTCCTGAAATGCACTTCTTTGGCACTAACCCACCGCAGAGAGAAGTTACTCAATTAACTTAGTGATGCACTGTCACTGCTGAAAGCACAGCCACGCTTTGTACACAATAATGCTATCAGGAGAAGCGTTTCCATGCAGCGGGGCTGCCAGTTGACCTCCTTAATTACGCAGGAGGCGGCGGCAGCAGAGGACACCACCAACATGCAAAGCTTTTAATAAAGAGACAGCAGCAAACAACAAAAAGAGAGGCTTTGAAAATATGCACATCATCTACCTACCATTATGGCAGAGTGCACCTGAAGCAGGTCAAGCACATATTCCTTAAACAGGAAAAGGACTGGCACACCTGATAAAACCCCTCACTTACACATCCATTCACCAGGCATTCTCGAAGGAGGTTAAATGGCTCAAAAAGGCCCATAAATCAGTTAACACACCCAAAGCAAATGCCCCCTTGAAAATAGGGCAAAACACAAAGCCGTTTTCAAGACTGTACATTGTTTGCTTCAATGCCAGAGCACAGTGGTGGTCTTCAGTTCAAAAATTACACAAAGAGCCTCAGCAGAACAAATCACTCCTCAACAAAACGACTTTCTTGTACAATGTGAATATGATAGGCAAGAGACAAAAATAACTTCTGCTGCTTGCACAATTGAGCAAAACGGTCCTTTGTTCTTTGAATTATACCCTGACACAAGAGATTGTTTTTACTTTACATCGAAAGTGCTTAAGTAGTCAACTCACCATGGAATATGTTCCCTGCAGGCAAACCGTTGAGTTCCTGTTTGAAGGTCAGTTAACCCTTCTGTCAACTAATAAGGCCCTTGGTATAATGATGAATTGTCCAAATTCCTCTGTATAGAAAGAGGCTAAATGGCATGTGGTTTTTCTCAAAGATCCTGAGATCTGATCAAGTTACATGAATACTTGCTGCTGGCAAATCAGATCACTATATTTACTTGCGTATTTAAAAGGCTTAATGTGAAAAAAAAAAAACCTAACCCCACAGTGGTAATTCTACTCCTGAATGCCTGCATGTTCAGGAAAAGCAGATGACATGGCTTTAGTAGCATTTACATGGTAAAGTGGATTCCAAAGTCTCTGGAACCAGAAAATGCTAGGGAAGACGAGAAAAGAATTTAGGTACTAACGTGTTTGCTAAGTGAAAAACCAAACTCCACAGATGCCTGATAGGGAATGATAAGAGCAAAGAAATAATTGATTCTAAATGCAGCACAACAATTGGAAGAATCATCACATTTCCAGTCCTACAAAACTCCTAAACTGAGCTTTGCAGGACCATGAGAAAACTGTACAAGGCAAGTAGAGACATTACTGTGGGTTATTTCTCCATTTTAGGATTTTCTATCAAGCCCAGAAGCAGGCAATCCTGGCTCTGAATTACCTCAGTCCCCTGAATGAAATGTATATAAAATGGCTTTCAAAAGTGCTGGTTTCATACTTGCTCTTCCTTTTCTTCAAGATCTTCCCAAGACATTAACCATACACAGGACCACACCAGCTTTCAAACCCTAACCATCTCTAACACCTCTAGTGGATGAGTCCTGTACTTTGTACCCTGGACACCACCACCAGGCATTTTACACCCCAGCAAGGAGCATGTCCAAGGCCACAGCACCTTCCCCTTATGCCATGATGGGGATCAAACCCTCCATTCACTTTGATTGTGGCCAGTTCTCAAGAGAAGGAAAGCAAGCCCAAGACAAGATCATATAAAGCCTTCTAGGCAGTGAGGAGCACCCTGAACACTGCAGGCCACCAGGCAAATAGCTCAGTGCCAGCTTTCATCTCTGCCTCAGGCAGTGCCTGCCTGCCAAGAACCTGCTGGCTTCAGTCTCTTTGACTGAAGGGCACGACTTCGTCCTAAAGGGACAAAAGCATAGTGACAGTGGCAGGACACATGTGAAAGGAAAGGAGGACCTCCAAGCTGGCACAGACCGGAAAAGACTGGCACAGGACTGGCAAATAGCTCATAGAAGAACACCTGAGTTATGCATCCATCATTCATGATGGTGGGTGCACATGCACCAAAAGGATTCCTGTAACATTGAATTATGACTGCCAGTGAACTGCAATGTGAATACCAGAGATACCTTGATTCCTATCACCTGCTAGAAACAGAGCAAACACCATGTCAGAATGATCTAGCACATCATGCCCAGTATTGTGTTTGACCAAAGTACCCCACCATCACTTCTAGCCAGAGCAGAGTTCTCGTTCCTCCAACACCTCCTTTGTTATGTCCAACTAATCCTGTGGCCATCATGTAATTCAGATGCAGTCCAGTACTAAGACTGCTGTTACAGCAGTTTTGCTTCTGCTGTACCCAAACAGGCTAACTCAGACACCATCTTCAAAGTATTGCTTTAGTCAGGAGATTTTGGCTCCAAAACCTGAGTAGCAACAACATATCCAGTGTTAGCATATGCCTGGTTAATCTGAACGTTTTCAAGAACAAGAAACAGACAGGCATGGCTAGGGATGCACAAGTGTTTCAGATGCGGCTCAGTAGCTACCAACAGCTTTATACTCTACTTATCATAGTATATGTGGTATAGGGAAAGACTAAGTCCTGTAAATTCTTTTTATGTGGCTTCCCTATGCTTACATGACAAGAAATTGGCAAAGCAGTTCATTTTGCAATGCAAAATCATACAGATGTTGAATTTACTTCAAGATACTTGGATGCCTTGACCACTTTGAGTTGGAAATGCCTTCAAGACAAATGGTTGATCACTCTCCCTTCATGCAGACAGATGGCCCAAGGCCAAGGTGAAGGGCTGCAAGTTACTGCAGACACAGCTGCTTGCATTGAAGGTCAGTGTTAGACAGGCTTCAAATCTGTCAGCAGAGCAGGACATTGCAGTACCTCCCATGGAAAATACAGTGGAGGAAAAGAAGTCTTTTGAAATCGTTGGCCCAAGATTTAAGGATTTTCAAAGGAGCATTTAGTAAATTAAACAATAGGTTTCTGTTTTGAAATGTCATTTTTGAACTGCGCGTATTGTTTTCTTTAATTGAGTGTGTAACTCAATCGGCAATTCTTCTGTGGCATACTTCAACTTCAGTGAAATCACATTTTTGACAGCAAAAGTTTTAGCCAAATTCTTCAGTCAGGATCTGCTGATTAGCAGATTATGAGTACAAAGGATTGTAGCTGTATCTGTTCACAAATGCATGTGCACGTATGTGCATGCACACACTGAGTATCGATGGGTAATTTTTGTATCACCTTCATCAGTGCATTTCTCCTCCTCCTTTTTCCTGATCCTAAAGATAGAAGTAACACTCAAATGTATATCAAATGCAGTATTGTACAAACCTAAGAGGAGAAATCCAAAATAAGCAAATGACTAGCCTGAGAAGTTTGCTTTAAGCTCACAAGGATCTATGAACTGCTTTATCTTTCACCCACTCTGACAGATCTGCTACCTTTCCCTCTGATTTTAAATATTTAAAACTCACTTCCATTTAAACTACTGCAATTCAATATGCAGCATATTTGCACATCCCTTAATTTCAACTCAGGTGTGTCAGAGCACTTGATACTATAGCAGAGCTGATAGAACGGATATTGAATGGGCTGTATGAAGACCAGTATCAGTGTTCAATTCCTTACTGGAGGATGCCAGGAACAAACAAGTGTTGTACATCATCCTACACCGAACAGAAATAATTTTTCCAGAAATATTTTCTTTACTGCTTGAGACTGAGGGCGGCGAGCATCAAATGTTTAACTCCTCTGCAGAAAAAAACACAAAGGTTTTGTTCAAACATGATTTCCTGGCATCACTTCCCAGTGGTAGTGAAGCACTGTGATAAGAAAACCATTCAACAACTTGTAAGGTTGAAAGTTTTGCAGAGCTAGCAAATTTCTTCTGAATAATCAGCTATTGATTCAAGTTACCCTGCAAGCATAGTGCTAACTCCTCAGCATTGTGATTTTCAGTAGGAACATTAAGATAAGATCCCAGCCTAAAATACTGGAGTTGTGCTACATCTTAACATGCTAGCAGACCGTGCCAAAAGGATAGTTTTCTGGAAACAATCAATACACATTACAATATTTTATGACCCTAGGTCAATTAAAATTATGAAACTCAAAGTGAAAATTGTATTTTCTTCAGTATAGAATTTGTCTGACTTCCTTTAGACACTTCTCACAGAAGGAAATGAGACACCTGGTAGTCTTCTCTCAACAGCAGAAACACCTCCTATAAAAGCAGCCTATGTGACTAGTTTAAGACCCAGGTGTTAAATTTTAAGACTATAAAACTTGCTCTTAAAGGGCAACAGGGTAATTTTCAGCCAACAGCTGTTTCTGCATCAGCCACATAACAAAGACTAAAAACTGAGAAAAACATTTTGTCAATGTATGCAGTGTGTATTTGATGAAAAATGTGACTTTCTTTTCATTGTAGTTCAATTAAAATCCGTGATTTTACAATAGGATTTGATACTTGTGTCCTACACAGAAAAATACTGACCTTCTTGTGAAGGGGCTATAGCAACACCACCTAATTTCCAATCTCACACAGTACCTCCTACTAACTGCACTCTGGTCTGTTTGTTCAATTTATTAAAACAGTAATTGTAAATTGTCATCTCCTTCATATTAGATGAAACATAAACTTTAAGTATCTACTGTGCAAGGGCATTGTTTGAGCTGCATCTGCAGCCACTCCACATCTCAGGCTTCTCAGGAGCCTGGAGCCTTCTCCTGGAGTCGTCCTTTGTGGGTTGAGGCTGGCGCAGAACTCAGCATGCCGAGTCCTGCACTGTAGTTGCCAGGCTTTGGAAAAGCTCCAGCAGAATGCCTGGGAGACCTGAATTTGATGAACTCTGTAGTGCTATTATTTACTACCTTAGGAAGGATTTTTATGGACGGACACACACATTCACGTGCAGGGTCACGCTGAGCTGCCGACAGCTCGTGGCTGCAGCAATGGCAGAAGAGCCCTGCCAAGGGGCTACCACTGCCCCTGGAGCGATGCTCCCAGCACAGCTCCTGCTCATTGTAATCCTCCCAGGGACCTGCATGAGGCCAAGAGAGAAATGTTAGGCTCTTCTCCATCCTCTATGCCTCTGCTGTGCTTGTTTCAGGCATCATGTCAAATTCAGTGAGAGAATGTTGTGCTTTTTCAAAGCATGGGGAATAAGCAGTGTCTGAAGACCCAGCCTACAGGCTCTCTGTAGTGTGTGATCCCCAATGGACATTTGTGGGTGCTGAAGTGCACCCAGTGATGTGGGTTCAAGATGCTGTCCAAATACAGGCACTCACCTCAGCTTGCCCCAGCAGTGCGGTCCCGATGTGATGATCTCTGTGGACACGCAGGGAGGAGACATCAGGTAACACTTTCTCTCCACCGCAGGGGGCACAGACTGTAAATCAAAGCACCCAGACCGGGTACAAACCTCTGCCTTCCCTGGCTCCTGCTTCACCATCTCTGATATTACCAAGGTTTCTAGAAAAGAAGTCACAGGCAGCAGCTGGCAATGGGGATGGCTGGGAAGAGTGCCCTAGAGCCTGGTTTCCAGTGGAGTGTACTGGGACTCTGGGCCACATCCACAGCTCACTGCTGCTGCAAGTGCCTGAGAACCCATGGGGAGCTGCAGCCTGTCCTAGATGGGCCATTTTACACATCTCCACACAGCTATGTCCAGAGCCTATTTGCAGGCACCTGGGGTTTTTTAGACTTGTAAAGGTAGTCAAAGCAACATGAGCGGTATGGTCCCCATTTCTCATCAGGACCTTGTGTTTCTTGATGCCAACAACCTGAAGACCTTGCATGAAGAGATCACACATCACTGTCCTTGGAGTAAATGCTTCACCCTGTGGTTTCCAACCTTGAGCAGAAACCACTTGCCATAGAGGGTGAAGGATCCCACCCTGGAGTTGCTGGGACTGATGTCCACACCTCTGCATCAGCTCGGTGAAGACTGTGTCCACACTCACACGGTTCAGAGTTTTCGCTCTTCCCCATCCAGACTGGTTTGTATTTTGCTCCTGAATGCAGCACAAAATGTGGCCATACTGGCTGCTTGGGCCAGCAAGAACACGCCAGGTGGCAAATGCCATGGCCAGGAGCCCAAGTGTTCCCCTGCAACTGGAGCAGACATCTTTGTGACAAAGCCTTGTCTCAGTTCCAGCTTCACTCTGGCTGCAGGCCAGATCTCAGCTATTTTCCAGGGACACTGCTCAGCAGCTCCTTAAACGGCATGGTTTTCCAGTTCGCCTGCAACCCACTTACCGAGAACTGCTACCTGCCCACGCCAGCAGCTGCATGTCTGCCAGCCTGAACATCACCACTCACTCCCCAGGGCTAAATGAGGGCTGAGAAGTCGATTGTCTCCTTGCCAAGGAAAGATAGGAGACAGGCAGGAGGCACTGACCCCACCACACCGGGGAGAGTCTGCAGCACCACCCGGCTGGATGTGTTCCACGAGCGAGCACATGCTTGGAGCCTGTCCAGAGCATCACGCCGCAGGCTGCCACTGCTCAGCCTTGGGCAGCAGCTCTCCCCACCTGCCAGAGACCTCCTGTTGGATGTAATCATGAAGGAAAATCTGCGTTTCCACCCGAGTGAGTCTCCTCTATCACTAGGGCAGAGAAGGGATGGCGGGCTGGGAGTTTAGATCATGCACGGTAAAAATGGGCTCTGAAGAATATATTCTCTCTTTACTTCAGAAACATTAAAACAGGTTTTCACATGTTCAAAAGACAGCAGAAACTCCAAGAGAGACCAGAAATGCTGGTATGCTGCAAAATCCTGCTGATAAGGTATGCAGATGGACTCCATTAATAAACCTTGATGGAGACAACTGATACCAGGAGACAATCCCTGCCCTGGAGCCAGCAGGGTCAGCACACCCCTTACCATGTCAGAACACACACAGCCTCTCGAAAGGCAGCCTTTTCCCCAAGAAACCCAACATGTACTCAGGAACTAGGACAATTCCCCAGTCCTTTCATCTGCTGCAGTAACTAAGTAGCTGTGACCTGCCTATCTACCAAGATAATGGGCTCTAAGGTATCTCTATTGTAAAGGATTTATTAAAGACCACAGCAAGCACATTCCTCCCTGCAGGAAAAAATACCTTAATCTATTGCAAACCCTCTTGGCAAAGGCTCCTATTTGAACAGATCAGAGATACAAGTTTGTTCTGGTCTGGACAATGTTTGAAGTTTCTTTTCCAGCTAATGAACAGACTCGTTTATAATGAAAGGACAGAGGCCATCCAGTTTTCTAAACAACCTACTTCACGGTGCTCCGTTTTGCAGCACGTAGCTATGGCTAACCCACTGCATGGTCTCTGCTCTCTCCTTTATTTTCATCTGAAATATAAGGAAAGTCTCCTACTAAATAAAAAACCTTATTCATTCAGGGCCAGTCTCTGTAAGAAGACACAAGAGACAGTGGTCTTCAGCTACACACAATTGAAAGGCAAAGGAAACTGGTTTCCAGACCAATTCTCAAACTCAAATGCTTATGATATGTTTTCTTATAATGCTGGCTTATCTGACAGCATTGCAACCTTACCCTTAAGGAAGAGTTGCTTCTAAACAGAGAGGTTTGTTCCTAAATAAAGGTCAGACAAGAAGAACACAGACAAGGACAGGACTGGGCTCCTGCTGCACGTCCCATCCCGCAAGGCACCAAAACCCCAGGACAGACCTCACCATGCCTTCCTCCCTCTTTTCCAAGGCTCGAGTGGACTGCTCCTGGCAGGGGTGTCCCAGTGAACCAGGGTGCCCAGCCACATGGACATTTCCAAAAGGAGCAGGTGGAAGAGGCACCACGGTTGGACTCACCTAAGCACTCCACGCCTGGGTCACCCCAGAAGAGCTCCTGGCACTCTCGGCAGGTCCGGCCTCCAAAGCCTGGCATGCAGTGGCACTGCCCTGTGAACTGCCAAACCAAAGAACAGACCCATCAGGAGATGTGAGCCCCTCAGCAGCTAGCCCTGCACCAGAGCAGAGGCCAAGTCCTGGGCACGTGCCCATGCTCCCTCACCTCGTTGCAGGCTGGGCCGAGGGAGCGCGCAGGGTCGCAGTCGCACTGCTCGCAGCCGGTGCCGCTGGCCAGCCGCCACGTGTGCGGGGCACAGCGGTCACAGGTCTGCCCCACCACGTTCGGGAGGCACCGGCACTGCCCCGTGGCCGCCTCACACCGGCAGCTCTCCGAGCCCTCGCAGTCCTCCCGGACAGTGCCCAGGTAGTTGCAGACACACTCTGTGAGGAAAAGAGCATGGCACCTCCATGTCAACCTGCCCTCCCGCTACCAGACTGCCACGACTTCACACCTAGTTTATTCTCCGAGTCTGCAGACGTGTGGGCATATGCCAGTGGCCAGGCCTGGCTGACCCAGCACTGCCCAAGAGCCCTCATCATGTCTGAGGCTGGCCACCTCTACAGCTTCTGCCCCAGCACACACAAGGCCACAGGAGTGCCTCATTAAAGTAGCCCAGCCCTCCCTGCTCTTCTCTTTTCCTCCCTCTGTACAACCAAAGCCCAGGTCTGCCCAGCTCTTGTCAGTCGGCTACGGTGGCAGATCTGCTTGAAGTCGCCAGCTGGCCGATGGCGAGCTCTCTTACTCAGCGTCCTGCCTGTCCTGCTGGGCTGTGCCTGATGCCGCAGGTCTGCCTCCCCACCATCCACTTCAGCCTCCTGTCATGGCCCTCATTCCCACTGCCCAACCACACCTGCAGGGAGCTGGTGTAAACAAAAGCTAAACCCTCTCCCCACCACCTTATCTCTGGAGAAGAGATAAACAGAGACCAGTATCTAGAGAGTTANCTCCTTCTTTCAGCAAATGTAAATGCTGTCTCTGTCCTCCCTCTCAAATGTAAAGGACCCCGCTCCCGGCCAGGAGCCCCGCCCAGCTGCAGGGCAGCTGCAGGCAACTCCAGCTGGAAGTAATAAGGTTTTCCCTCCACCCCAAAGGCGCCCAGGTAAAAAGCGTTCAGGTGCCCGCTGCTGCCCGTGACAAGGCTGGTGCAGGGGCTGCAGCCGTCTCTCCCACTCACTTCTGCAGTCCTGCTGCAGGGCACTCCCGTAGTAGCCCTCCCTGCAGAGGTGGCAGTTTTCACCCTCGGTGTGATACAGGCACTTCACGCACACTCCGCTCCTCTTGTCGCAGGCCTCTGGGTCAGTGGTGTCGATGTTGTTGTTGCACTGGCACGGCTGGCAGGCGCCGCCAACCTCATCGGGGCTCCCAAAGAAGCCAGACGCACATTCATCACATCGACTGCCTGTTTGAACAAACAGGCACAGTGGGAATTGCCATCGCAGCTGCTAGTGCGCAGCCCCGTAATCAGCAAGGCAATAAAGACCATTAATGGGGAGGCATTAACTGGATCATGTTTAAAGAAACAGAGACAGCACTTGGTGAGACCACGGCAACTTGGTGCAGAGCATGGATGGTACCATCCAGGGCACCAAGGCATGCTGCTCATCCCCTCGGTTCCAGTGCTGTCCTGTCCACCCTTTGCTGACCACTGGTCATCCCTCACCACACTGCTGGAGATGAGGTTCATGGTGGTGCCTGCACCACCTGCACAAGCCGCTCTGCCCTGCCACCTTCCAGGTGAGGCAACCCCCAGCAACATCCCACTAATGCTGGTGCTGTGGTCACATCTAACCCATATGAACATACCCTTCTCCCTGACAGGTTCAACCCAACCAGCCACCCCTCCATACTCCCGCCAAGTACCTATGTATCCCACGCTACAGACACACACGACTTGCAGTGTGACTGGATCCTGGTAACAGCCACTGGCAAACTGGCGTCCACTCTCAGGGCCATCAGGGCAAGGGCAGGGGCGGCAGTGGTCACCTGATCCCAGGATGGGGTCTCCATAGTAGCCAGCCTGGCACCTGCACAAGAGGGTACACAGCATGCAGGGACTCCAGGCAAACACACTACAGCCGTGCTGTAACCAAGCTCAGATTTTCTACCACTGTGAAGAATCAAAGGGCAGAAACATCCGTATGGCTATCCCTTACCACTCACACTCCCAGCAACTGTGTCCACAGACACAAATTTGTTTGGTTTACACCAATGTAAGAGCAGGAGACCCATGGCTGGATGTCAGCCCTGCCACTGCAAGGCCTCTCAGAAGGCTTGCAATGGCTCGCTAATATGCTCTGTCACTTACACAGGCACTGCTGTGAGGTGCAAGGATGCGGGCAGGGAAGAGGGGATCCCCACTCTCATCATTCTCCAGGATCACAAGCACTGCTCTGATTCCCAGGGCCCAGGAACTTGCCCTGTGGCTTCACGCCCCCCTGAGCACTAGCACCAGAGGGGCACAGCTGCTGCGTCCACCCTGCTGTGGGGAAGGAGAGGGGCCAGGGAAAGGGCACACGTGCCATACCTCTCACAGTTGTGTCCGGCTGTGTGGTCCCGGCAGCTCAGGCACTCCCCGGTGTAGGGGTTGCAGTCATCAGCGTGGCCATTGCAGTGGCAGGGCTGGCAGCTGGGGAAGCCCCAGAAGCTGGGCAGGCAGCGGTCGCACTGCCGCCCGTACACCCCAGGGAAGCAGTGGCACTGGCCTGTCTCCACGTCGCAGAAGGCGTTGTAAGAGCCTCGGACGTGGCACTCGCACGCTGCAAGGAGAGCAGGAGAGGGGCTGAGTTTCCATGTCAAGCCATAAACTCGGGGCCCCAACCACAGCACAGCCCAGAGCCAGGGGTTTAACATACGTCGGCATCCACTTGGCCCAAACCCAAAGGTGCCAGGGGCGCATCTGTCGCACTGTCTTCCAACAACGTTGGGACGACATTGGCACTGTCCTCCATTGGGGTCGCACACCGAACTCAGAGAGCCCTGGGGGTCACACTGGCATGCTGAGCAGAGAAAAGCATTGGAGTGAGCACTGTGGCACAGGACATGAATCCCCCGCCTCATCCCACGTACACACCTTCCCCATGCAAACTGCTCTGCCTGCAAGTGCCATCCAGCTCCCAGGCACGGTTTGCCCTACAAGGAGATGGTTACGTACATAACGCAGTCTCATGCAGTAGTGCAGAAATGCTGAATATTATGTTCTTGCAGACATCTGTCATGGGAGTTTTCACAACACTCCTGCTGTTTTCCAAACACCGGTATCTTTGGAAAGTTTCCCAAGCACTGTTCGTGACCACGTCTTCGCCTGAGCCTCCCACTGTGAATATGTCCAGCGATTTGCAGTATGGCATGAGAACAAGCTACAAAACAATTTTACAATGACAAACTGTCACTACTTATAAATAGCTTCCACCAAAATTGTGAAAATTCAGTATTATCCTAGTTTCTAACCTTTTTTTGGCTAAAAAGCAAACAGCCAGACAGAATTTGGAAGGGAAATGACAGTATTTCTCTAGTTTTGGTGGAACACTTCTGGTATCTGACAAATTCTTACCAAACCTACCAAATTCTATCCATTCTAAAGAAAAAGATTGACACTGACATTGATATTCATGACCTATATGACACACATTAGCCTCCCCAAAGAAACTACAGGTCTGTAGACTAGTTGCAGTCCTGTAAAATACCTCAAAAGCCTCTTAGCAGAAAAACAACTCACATACTTTGAGGAACTTTTGAAGAAACCTATATTGCTTTACATTGTTCAGTTGAAATCTGACTTCAGCTGCAAGGAACAACACTGTCAAATACTACTTTGAATTTTACGCAGACACGCCAGAGGAGATGCAAACTTTCAGGATTTCAAGAGCATCCCTGGGATAAATTCTGCTCACAGAGTCAATGAGTGTGTACGGGTTCTCTGTCTCCGTATCCACCGAGGAGTACTGGGGCAGCTCCAGGCGGATGGTGTAATTCAGCCCCTTCTCGAAGCACACGGGCCGCGGGAGAACAACGTATCTGAGTGAGGAACAGGAAACAATCCTTATTCAAACGTACAGCACCATAAAGCATTTCAGGTGCCCCATAAAGCAATCAAGATAACGGAAAGCAGCCAAGACCCACAGAACAAAAGCTGTGATGTGAGAGAGGCAGTTTGGAGGCCCGTGCAAGTCAGAACCGGAAAAGGTTATCGACAAGGTAAAGAGCCAAACCAGTGTTCACTGACAGGCTGTGCAAACACCTCCCCCTCCCTTTACTCAGTGAACAAACCATATCAGGAAATGAGAATAAACTTAAAAGCTTTGATTCTACAGACACGCTACTAAATATGTTTTTATAACCCACTGGAAATTAATTTTCACCTATTTTCATAGGGGCTACAGCAAACTGAAAATGTGACATTATTCTACTTCAATTTTAAAATTTTTTTTCTCTCTCTCCTTTTGCCCATCCAGTTATACCAACCTGGATCCAGGTGACAGTGAGACCACTTGATTATCATCATCGGGAACTGTGTTGCCACACCGGCTACCTGTGGGAATCTTGCCTGGGCGCGAGACACTGATCACAGCTTTTTCCCACTGATCAGGCAACTGGAAGAAAACAAGGCTCATCAGTATCAAGTATTAATCATAAACCCCTGGAAGCATCCAGAGCTCAGGCCAGGAAAAGCGTGGGCACAGACAGGGTGGTCGCTGTGCTTCAAGGAGGATGGGGCTATAGCTGCCGCATCAATGGGGCATCTACCAGCTGCAGGTGTGGGCTGAGAGCAAGGAGCAGGTGGCCAGCAGCCCCATCTGTATCACGGGGTTTGGTGACCTCCTCTTCCCTCACCTCTGGGTCCTGCATCTGAGTATTCACTGCAGTTAGTGGCTGACAAACTCTAGGCAAGGAGATGGAGGGATTTTTCTCTTTCCCTTCACTCTGTGAATTATCAAAGCCAACTGCTTGCAAACTCTTGGCTGCAGGCATTCAACATCCAAGATGGGCAATTTGTTTCCTAAGGTGCATGATGGCCATCTGGCCAATAACAAATTTATAATCTAATCTGTCCTGATGGGACTTGTCACTTTTTAGTTTGCTCATTAAACAGGTGCTGAAACAATGCAATAGTGAAATAAACTGTAAAGCAAATAGTACTAGAAATAGTCAACATCATCTTGGATTTTCATGCATCTCAGACATTTAACTGAGCACCTGTCCTTGTTTTTGAGCCCTGATGACTCCTGAAAGTGCCAGGCTCATGTCAGTTGTGCACCAGGACAGCCAGCACCTGCTGAGAGGCAGCAATGCCCATATTCACAGACCCACCTGCGGCTCGTAGCGGATCAGAACATCATACTCCATGGAGTAGGGGATGTTGTCAATGTAGAATTCCAGGTGTGCCCCCTCAGGGACCCTCACAAATCCTATGCCTGTCCATGACGGTGTACGGTCTGGCGTGTACTGGCGCTCTACTATGTTCACTCCCTACAAAACAGGGAACAGATATTTCAGTACTGTTCCATTAAATTTGCAAGCCCCATGGGGGTACGCGAAGTGCGGGGTTCTGCTGAGGGATGACTTCTGAATCACAGTACCCACTGTAATCCCAGACAACACAAATTCTCTTTTAAATCCATATGTGTGCACACCATTGCCCTTTCACTTAACAACATAACAAATGCAAGACAGATAAAGCAAAACAAGACTGCACAACTCTTCATTTACTTCTCTGCTATGGTGAAGAATCAAATTTAAAAACTTGTTGTGAGTAACTGATTCACCAGCTATGACATCTCATTTACCATACAGATTTCTACATCATACTTGTAGCAGTAGGATTTACTGCAGTGGCACATCACTGTTCCATTAACCACCCAAGCCTGAGTGCTAATTGCTTCTTGACTACACCAGGCTGTTTCAAACCAAACCACTACTCAAAATAACATTTGAAAAGCAGATCATGGCTTTAATGAGCAGGGTGTCACTAAAGAACAGAGATCCTAATCATCAATAGATATTTAATAGCCAAATAAACACATGGTCACCCTTTTCAGTCTGAGATGTCAGGTTTTTATCTATTTTTTTATATAAAGCAAAGAAGAGGAAAAAGGTAACAGAAAATAGAAACATGGTGCTCAAATTTCCTCTTTCAAATATATCTGTATCCACGAATAGTTCTCTCCCCAGAATAACATCCTGTGCATTCCTAAGGAAGCTGCTTCA
The DNA here is from genome assembly GCA_013397115.1 of Edolisoma coerulescens. Classification (NCBI taxonomy): domain Eukaryota; kingdom Metazoa; phylum Chordata; class Aves; order Passeriformes; family Campephagidae; genus Edolisoma; species Edolisoma coerulescens. The sequence goes on along the minus strand of VWZW01005256.1, from coordinate 169,525 downwards.
GTAGAAAGGGATAAAATGTAAGGAAATGTCTACATATATACGTATCACTTCAGGATGTCCTCTAACGTATTCTCACACTCTCTGAATAAAGCCTGGCTGTAAGTTATTACCCTTTGGCTTTGCACAAAGATCAGAGCTCCCCAGAAAGGATGGCAGGCATGACGTGAGCAAGGGCATGCAGCTGTGAGGGGCTTGGCACTGCCTGTGAATCCCTGCAACTCTGTGCCACTTCATTTTGTCTTGTGCTGGATCCCTACCTGGGAATTCAGAGTTTTATTCTATCATTGGATTTGTGAGAAAGCTTTTCGATATTGCTGTTTTTTAAAATTGTTTGTTCTGAAGGTTTCAAAAGGCAAACCAGCAGCACATCCCCTTGCTCTGCTTGGCAAGGTGGATTTTTGTGCTGGGCTCCTCAATCCTTGAGCCTCGGAAGGGCCTCGGGTACCACCTCTCCAGCTGGGCAGACACAAATGCACCAAAAACCCTGTGCCAGCTCACGTGCCTCTGCTGTGGTACAAGTTCTGCTCTGTGCTGTCTTCTCTTTCTGCAGTTACCTGAGAGCAAAAATCCTCCGCCTTGGCTGAAACTGTAAAGTGGCTGCATTTTGCTCAAAATAAATAAATTAGGGCACCAAGTGCCCTGACTGTAGGCAGACAAAGATCTGCTGCTTTAGAGAAACCATTATTTCCATCTCCGACTCCTTGCTGGAGGCAAAAGTGATTGAGGTAATCACCTGGCTGCTGTTAATGAATTGAAAGCAAGGCTGTGTGATGGGCAACAGAAAGAGCCAGAGACCCTGATGTACAATGCCAGCAGGCAAAACAAGCTAGGGGCAACCTCACTTACAAAAACCAGTTTTTTGCACAATCAACTAGGGTTTTAGTCATTAATGAAAGAAATGTTATTGATGTACAGAAACTATAAAAGCTATGGCAATGTGCTTAAATGTGTGCTTTGTTCACTCTGTTTCAGTGGCACCGAAGAGAAGAGCCAGTGTCTTTGTCCCATCCCTCTCGAGATAAGAGAAGTGGATATAGTGGGTACACATGCAGTAGGGTACAGAGAGGGATGGTGACAGAAAACTAACTGTACAGTCATGATCAAAAAAACAGGTTTAAAAAGAAAAATGGCAATTCCTCCTCCCTCAATTACTACATTATTTTTTGATACTAAGATTGAACAGGTTAATGGTTTTCTGATACATTTCAGTTTTGTGTTTTCCACATTTTAATTGCAAAACACACGGTATAAAAGACACTTCCAAGAGCCAACTGGTGAAACAACTTTCCCACACCTCTCCAGACCACTAAAACTGCTACTCACGGGACCCAAGTTGGCTTCCTCCGCCTCATAGATGTAATGATCAAGTGAAATGAAGTAATAGCCAGGCTCCACCTGGTTGCACTGACGTCCAAACATGTGGGGCCGGCATTCACATTGGCCAGATTCACTTGAGCAGCTAAAATGGAAGAGCAATGAATTTACAACAGACCTTGACTATGCTGAGACAGTGTTAGAACGATCTTCCACTTTGACATTTTAAATTACATAGGAGAAGCACCTCTGAACACAGCAGACATGAGATGCTCTTGGGCTCTGCAGCTGGGCCATCTGCACTACTAAAATGGGAGAACAGTCCTGGGTACAGACTTGGCTCAACCCAACTATCACTCTCCAAAACGACATCTAGGCTCAGGCTGGAAGCAAGCATGGACCAGAGACCATTTCCAGTGGGCAGTTTGCAAGCACTTTCCTCTGTTTGGATGGTGAGAGGATTTCATGCTACGGATGTAGTGGTTCCCTGGGAGACAGGAGTTCTGGGAGCTTCACTCGCTAGCAGACACAGCCAAGAGGCACATCTGCCCTGCAAGGCGAGGGCAGCCTTTGGCTCCAAGCTTGCAAGCCACACAGGCAACATATCTGTTTGTATGGTCTCAGGCAGAGCAAGAACACGCATGACCCTGCATGCCCCGGGACGCTGAGCTGCTCTCACTTGTTGTAAAGCATCCAGACAGGTCGCCATCAGCGGCTACACATGGGGAAAATCATCCCTGGCTGCTTTAGAGTAGGACAGGCACAACTAGTGACATGGGGCAGTCAGGGCCATCACCAGAAGGTCTGCCCAGAGTGACACACAGATCTCCCCTTCTTTCATCATGAGCCATTTTCTTTACTCAATACAGCTCTATCCCCAAACTGCCTTTGGCTGTTTTATTGTCCCCAGAGTGTCTGCCCTGCATCATGAAGAACCCTTGAGCACATTGTAATTTTGCACACACCCAATCATGCTTTTTCAAAGGAAGGTTTTTTGGTCTACCGAAATACACCTCTTTCTTTAAACTTGAGTGGGATTTAGAAACATTTTTTTAAAGGTAAATGCCTCTGGTTTCCATGAACAATCTCCAAGCTCCTCAAGCCTTCAGACAAAGAGTAATTTTTAACTTAAACTGTTTTTGAAGTTGCAGAGATTGACTTAAGTGGTCACTTTGAGATGCCAAAAGTGCCTTAGCTGTCCCAGAAGAGGAGCTGGAAAGTTTCCCCTCTGGGGAGGCAATAACTCCACCACCTGGGTTACACCACAGGGATGAATTTTGGGCGAGGCAAGCATCCCACACCCTGAGCGGGAGCCAGAAGGCAGCAATTCAGCAGATGAGGAGAGGAGCCCTGAGGAGGGCAAAGCTCCCCTTTCCCGATGACGTGAGAGAGAGAAGGCAGGAGCCAGAGCTGGGCTTTGCGGCTCTCCTGCGGTCAGAGGAAAGCACAGCTGCTGCCTGCCCGTGCCAGGATGCTGCACGTCCCCTCCCCACATGGTTTTGCAATCGACAGGCTCAGTGCATGGGAAACAGGCTGGGCCATGGCTGGGCTGTTACCCTAAAGCCCTGGAAGCAGCTGCGCTGGGGGAGCTGTTCTGAGCCGTGTGGTGTAACCCATCTGTGCGCAGGCAGCAAGCACGGGGGAGTAAATAGTCCCTAACATCCACACTGCTGTCTGCCAAGGGCTAATAATTCACTTGGGAGCAGACAGGAGAGACGGCCCGTGGGACATTCCCACGGCAATCCCTGATGCAGATGGGGTGTCCGTAGGCTGTGACAACCTCTGGGAGTCACACCAAGAGCAGTCCCACACTCCCCCAGTGTGGTCCCACGGGCTCCAGCGGGAAAGAGTTCGTTGACTCCCTTAGGAAACTTCTGTGGCTTTAGACAAAAGCACAACATTTCAAAGGGTTTGTGGAAGGAAGGGGAGAGGGGAAAAAAAAAAAAGCAAAAGAACATGCTGCTGTTGACAAGCCAGGGGTCAGACACACACCTAGTACACAGAGAACTGCTCTCGTCAGAGGAGCAATCTGGCTACCCAGCACCCCACTGAGAGGGCATCTAAGCCATGACCTTTCCATGCTGACACTGATGGATGCATATTTGAAACCTACACTTTTCTCTAAAAAGCATCCATCTCCCCAGTGGGCACTTCCAGGTCCACATCCCACCCCATGCAGCACCACTGGGGCAACAGAGCAGTACTGTGCAGCTAGCATGCTTCCCCCAGCACCAGTGGGCAGACACACTGGCCAAAGGGAGATTTGGGAGCAAAGCAAGAACCAGCCTGTCCATGTCACTGCCTGATTCCTGCTTTCATCCTGTTAGAGCAAAGCTTTGACATGGACCACATCCCAGGTTACAGCCAAGGCAGAGCTTAATCCACGTCTGGTTCCTACCCTGGCTGACAAAGGCAGAGCTACACTAAAAACAGTTTTACATGTTCACTTGCACCAGTGGCACAAACAGAGGTTGCTCAGCACAGAAAAGACATGGATGCCTCTGTCACCCTTGCTGCAATCAAGACCTGCCACTTTCTGAAGCAGAAAGATGGGTATCAAACATCCTCTCCCAGAGCACATTGAGCCCTTGCGGGTGCAACAAGGTGAAACTGGGGGAACGATGACAGGAGAGTCACGGGGCCGAGACTCACTTGTTGTTCAGCGCTCCACCCTGGTCGCAGTCGCACGGCCGACATCCCTCCATGTCATTGCTCAGGCCCCAGTGCTCAGGCTGCAGGACAAAACATCACCAGCACTGTAACCTGGTGCAGACTTAGCTCCATCTAACCCAAAGGCACATCTTTAAATACTAAGCATAAACTATCCCAGACTCCCCGTAACCCATGAATCCTGCTCCCCTAGTTGTGGGTCTACCCCCACAAGCACCAACACCACTTCCCTACCTGCTCTCCTCCCACTCTGTTGACCCTTTCAAGGGCAAGAGAGCCACACGTGGGGTGGTAGGTATTTGTGTGGGGCACTGCCCTTGCAGGGCCGCTACTCTGCAACTTGCTTGCTGGATAGACAGACAGACAGACTGGTTTTTCCATGCAGTTCACTGCTAGATAAGAGTTTCTCAGTGTTTGTACAAACACATCCAGTTATCTCACAGTGTGTTTCTATAACATTCCAGCACGCATAAACACTGCATGGAAATGTATGTGTAGGAAATAATCCCTGCCTAAAATAATGGCCTGTTTAGAAAGCAATTTTTTTGGTAACGTTGTTTCCCTGACCATTTCGTCTTTCACCCCAGCAAGGACTTCAGCAGAACTGCCCCTTCATTATCACAGAGCAACCACAGGTATCCTAATGTCTCACTCCTTATGGTCCCAGGAATTAAACTGGATGCTCCTGTCTGCCTTGACACGCATCCCAGCTCCCCAAAACACAGCACACTTCATGGCTCCTAACATCCCAAGGAGCCCTCTCCAGCCTGAATGCCAGGCGTGGGCTAGTAGGCAGTCAGAGACAGTGGCCAGCACCTTGCTCCATGCTTTCCCCACTCCAGCCTCCCTCACACCAGTGTCTCCTAATTTATTTTATGGTGAACTACTTGCCAGGCATTGATTGCACTGCTTTCCTGCCACCAGACGCTTACAATAGCAGTTTCCTGTCTCCGAATCACAAGGATTCCCCCCGGGGTGGGTACCCAGAGGATTACACGCACAAGCTGGATTGGGAAATACAAATAGGCAGGTCAAAAGCGGATTGGAATTATACTTTAGACAGTGTTCAACTTAAATATATACATTAAAGTTTCCCCTGAATTCCCCAGGACAGAAATTAATTTCACTCTTTGCCCACCACCCATCCCAGTAAAACTTAGAGACTTACAACTGAAAAGAAATAAGGAGGATTATGCTATTTCCATTGAATACACTAGAATGATCAGCTGGCAAACTATGTTTTAAGGGCTTGTGGACTCCAAGCCACTGTAAATCTACAGTAATGTTTTTCCTTTAGCAAAAATGTGAAGAAAAAAAAAAATCCATCCCACAAACCAACTTCTCCCTGCACTAACAGCTCCTCAAAGAGCTTTTGATCACACATAAAGGAACATATGTTTTTACTCACACTGACAACCTGCTGGGTCATCGGCACTCAGGCCATAGAAACCTTCTTTGCAGAGGTCACAACGCTCCCCCTCGACAAATAATTTACAACGGCACTGTCCGGCAATGAGGCCAGTGGAGAAATCAGTGTAGCGGTCGCAGATCCCACCATTTTGGGAGCCAGCTGGGTCACAGTTGCAAGCTAAGAAGGAAGCATTGCATGTGTTTTATTAACTGCTATAAAATTAAAGACCAAGTCTCACAACGAATTGTTGAAACTCAGCTGCTGTGTAGAAAGACTGTCACTCCTGCAAGTATTAGGCACGAGACATGGGTTGGACATGCAAGGGCCAGGTAAATTTCCAGATTCTCGAAGAGAAAACAAAACCCAGCCAGGCTCACTCAAGACCTCCAAGACAACCCCCTTTCCCCAAGGATCCCAAGGCCATTCCCACCCTGTGGATGGGGCTGCACTTACGCTCACAGACGTCAGGGTCCCGCAGATCTCTCTCTGGGTGCTGGAAGTAGAAGGGCTTGCACTGCTCGCAGTTGCGTCCCATGGTGTTGTGCTGGCAGTCGTCACACACGCCCCCGCTGGTGTTCCCCGTTGTCATGTACACGGCCATGTCAAAGTGGCACTGGCTGGAGTGGCCATTGCAGTTGCACTCTGTGACAAAGACAAAGCAAAGTAAGAGTCCTGGGGGAAGTGCAATTCTGCAGAAAAGACACACCAGAGTCAACCAAAGAACATGAAGGACTTTACACGTGGTCACAAGTTCCCAAGTAACAGCATGTAACGCTCACGGCACCCAGTTCTGCATTTTACTCCAACTCACTTTTGCATGCATTACTGTTGCGACCTTCAGCAGGGCGCCACGGTAAGTCATGGTAGAAATCCAAACACTGCTCACAATTTAATCCTTTGGTATTATGTCTGCACATGCAGTGACCATGAACCTGTAATTGAAAAAAAAAGGAAAAAAAAAAGAATGAAAAAAAGAGTTGGTTATAAAAGGAAGAAAATCCAAACCATCCTACAATTAATGCAAAATAAAGCTAGTACATAATGGACATATACTTTTGGAGACTTTAATCCACGTAACTGCATTTAGAAAGGCATAAAGGGCCAAAGGAATGTTCTTCACCTGCCCAGGTGTCCTCATACAAATTTGTCCTTCTTTCCTTACTGGAACTAGTGCCTGAATAAATGCTTTCAGAAATAAACAAAGAGAGCACAGTTCCACCTCAATAATCACAAAAGCCTATTGGAACTAAAAGTTAGCTGTTTACTAGCTGTTAATTAGCTATTAACATGCATCTATTTATATCAGCAGGTCACTAGCCAAGTGCCTTCTTTCCAGCCCTGCCTTGGTTCTCAAAGCAAAGATAACAGCCAGCTGGGATGGGGTTTATCCATCAGCTGCAGGCTTTGCCTTCAGTGTGTACAGAACAAGCACCAAGCAGACCAACAGTGGTTGTGTGACAGCTGCTGCCACAGACCACTGGCACTACCAGCACCGCAGCCGTGATGTTAAAGGCAAAGCTTGGGTGGAGACACTGACCCAGACCCAGAGCAGTGGAGCGTACCCAGCTCGACGGCATCCTGCTGCCCTGGACAACCCACACAACCTTCTCACATGCTTCCACATCTCCAACCAGTTAATAACTCACCCATTAACAGGGTGCTATTACTGCTTGTCAGGCAAAAATCATGGGGAAAAGCAGACCCCAGAAGGGATTTGGCACTTGTGCAGCAGCATACCATGGAGGCAATTAGGGTTTTCCTTCAAGGCCTTGTTTATTAGGGCTACAACCTCCACTTCTTAGCTGGTGACAACTGATACAAACACAGGTTATGCTTGATTCACAGGTGTTTCAACCTTTGATGCCTCTGTTCACCTCAATTTTAAGGTAACCAAGTCAACTCACACACCGGTTTCTGACCTAATAAGGTTACACTCCCTTTTTTCATTCCTACCTTTCAATTTCATCAGCTCTTTAACATAATAAGAAAAGAAGTGTTAAAACAATTATCACCTAATCTGAGATCTGTCTTTGATTAACACCACTAATGACAGATGTGTTGGCTGAGGACGAATAATTAAAACAGTTTTGTTGTCTGAAAATCAAGCACGCAGAGGTGAGGAGGGACAGAGCGTCATCTCTACATTTGTGTTCAAATCACTTAAAAGAGGCACAGACAAGAAGAGCTTTATGCAGAAAAGTATGAGTATTTACCATTCCTTCCACTTCTTCATCCAAGCCCTCCACTGGCGCACACTCGCTGGCGTGTCCGTAGCAGAAGCAGTTCCCGCGAACCACCATGTCGTAGATGGCATAGTAGTACTTCTCTCGGATCTCCATCCTGGAGTCCAAGAGGTTATCTCCCAGCGTGTGCAGCTTGACAAATTTGACTCTCAGATTTGTGATCTTTAATAGGTCTGCAGGGGACACACACAAAAAAAACCTAACCAGCAAGCCCATTTTGGAATTATTTACCAGATATTGTACTGAATGGGAGGAAGCCAGGAGTGACTTCCTAAGCATGCTTCCTATGGGCAGATTAGATCAGATTTAATTTCAGCACCTACACATCACTTCATACTCCCCAAATTAAAAAAAAAGAAATTACATTATTTTACTATAGGTTGATAACTGTATAAGTAATTTTAAGCATAATTAAAAATACTGGTCTGTTTTATTACAGACATGCACAGGCACATACACAAATGTTAAAGGCAAGCAGAAAAGCACCACCTAAAAGACACTGGTTCTTTGGGGTTTTAAAATATAAGATGGGCAAGGACTTGATATTAAAAAACTGCTGCCAAGTGGACTAGGAGCCTTAAAAATTATGAGACTTTTGGAAAAGGTCTTAGTTGGAAACAAAGACAAATAATTCTTCTTTTGTATACGCCCAACTTTCCTAGCAAATATAATTAGTTACATTTTGTGGAAAGAAGCAACACCCCATCACTGACCAAATACAAATAAGTTCTTGAGGGATAATCCATGGGAATACACTATTGCAGTAATTAATACCATCTACATGTTTACTTTGAATCCTGTGTAATTTCTTATAGCCTTGAACTAGGCTTGAAAAAGCACTTCAAGCCCATGAAAGCAGCTTCTCCTTTAAAATGTTGAGTAAAAAAACCAACATTAAACTCATAGCAACCAGCAGACACTCCTCTACTTCACATATTTCCTTTTGCTCCAGGTAGCTTTACACTGAGGGCCATTCTCAAACCTGAGAATGCATATTAAATCAGAGGTCAGCTTAAGGCCGATCACTGCACCTCCCTCAGGCCAAAGACCCCACAAGGTTTCTGTTTAAGCCACACTGAGCAACAGATCTCTCCACCTCTGCATTCGTGGATTGCCATGACCATGCAGGAACATTACAGCAAGTTGTGGTTTATGACCACATCTGTGTGGTCCAGCCATGCAGCGCTACCATGGCCAACTGTCCCAAAGTCACGACTTAGTTCTGAAAAACAAAACACGACCCCATTGATTTTAGCTAGAAATGCACAATGAAATAAGTACCTTTGTAGCTCTGTTTATTTGCTTTCTGAATACTGTACAACTACAGGATCACATTCCAAGGTTTCTCTTGGCAACCGCACATATTTTGGAGAGAGGGGGTCTTTAATGAAAATAAATTCCTGATCAATTAAGAAAAGGACCAACTCCAATGAAGCGTGTAACGGCAATCCCTTGAGTTCACAACGCTGATCCTTACTTCCCAGCACATCACTGTCTGAGTCAGGAAAAGGAGCCATACACAAAGGTATTCGTATGACTTCAAAACTGCTATTGGGGCTAATGCATGACTCTCTTTGTGGCTTACTGGTTTTCGTAAGCAAGTAAGTACTGAAATGCTTTCAAATCAGCCCAAAAGGTAACTGCATACATACTCTGAATCCTTGGACTGTATGGATCTTCAATTCGAAAAGCAGGATCTAGAACACGATATATTACCTGGAGGAAAACTCAAACAATGAAAGATTCAGCATCAATCTGAATTTGTAAGCAAAAAGTCTACACAATAAACATACTGGAAAAAAAAGTCTCTGACCTCTCCCTCTGTTGAAGGTTCAATGTCAGAATATCGGGAATCACAAATTATATCATCCACTTTCTTCATGGGTCCAGTTGAAATCCCAGGAAATGAGCTCTCGCAGTCATATGCAAAATACCTGTAAACTTGCCAAGTCTGTCCAAAGTCAGACGATCTTTCAATCAACATTGCAGCAGGACGGAATGTCTAATAGTTAGAAAAACAAGAGATTTTATTGGTTAATTATTACTTGCATTTACATTGAGCCTTGTTAGTGTGAGCAATCCACATATCTGGATATTGATCTCTCTCCCTGCACTGACTATTTCCAATATGTAGAACTACTGGAAATATTTTTCTGATGATATTCCACTTTCTTCTCAGAGACAGATACACAAAATAACACACATCAAACCATAGACTACCCATCTTCAAAAGATGGCACTCAGCGGCCAAGTGCTTAAACACTTAGAACAAATAAGAAAACCTGTAAGTTTTTTGGATTCCAAACCCCTTCTGAAAAGTGGGGGTTAAAGCAGGGCTTTACAGAGACAAAAGGATTTTCTCCCACTGCTTGCGAAAAGCAGCACCACCTTCTTCCTTGCTGTACCTCTTCGCCTGATCTTTTACAAAGGACCTAACGGGCCTCCTCTCCTACTGTAGGGACCAGGAGGCCACTGTCAGTGCTTCCCATCCAGCTCTGACGCCCAGAAGATACTGCTGAGCAGGTACCTCTGATGTTCAGAGAAGGCCCAGCACCTCCCACCTCTCTTTGTCTGACCACATGACCTTTTGCAGCATCTCTGACCTTCAGTGCCAGCTGTCCTCTGTGCTGCCTTAAGAAAACCTTCTTTAAGGAGATTGAGAGGTTCAGCTTCATCCACTCATGCTGCGCTTGACTCCCCCAGTCCCCAGTGACCCTCCTCCAGCTGGCCTTGCCCAGACTCCATCAGGCTGCATTTGCTTCACACAAACCAGTGTCCTTCTTACCTACACGTATTAAACTCTTGAACAAGTAACTAATGAGATTTTGAAAATATTTTTAATCCCTCTGACCTAAAAAATATCATGTTTCAATTTATGTGCTGCCTTTCAAAAACCAGATATTACTTTAACCCTGGCTTGTACCTACCAGGAAATGCCAACAATCTCTTCCTTAGTTTCATGTATTCAGAGGAGGATGTCCCAGAGCCAAGCACAAAAGCATTTCAGTCATAGCTGGAAAAAAAATTTCTCTCTGCTTCCTGGCTGAAAATACCACCCAACTTAGAAACTAGTACCTCACCCAACAAAAAAATTTAGCAACCCAGAAGTAAGGCAGCTCAAGTGTCTATCACACGAAGTCCACAAAGCATCATTGAAACTATCTTTCCCCTTCAGTCTTCCTCCTGACAGCACAGCAAGCCGCAGCGCTGGGGTACAATGGCTGCAGCACCCACATCACATCAGGGGTCTTCTGGGGGTCCCTCACTGCTGGCTCCAGCAGAAAGGACCAGCTTCCACCACGGCCACCACCTTAAGAGCAGGGGGAGAAACCCTAGTCAACACCAAAGGAAGAGGAACCAGCTGTCCTAGAAAGCTGATGTGTAAAAACGAAGAGATTAATTTGTCCACATGGGAAGAGCATTTAGGATGTACAGGACATAATCTACCATTCCAAGACATCTGTTTGTAAAAAAACAAAGACACTTTGTGTACAGATGTTCCTTCTTCCTGAAGACCTTTCCATTTACCAAATGAAAACTGATACCACGGCCAACTTTTTTCAGGAAAAAAACCCTTGCTACTATATGATTTAGCTAACAATCTTCTAGAACAGAACCACCAGAGAGACACACCAACACAAAACCCAGCTTCAGTACGACTCCTTCTGCAGCCTCACTGGAGTTCAAACACAAGTCACAACTCAGCCTTTCTGCATGACTTCAGCACTGGTTAATGGCTGGCGGCTCCAAAAAATTCAGGCCAAACAGCTCAGACAAAGTCCAAATCCCAAATTTCAAACAGACATGAAGGACTATGAGACCTCTCATTTCCTCATGTTTTAGGGTTCGGGGTAAAGCTGTGGCTTCCTTACCTTGAAGGTCATAATGAGATGAGTGAAATGAAACTCAGCCTCCAGGTTCAGCTGGATAGTCACGTTTTCCAAACCTGCAGGGGCAGAGAAAAGAAGGTGTTCAGCAAGCAAGGACACCTGCCAGTCTCTACATCTAAATTTTGTCAAAGCTCTTCACTCTGTTGGCTCAGAGACTATTTTCTTTACCACTTGGCTCTGTTGTGAAAAAGGAATATGATGGTTTAATGCATTCCTGGGGTACAGGGGGAGACACCAAGGACCTGCTGAAGAGTATCACACATGGAATTCCCGTGCATGATCAGCACCAAACACACCACACCCAGAGCATGAGCCTGCAGTGTTGCTATTTCAGACTCAGAACCGTGGCTGGCATCACTGGATTTTGGGCAAGGACAGGACCACCGTGGGCTGAGTCCTGGCACCAAAGCCCCCAGTACAGCTGGGGATGCTGAGCCCGGACCTGCATGGTGGCCCCAGGCTGTCCTCCCCACCACAGCCTCTCTGGCAGCAGCAGCAGCATAAGCTTCTGCAGCCCTAACACTCCCAGTCTCACTGATGTCTGGTGGGGGCCATTTCCTACCATTTTTCTCTCACTCTGGACTCTCCTGTCCACAAGAACAGCTCCTTTACAACCTGGTTTTAAGACACTCCTAAAGCAACTATCACAGCCCTGCTTTGCAATCCCAAGGGTTAAGAAAATGGTGAGAGGCAAAAGGTTTTCCAGACTCTGTTGTATGACTACCTGCGGTCAAGGACTCTACACAGAAAGGAAGAAAAACAGCTACAAATATTATTTTGCCTTGTGAAAAGAGCTCTCAAAACAGCTGGATACTAATTATACTGTAGTTAGAAATAAAAAATAAAATCAAGATTTACAGAGGGGAGAAAGGGTAAGAAATGAAAATAATAAAACAAAAAGGCACTTAGATTTTTGCCCAGCTGTAACCTTCTGTGAAGCATGCAGCAATGGTCCCTTATGCTGTATGCCTGAATAGATGAAAACATGAATTGCACAGAAAGAATCATTTGTTTTTTATTGTTGAAGGACATTTTCATGACCTTATGAGTGAAGAACTTTTCTGTGTGAATGCTGCCAAGCCTGTTGCAAAAAACATGAATTATCTGGAATGCTGGAAGAAAGCTGCTGGAGGCAAGCAGCTTGCTAGGCTGATCTAAATGGTTAAAAAGGATTTAGTGAAAACCTTTCTTTAACAGGCAGCAAAACTGTTACAATTATTACCTTTTTTTTCATATACAGCGAGGCAGTTCCTGCCAATGCATTTGCAGAAATCCCATCCTGTCCAGCTGGCTTTAGGGCTTCAGGGTAGGACTGCTGTTTGAGAAACCCTCGCTGCCTTGTTTTGTGTATGAAGGCATGCCAAAAGCATAACCAGAAAAGTAAATCAGGCAGAGGAAGGATTAAAACAAAAAACATAAACCCCACCAAACTAATATGCAATTTTTGTTTTTAACTAGCTGGCTTGTTTCTGCAGCTCATTTTATTGTTTGGCATATGGTACAGAAATTCAGGGAGCTCAGGAGGGAGAAGGCAGCTTGTAGGGTAAGAGATATCCCGGGCTTTACTCTCCTGGGGTAGGAAAAGGAAATGGGAGGTCTGCAGGCAGGGCAAGAGCCCCCAGCTCTGTGCCCAAACCTCCTCCTTCCACAGTCTCCAGCCCAGCGGTGTGGGGAAGCCCCGTTGTGCTGCCTTGGCAGTGCCTCCCTGGGATATTTACTCCTGGAAAGCTGCTCCACTCCTGCTGCCCAAATATGAGGGAGATCTGAGGCCACTGTGGAAAACTCTTCTCTTTAGGCAAGGATTCTTGCAGAGTGCTTGGACAGCTGTTTCCAACACTTCTGGAGGACTCAGGGGGTTTTGTTACAGATTAAGGACCGCTCCAGGGCACACAAAAGCAGCCAGTTTGACTCATCTCCTCACACAGCATGATCCTTCACAGGGCAGCAATCAGCAGGCCAGAGATAACAGCAAACCCACAGGTATCCTTAAACGAAAGGAGGGAAAAGAGCTCCCAGCCCCGGAAATTGCTCTGGACAAACCACACACCATTTTCCGACTGCCACCAGAGCTTCAGGCGATTTGGAGCGAACGTGGTGACGACATTTTCAATGCGATGACTGTCGGGATTGAGAGTATCGTGGAATGGATCCTCCGAATCACATATGAAACATTTTTTGTCCTCCTGAAACAACACGATAATCAGCATTACTGATTTTACCCATGGGGCAACAGTTGCTTCCTGCAGATAAGAGTATTTTCCATCCATATCACATTCCACTCATTTTGCCGGCAGGAGTCATCAAAGATATTTTTGCATTGAAATGCTAAGTGTATTTACCTTTATGAATTAATGCAAATTGCAAAATGGAAAATATGCCAGGAATTCCATAAACTTCATTTTTAGGGGAAGCATGTTTTCCATCAAAATTGCAGTTTCAGGAAATCTCTTCCAGTGCACGTATTCACCAGTGGAATTCAGAACCAATGGCAGCATCTACAGAAAATTGCTGAATTGCTTCTGTAAAAATGCACACGTGCAAAACTGCATCTTAACAACTTGTGTGAAATAACTCTGGCTTTTGGAAGCTGGCTTGGAGATGCAAGTTGCCTGCATTAGGGATACCTCCCGTGAGGCTCAGTGCACATCAAGGGGCCCTCAGTGATTTAGCCCTTTTCTCTGAATTCAGCTTGTCAAACTCCTACCCAAACCTTGTATCTTCACCTGCTATTGCAACCCCAAACTGTGCACATAAAGTCCATTTCCAAACGTTACAAGGTGTGCCCAAGCAAACCCAGCTCAGAGCAAGTCTGGCATGTGCTGTTCGGGAAAACTGGAAGCTTCTTCACCAGGGGGACAAAACCCCATCACGGCTATTACTACAAACAGTGCTGTTTTTGCATTGTCCTAGTGCCTAAAAACCACCACTTTGTGATTGCAAGGTAGGGTGCAAACTGAACCAAAAGGGAGGGTTCCTGCCCAGACCAACGGGAGGGGGCAGATGAGGGAGCCCCAGCACACAAGCAGCTCATCCCTGTCAAAAGCTACACAGGCATCACTTCCCCAGCACGTTTATGGAGACAAGCACAATTCTTTATCAGCCAAGAATGTGAGAGCTGGCAGGTCTGCGCCACACAGGCTTTCCATTTCACCAGTTCTGGCTTCAGTGGCTCCTCCCAAGCCCAGGGCTTCACCTCCCACGAGCCCTCAAACACTCCTCCAGCACAAAGAATGGCAAGAGCAGGGGTCCCAGAGAAGACGTTCCCTACTGGCTGCTCCAGGCTTCTCTCCTCCTGCACCTCATGCCACAAATTGCTCCTTCTCTGACCAAAACTGAATCCTAGAAGATCTAATTCTGCAAAGCACTCAGTGTGGCCAAGCCCCATGTTATTAAGAGGATACTGGCACCTTCCCACGATTTCTTCAATACCACATATTACGGTTCAGAAGCAATCAGGAACATCCCAAATGCTGAACCGGGGCTGGGAGATCAGGAATATGGGCACATGAGAACTTGTAAGTGATGCTTTTTACAACGGCATTTCAACATTTTTTGAGACAAGAAAACATAACAAAGCACCTTTGTTATTTTGTTCTACCAGAGATGCTTATGTTGTTAAAGTCAATCCCAACATACTATGAAATCCCACATCAAATAAAGTATTAACTCTAATAGGCAGAGCTTATATGGTAAAACTAAAGGTGGGGAAGGGATGGGGGGAGATTTGGTAACTTCGGGGCACAAATGAGTCAAGTGCTACGGCCCCTCCTGCTTCCCGTGGTTTTCCTTCCAAGTACCAGAATCCGGCCCTATTGTCTCCACAGTAATTCGTCCGGAGATTATCCCTTTACTTTCAGTTCAACAGAGTTCCACGTATAACTCAGGTTATTCTTCTCCACCATCCCTTCTGTTTCAGAGATTTAAAGTTTGATGAGCTGCTTCTGGCTTTAAAAAGCAACAGCTCACCAGATGTGCTGAGACAACCTTATTTGCATCCTTTCACTCCAAGATCATACACATGTAATTATATTACGGGGACTGTGGACAAAACATTGCCGGGCCCTACAGCCCACTCTCTATCAGGAAGCTGTCTAGACGGCTCCGAGCGAGCCGGGAAATAAAGCATTAATTCAACTTACTGCGGCACATTCTTCCTTATTGACCTCGATCAAGAAAGGGGGGTCGGGAGCCGAAAGTCGCGGGGGATTCCCTGGAGCCGGGGCGCGGGGTACCGCATCGGGTTGTGGGGTCCCGATGCTGCCCCACCGGAGACCGCTGCCCGCGCCTCGCTCCCGCAGACGGNCCCCGCACCCCGCGCAGGAGGCGATGCGCGCCCCACCGCCGGCACGGAGCGCGGCGGCCGCCGCGGTGCCCGGGAGCGCTGCCCGCCCGCGCCCGGCGCTCACCTGGAGGTGGCTGACGATGCAGTAGGGCT
>VWZW01005256.1:96122-153445 GCA_013397115.1 Edolisoma coerulescens | reverse complement strand
TCGGGCTCCTGTGCCGCCGCGGGCCACAGCGCTGCGCGGCCGCGGAGGGAGAGAGGGGAACAGAGGGTGAGAGAGGGAAGCGGGAGCGCGGCCAGGCTCCGCGCCCCGAGCCGCCCCGGCGGGCGCTGCAGAGGCGCGCCCAGCTCGCCGTGCCCCGACGGCGGCCGGAGCGGAGCGGGAGTTACCGAGGCAGCAGCAGAGGTACAGCGGGAGGCGGCCCATGGCGGGCGGCGGGCAGCAGCGGGACGGGACGGGACGGGACAGGACGGGACAGGACGCGACGGGACGGGACGCGGCTGCTCCCCCACGCGCCGCCGAAAGCCGCCGCTCCGGCTGCTCCACGCAGGCGCCGCCGATCCCGACCGCGGCCCCGCGCCGCCGGGCGCCCCCCGGCCCTCCTCCTCCTCCTCCTCCCCCTCTCCGCACCCGCGGGGCTGGGCCGAGCCCCTCCCGGCCGGCCCTCAGCCGGGGCAGGGAGCGCAGCCGTCGAGGATGGGCAGCTCACTCGGGATGGGAGGCGAGGGAAGAGCGGGCTGGGGAGGGCAACTTCTGCAGCCAGGGAGCCCCGAGTGGGGGACGGGGGACTCCAGTCCCTCGGGCCGCAGGTTGTGCTCTTCCCGCTTCCCGCTGCAGCGTCGGGAGCGGGCTCTGGGCAGGGTGCGACAGCCGAAAGGGGGTGGTGGATAGGTTGGGGGAATCAGTAATCGGGTGCTTCCCTTCCCTGCCCCTGGCAGTGGAGAAACAGTGAAGGAATGGGGTTATTGACCTAATCCTGTCTTCTGCTGGTAGTGTGGATGGAGCCGGGCCCCTGGGATGGATGGATGGATGGATGGATGGATGGATGGATGGATGGATGGATGGATGGATGGATGGATGGATGGATGGATGGACAGACGGACAATGGAGCATACTTGTGCAGTGAGGCCCAAAACGCAGCAAAGAACCAGGGGGTTGGCAACTGTCACATGCGATACTCAGTGGCCCCACTTTGCCTAGTGCTGTGGTGCCAGCACACGTGGCTCAGGAGTGCCATTCCTGGGCATGGTGGCTGTGCTGCCATACATGGCCAGGTCTGGCCCTGGCACGGGCAGAGAGGCCCGACAAGCCCGGACCAGCCACTGCCAGGCTGTGTCGCATTCGCTGGGAGCACACGGCGCTGTTGCCTTCCCAGGGGCACTGGGGCAGCTGCAAGGAATGAACGGCTGTGCTGGAGCTGCCTCTGTGCCCCAGCCTTCCACATCAGTTCCCTGGCCTCTGCTGGGGAACATGGGGGCTTTGTTGGCCAGGGGCAGAGTCCCCTCAGCACCCAGGGAAAGGGGTTACTGGTAAATAAACACCAAAGAGTGTGTATGAAGGATGGATGTGGCTGGGACAAATGCCTGGGTTTATATACCCAGGTTTTGCTTGTGCACGTGTAACATGTGAACTTGTGTAAATCTTTACCAGGTACCAGTGTCCCTCAAGAACACTTTGCCCTCACTATTTGCAGTGCCAGAGTGAAAACACACCATGGTCTGTCCAGCCCAGCAAACCCTGCCGAGGTAGGTAAATAAGTTCATTCTCATTTTACAGATGGATAAGCAGAAACAGAGAGATACCAAGTGACTTGCCCGAAAGGTTAAACACCAGGTTTGAAACATAACCCAAGACTCTAGATTAAAGAACTTGTGGAGCTGTTTCATTAAAGATACCCATGAAATTAAATCATTCTAAACTGACAGGGCAGGAATTGTAATATTCTAAACTTCTTCTGCAATGTGGTCTTCTAAATTCACAAAACAAATTCAGTTTCATAACCCTGTCATATTTTTTAATCTTCAGTACAACAAACATTTTTGTCCCCCACTAACAGAAAATGTTTTACTTTGCTGTTGTTAGAACCTCCTCTGATCCATGGCAGATGGGCAGCAGCATCACCCCATGTGCGACTGTTTCCTTGCCACTGGACTTTTTTCTGTCCCATACTTTTTCAACTTTTATTGAAGTTTTCTCCTTTTGGTTTTTTCCTGTTTCATAGCCTTGTAGAAGTCCTGTCCTGCCCTATAGGCTCCTCTGTGCCTTGCCACAGACAGCATGAAAACGTGCTTTGTTCCAGCCTGGGGGTGACCCTGCCGTGTGACATCAGGGATTGAGCTGGAGCTTCGGCCACAGACTGGGGTGGCCACCATCACCCATAACTGTGGTCTTCTTTCAGAGGTAACTGAAACCACCACATTTGGTGTGTGAGTGATTAGGAACAGGGAACATGTGTCCCTCCCTCTCTGCAGTGCTTGTGACAAATAGCTAGTGGGAGTATTTTAATTTGATTCTTCAAATGATAAAAATTCAGTTTTGTGTCATGCCCTATCCTTGCAGCTGGTGAACCACCCTTACAGCCCTGGATTGTCTATGTTTGTGCAGGTTGGAAGTCTTCTCAAAGAACAAAATTTCAGAATTTGACTCCAGTGGGACCCACTGGATCACCCGTTTTCTTAAAACACTGCAGTGGTTGAATGCCTAGTAGACAGAGCTGATATGATTTTGATTAAATAAATCTTTGATTATATGTCCATTTGGTTAAGTGTTTGCATTTTGATTAATGCCATTGAAGTCAAAATGCTCTACAGCAAGATACTTATTTCAAGTTTTTTTCAAGAAACAGTTTTCTGAAGCCACTTCTCCCCACAAGGAAGAGGTCCAGGGGGAACTACAAATAGGTACTTTTTATCTAGAGACAGCATTTTCCCCACAAATTGACTTCGAAAAAACACTTTGGAAGTTTTTGCATCACCTGCAATAGAAAATGCTGCACAGTTGCAAACCTCAGAAGCTGTCACAGAATGGATTTGGAGTTCTGTAGTCGCTGGTCCCATCAGATCTGCTTCCTTTGTGTATCTGAGCATGCTTGGAGGCAGGCAGGGGAGGTTAGACTCTGTGCTGATTTTTTTCTTCCTGCTTCCGTCTTCCTTCCAGCGATTTCTGTTTCCCCCCCATGGATATATCTCCCCTCCAGGCCTGTTTAAGTGCCTTGTGTTTACAGAGTGCTCATCCATGCAGCTTGTGGAAAGCCATACCACAATTCTCATAGTCAACAGTGGGTTTTAGGAGGAAGTTCTCTTTCAACTTTTGGCTTGTGAATTCAGATTTTTAAAGCCATGTATGAAATAATTTTGGTTTATACGCAATTGGGAATTTCTGTCTAAGGGCTTCAGTTTGCCTCTTCCAGGAGCAGTGCAGCAGGGATGCACTGAAACCTGCAGAAAATCCTTCCTTACTTGGAGACTTGCATGCAAACAGCTTCCTGCGTGCTCCGAGTAAAGCAGAAACGTTCGATTTTATTAGGGCAAAGTCAGTCTAAATACAATCACCTGATTACAGCCTAGTAACTTAGAAAAAAGCCTCACACCTCACAGATGATTCTTTTAAAGTGCCAAAATTCAGAAAATGCTAACCCACAAATTGCGTGCATTCCTGCATTCAGGTGGCTTTGATTATATCAAAATTATAATTTGATTCCATTATTTTCACAATACAGTGTGTCACAGTGCAATGCATGTTGCACATTGCCCTGGAGCACAGCTGGTTTGAGTTAGAGGAGTATCTCTGAAATCTCATCCGCCAGCAATTCCCACCCAAGCCCCCAGCGCATACCAATGCTACTTTAGCTCTTGTAAACACAGGGTGATAACTATGCAGTGTTTATCTCCGTTGGATCGATAAGGATTTTTTTACGGGTGTTGCTGGCATGGGTAAATGTTAAGAGCCCTGTGTTCCCGCAAGGCATTCCTCGTTTTACAGATGAGGTCTGGGCTGCCTCGGAGCTCTGAAGCAGCGCCGTGCTGAATGAAGTCCCTGGCTGTGGGACAGTCCAGCCAGGAATGACACGACTGGTTTTAACTGAGGGAAACTCATCATTAGTCTGCTTTGTGTCCTGCAGGAGTATGTATACCAAGGGTGGGATTTTTAAACTGAGGCATAGCTCACTGCAGTCTTTTTAAAGCTCTAGCACTCCTATAACATTTGCTTAGCCGCAGTTTCCTTCCTATTTATATAAAAAAAAGGAATTGCAGACTAAAGTTTAGGCCAATTCATGTGTTCTTTGCGGCTACAAGAAGCTGCTGAGTAAACCCTGACTTCTGTGAAGTGCTGCATGTGGGAGAAGAGCTGGAGAAACTGGTTTTCAACATTTCTGGCCCTTTAGACTCATTGCTTAAACCTAAGAGCTGGAGTTATTCTCCAGTCGTTGGTTGCATTAATGAAAAATGTGTGAAACCCCTTACAAGCATAAGAAAAGCAGGCATTGCAGGAGCGCCATTGCTAGAGAAAAGGTCTTTAAGTTGCTGTCGGCGTTAAGCATCTGAGCACTGCCATCCAGTGGGCACTGCGGAATCGGCCGTGTCGCCCACCGCTAGTGGCCCCGCGCTGCTTGGAGGTGCTGCCCGTCGCATTTTCAGTGACCCCAGCGGGACCCTCACATCGTCAGGGTTCCTGGTGCACCCCCTGCTCTGTCTCAGTGAAGAGATGGGGTTGGAGCAGTGACAGTGCCTGGGGATGCTGCTGGTTGTCCGCAGGGATGGCTGCAGGAGCCCGCAGGGTTTCATCTGCATCGCTCACTCCGGGTCGGGGCAGCCCCGTGCAGGGTCGTGGCACAACCACGTTATTTAGGCTTTGGCAGAAGACATAGGGTGTTGGGAGTCTGGCTTTGAGGCAGTGACCAGCGGCTGTCTGAGCAATCCTCCTTTAGCATTTCCAACCCCTCTACCACAAGAAGCCTTAGACTGTGCACAGGAGTGTATTGTAGAGCTCCCTCAAAGACTACACCTGATTACTAAATCAGATGGTTTATTACAAGGTATTTCCTATTTCCACATAAACTCAACTGGACAAAAGAAGAAAAAGATAAAAAGAGAAAATTACAATATTCACTAGGCCACTTCAGATGTATTTCCAGAGATGTGCCCTGTGCCAGGATGCTCAGGATGTGATAATCATGGTGACTTCAGCTGCATTTTACCTGATGGTCTGTTCAGATCCTGACTCTTGCACATTGCATACTTGCTTTCCTAACTCTTGCATGTTGCATACTTGGCTTCCTGCTCCATAATTTCATTTTTAATGGCTATCACTTGTTCCTCTAGTTGTCTCAGTTGCTCTGCCTTATCTTGTTTGGTTTGATTCAGTTTCTGAAGCTTCTTCTCCAAATCTGGAAGAGCAGAGACATGCAATGACGTTCACATTTGTTGTGTAAGTAAAATCCAGGGATTAGTAGCATTTCTTTTCCCAGAAGTTTTAGAGGCAATAAGCCCATTTCAAATGGGGAATGTTATATATGCAACTGGAGGGAGAAGTCTGGCTTCTGGATAGCAAGAGGAGCATGACAGCCTTGAAGAAATTAATTTCTCAGCATGTGCTTTTGTCCGTCAGCTAGGATGGAGCTCTTACAGGAGTTGGTTTAAATGGAAACACTCAGAGGAACAGTGTGTACACTGATGTGTGTAAAGCCTAGACAATTCGGGTGTGATGGGCTTAGGTCTCCCTCATTTGTGTAACTGTTTCCTGCTGGTTCCCATGAAGCTACACCAATGTAAACATATTGGTAATGAGTTAAATCCACAGTATTCACTGCCTGTTTCTAATGCCCTTATCATCTGGGCATTTGGAGTGACTGGGATGCTCTTAATGCCTTTCCTCAAGATATGTGCTCAAAATATTTATTTGGATCCTGTCCTGAAGAGTTTTTTCCTGGGACAGAGTTCCAGCTTCAGTTTTGCTGATGTTCCATGGTATTTTCTGATGTTGAGCCTGGCAGGATCCTAGGCCTAAGGATTCCCAGTGGGAATGCCCAGACCTTCACTACAAGGAGAATTAGGTTCCCTGTGTGCAGGGACATGAGATGTGCTCTTCCTTTTTGGTGACCCTCTAAGCCTACGCAAGGGCCTGCGTGAGCAGCAGTGCTGGTACCACCACAGCAGCCACGGTCTCCACTGCCCATGACCCCTCTGCCTGACAGTCACGGCTCCACAGATTCAGGGCATGTCAGCTTCAGTCTCCACAAGCTGGGAATTGCACCTGGTTTGTTTTGTCATTGCTCAGAGATAATGTCTGAAGCGGAACAAGAATGGACTGATGGAAAACAGCTGCCCTACAGCTCTATCAGACAAGCCCTCACTTGGGTGATGTAGGGAAAGACAGCGTAGAGGAAGGATCAAAAGTCCAAGTGCCCAAAGCAAGTGCATAAATCAGGGCCTCCAGCTAAATCTGCAGCCAGGTTTTATGCAGATTTTGCACTTGCCCTGTTTTTAAACTGAAGAAAATCACGGCAAGTCCTTGTGTGGACAGTTCTTAAACTTTGCTTATAGCAATCTATTTATGTTAGAAAAAGTACACAATCAATTCATCTACTTCTAAAACGAGTAGTTTCAGGCAGTGATTTTCACCAGGTAAATTGTTTTAAACCTAATTTTGGGTGAACCTAGTGTGTTGGTGTCTGTGGGCAAGGGCTTCAGCCTTGAATTCATGAATATCACAGTGTTTACCACTCACTGTGGAAGTGAGAACATCACCTGTTATTCTTTTTATCTTCTTTCCAGTCTCTTCAGCCAGTTTTTCTGCTTCTTCTTTCAACTGCTTCACTTTTTCTAGTGTTACTTTTGGAGGTCCTTGGGTTTTTAGCTTTTCTTGAAGAATGGCATACTTTCTTTTAATGTCAGCAAATTCCTGTAACGAAATGCCATTACTTAGTTTAAGAGCATCTCATAATTCATCTGGTGTATAGAAAGAGGTTTTAATACTTTTTTAAAATGTCCTCTTTGAACCAAAGTTTAGGTTTCTCATTCTCTTAAATATTAAAAAATATATCCCTAATTTGTAGATATCGAAAAATGCTTTGCAAAATGCAATAGAAATCAATTAAAACAAACTGCCAGTGGAGTAATCTAAAGGACAGAGAAGGGCAACGATATAAAGAAAATTTTAAGATATTTTAATAAGATATTTAATAAGATAAATAAGATATTTTAAGTTTATGCTGGTTTTACTTCTGTTGATAGGGCTTTCCTGTAAATTTCATTTTGCCATAAGGCTTAATTCAAATTTAATGAATTATCTGTAGCAACACTGGGGTTTTCATTTTTCAGTTGTGTTAATATTCACTGGCTAATCCATCCCCTGCTGATCTAGGTTGCTGTTGAGGCTGCAGTTTAGATTTTGCCTATGGTTCTTGTAACTTGAAAGTAGAGTCATGTTCCAAGCTTGTGCTGTGGATACTTGGTTCTTGCCATTTTAGCAAATTTCTAGCTACATTTTCAAAAAACTGAGCTACTGGAAAGCACCAAGCCAACCAAAAACTGCAAGTAACTCCCACAGCAATTTTCTCTGAAGGAGAACAGCACAGGATGAATGGTCAGGCTGCTTCCATCACTCATGTATTTTAATATCTGGTTTTGTGATTTGTTCTGTTGTGTTTGCTGGTGCCCATGGTGACTACAAGTCTTATACACAGTGCAAGAAAAAGTGTCATGGAGTAGCCAGAGAAATGTGTATGTTTCCTTTCATTCAAGCAAACAGAAGTGTATGCCAGAAACCTTAAAATAAAACACAAATTCTTCTTAACCTGTGGCATTTTACACTGCCTGGCATAAGGAAAATGTTAACAGTTTTGATGACAAAAGGGCAATGCTTCTGAAGCAAAAATACTATTAAACATGGAGAATTTTTTTTCACTTAACACGTGACAGAAGTGCTTACATTATCAATATTCTGGGCTCGCTTGTGAGCTGCTTCTGCCTCTGCTCTTGCCTTTGTAGCTTGATTCTTGTTCATCAGCGTTTTTGCCTGCCATGTGGCACTTTTGTCTTCCATCTCAGTCTGTTTGGTTGACAAGTCATTTAGTTTATTGTCTGTCTTGTTTACTTGGTTCTCAGCCTAAAACAGAGCAATTGAAGGCTGTGATTTCTTATGCAACGTCCATCCAGCTTGTGGAACGTGGTAATGAGGGACAGTCAATGGATTAAGACACCCTTAAGCAGTATGGATTTGGTGTCATATCTATGCCACATTCTGGTTTTATTTATTTAAGTTTATGTTAAGAAAACTTCAGAATGAAGTATCTTTTTCTAATAAATATAGCAAATAAATTAAAATATTTACAGCAAGATACCTGAGAGATTTGTGTTCTGATGCCTTGTATCTCTTCATTTAACTTTATGATGGTGTTTTTGGAGTGTCCTTGGGACTTCACAACATTTTTTAGTTTATTATTAATTTCATCCACAGGTGGAAGAGCTTTAGCTGCTTTGCTAAAATGGAGAAAAGGAAGCACGTGTAGTATCCTGGTGTGGTGAGCAAAACAAGAACATGTTTCAAATGCACCCATGCTGACATGCAGGAATGTTTCCTCAAGTCCAACAACAACCATTAAAATTGTGGTAAGTTGGTAAAGCAAAACCTCAGAAAAGGACTTTGTGTGGGAGCACCTGAGCTGCTGTACTCAAGGTGAGGTTGGATGTTGCTGGCTGCCTGGTGGTGCTCTGCTAGTAGAGAAGACTCAGGGGTGAACATGTTTTTTCTCTTGTTGGTTGTTTCTCACCCTTCAAACCACCCAGTGAGCCAGATGTAATGCTCCACTAGGTCCAAGGTGGAATGAAGTAGCTGCTTTGGCCACTCTGACTCAGCAGGCAGAGGAGCCAAGAGCTGTCAGGAGCTGCTTCCTTTCAGCATGTTGGCTCCTGCAGCCTGAGTGGCCATGGCTCTTTCCTGCTGGAGAGGCCCTGTGGAAAAGGCAAGGTGAAATTTCCATCTGAGCTCTCCCTCCAGTCTTACTGGGATACTGCCAGGGGTATGGAGCAGTCCTACTGTGCACAGTGCCACCCCAGCTAGAGCTGGCACGCCAGTATGAGAATACTCTACTTACTTGGCTTCTTGTGCCTCCACCAGCAGTGTCTGAGCATCCTCCCTCTTTATGTTTCTCTTATTATTCAGTTTGTACTTCTCACAGTGGTTCCTAATGTTTTTGATTTTGCCAAGCATGCTTGTGAGCTCTTGTGGAGTCAGGGGAAGTTTTATTTGCAGAACATAATTTGCCACCTTCTCAATGTCTTCTGGAGGTGCACTCTCATCTGCAACAGAAACGGAGCTGGGAGTATCCTGAAGTAGCTCTTTCCTCCCAGTAAATAGTCATTATGGCTGCCTACCCTTTGAGTTATGTGAGAGAATAAAGCTGACAGGCACGGCAAGGGGGTAAGAGAATTATCTCCAACATTTTGTAATTTAATATTATGCTTCCAGGTACAGCTGTTAGTATTGTCAGAGCTGGCTAAAATGAGGATTTGAACCCACTTTGAACGGAGTTATTAAAATTCTGATGTAGGACAGAGCCCGTGGAGCATTTTAAATCAGTGCCCAGCACAGCTAGATGTGTCAGAGCCCATTTCTCCCTTGGCCCACAGATCAAAGAGGTGCTGGTGAGGCTGGGGTGTGAATGGAGCTTTCCAAGCTGGCCAGTGGGTGTAATCCCTTCCCTGGAGTTGCCACAATATTGAGAAAGTGGTTCCTTTGCTGGTTAATGAGAAAGGCTAAGCTGCAGAGGGAACCTGGGTCAGAGTCAGATAGAATGGGAATTTACAATAGAAAAAAATATATTTTGACAATTCCCATTACAAATGAGCTTGTCCTAGCTCTTTGCTGAGGCAGAGGCACACACAGTTAGTCAATGCCTTGTGAAGTCATCATCAGTTCTGTTTTCTGCTCACTTCCATTTATAGACAAGACCTTGTGTGATAAAACAGTTGAGACTGGCATTTTGTAGGTTTGTGTAATCTCCAGATTAAGTCAGCAAGAATTAAGTAGAAGGCATTTAGTGTGCAAACAGTAGTGCATTCCTGAGAGCTATTTTCTGTAGAAATATATTCATCCAAAATCACCATTCACGTCAATGTTGAGTACAGCAGATTTAATGTAACTGTTTCTCAGCTGTTCCTGTTCTTAAACTTCAATTAACAAATCAAAAATTTGAAAAAATGCTTTTATAATTGTTAGTAAATGCTTTATGTCTACTAAGAAACATTAAAGAAGAGCGAAAGATGGAATTTTCAGTGGCTATCAAATAAAAATCTGAGACTCTTAAGGAATTAAATGGACCTAAATCTTCCAATTCAGTAAAATAATGTAAATGTTTCTGGACAAAAGAAGTCCTCTGTCCTCTACCCTCGCTCCCATTTGGATGTAGAGGTAGGAATGCCAAAAATCTGCCAATATGCAGTCCATAGAAATTTATGAGATCAGCTACATTCAAGGGATTAAAGAAAGTCCTGCCACATTTGAACCCTTTGATGTGCATCCGGTAAAAAAATTTAGGATCTGTTTCCTACAGCATTTTTCTGCAATTGCAAGAGTGGAAAATTTTTAGGGTATATACGGTTGTTTTGTTATTTTTTTTATGAGAGCTGTGAAGTTCTACCAGAATCCTTTGATTCCTCGAGTTACAGCTTTATGGAGACGATGGATGTGTCCTAATTCCCACGCTCCCTACGGAGAGCCTCTATTTATGGGCCTGGAAGAAGGGGGTGGAATAACAATTTAGGATGCATTGGACATGCCTGGCCATTATATATTGTATGAAATTATCTTAGTAGTCCTTTACTCAGATAAACCAGGAACAGAGGGAGTTACTTGCATGCTTCAAATTAAACACAGTAATAAAAGATGATAATCAGAACGTAACAGATAAGTTGTAAAATTGGTACAAAGTACTGTCACCTGGGAGAAAGAAGCACTAGAAAAAAGGGATTGAAAAAAGTTTGCACAGCTCAGGAGGTAGATGAGAAATTTCATGCATACACAGATCATCTTCTGGCTGTCTATTATGCTGTGTTATATTGGAATATATATATAAAAAATGAGTCGAAAAGAACATTGCATATTTACCTAACAAGAAGTCTTTCACTTTTTGGATGAACTCCTTAGTGATCTCTCCATCAGCTTCAATTTGATTCTTAGCCATCTCTAGTTGCCCATTAAATCGTGAGCCTTTCAGTTTGCTGTCTTCTGCTATTTTTTTAATGCTTTCAACCTGGAAATATTATTAGAAGTAGCAGTGCCATTTTCTGGAGGTAATCTATCATTGCTTCACAAGCTGAGCTCTGACAAAAAGGTAATTTTGATCCAAGCCTCAGCTGGAATCACTTGATGTGGCTTTGAAAAGTAGTAGGAGACCCCTTTGGGGAACTCCAGAAGCTGCTACATCTTGGCCTTTATCTGGCCTCAGAAAAAGCCTAAATTAAGCTTTTTTTTCTCTCTGCAACCACTACTAAACCACAGCCCCCTTCTGGTTCTAAAAAAGAGTACTGACAGTTATTGCAGTACTGTTGCTTGTCAGTGATCAGATTCAGATCTAAGCAGATCTTACCAGATTCAGATCTGATTACAGAAAATGTAATTTCATTTGTCATTTCATATTGGACTTGCTGTTAAAAAACACCTAAAGAGGACACAAGGAAGGTAGTGTTAGGGCTTGTCTTTAAAAGTTACATTTCACCACTAAATTAGTATTCTTGATAATTTAAATGAGAACTTTAGATTAATTATAAAATTCCAACAGTATTTTACTTTGGTAGGGGCTTTGCCTTAAGGAATGGCCCAGGTCCATCTGTGGTCTGCCGAGGGAAGAGATTTGGTCTTTCCCCACGCAACAAGAAACATGCTGATGTTTTTATTTCTGAAATGTTTCAAAATAGTTCACTCATATTACCACAGAGCTGCCTGAGGCTCCTGTGCCGCAAGGCGATGTCCCGGCAGCCTGGCTGGCGCTCCGCAGCTCGGCAGATGCCTTTGGCTGCCGCCGCTCCGTGTCCTGGGGCCCCAGGGCGGTGCCCCAGTTGCTCATTTCCAAGCCTGCTGGCTGGGATGCAGTGTCGCGTGCATTTCAAAAAGAGGAAATGGATGCCCAGGCATCCTGCAGGGACAGGACAAAGCCACAGCAGAATGCCGTTTCTGCTGGAAAATGTGTTTTGCCTATGACTGTAACAGGCATCATCTCTGACTGTTAATAAGAACAAACTCTTTACTGGCGTTTTGGGATTTGTCTGTTTTGTTGCATTGGCCACACTTTTCTTGAATTATTTTTCACTGCTACTGTGCAGTACAGTTGACTAATTGATGCCCTCTTAAACATCACTGGGGGCAGAAAAGCTTCATCTTGAAATTATTTTCAAAAGTTACTTATTGGCAAACATAAGAGTAGTATGAAGTTGTATAAATAGAGCTTAAGGCCATGCACAGAAGTAATCCCATTGCAATAAGCACGTCAGGCTGCTGACAAATGGTGCCATTTGAATCTTTCCCTGTAAAAATATGGACAATACTAGCCTGAAACCACCAACTCCCATAGACACAGGGCACCATGACTTTTGAGATCTTAGCAGCTGTGAGGAAGAAGACCTAGATAAAGCCAGTCTCTTGGTGGGGCTGGCACCTGGTACTGAATCATGATAGGTCTAATGATTTTGGGACAGAGTCCATCACTACGTCACTGCTCTTTGTCCAAAGAGCAGGTGAGTTTTTGTAGCTTTGTAACCTCCCAAATCTCATCCTCCATCCATTTCACCGAACTAATGTAGGTTTGATATACAGCACCTGATTCTCAGGTTCCTGTAGCTGAGTAGTCAAGTTATTTAGCAACACAGCAGTCTCCTCAGCTTTCCTGAAGGCCTCAGAGGAGAGAGGAAGAGCTCCACTGCAGTCTGGGCCACCACACTGCCTTAGTCCATGACTGTCCTGGCACAAAGCTCCCCCACAGGCTGCTGTGGCACATGGCTGGTCTCCTGGCACACCACAGATCTGCAATAAGGAAGATGTTTATGTCAGGACTCCTCTGGGGTCCTGAGATACATTCCTGAGGGAAGGAAGATGTTTGATGTCATATGAACATTGAATATAGGATGGGATTTTCCCTAAGACACAGCATCTAGTCTCTACAAAGATGGGTATCACTGCCAGTTACAGGTCCCTCTCCCCTGATTTGAAGGATGCAATGGCAGCCCATGGCTCTGAGCATCCTTGCAGGAGCCATTTGTTAGGCTCCATGTATTGCACTAAGACCCTTGCTTCATTCTTCTTTGGCAAAAGGGCTGAAACCGTTCCCTAACTACATCCAGCCTATGGGTCAATGGCTTCTTCTAAAGGATCCATGTAACCTCTAACAGAACAAGGTACCACGTCTAGCCCTCCATATATTTTGACACAGATGTGGAACCTAAAGGCTTAGGTGGATGATTTCTTCCAGATTTGTCATGAATTGGTACAATCAGGTATTCACTGCTGCCCCGCAGAAGAACAGAAATCTCCTTCTTTCCCATAGGTGACACAAAGGATATGTGAGCACTCCCCATCCACTCCAGGACAAAGTCACTCTGCTTAGTTTAAGTTACTCGTGGAGGAGGTTTGGGTTAATCTTTTTGAGTTAATCTTTAATTACTCTGATGTCCTCTTGAGACTAGAGAGTGCTTGAACAGTTCCTTGTGCTGGGTCTGCCCTGGGAACAATGGCTTCCAGAAGGCTGGAAATAACTACAGCTGAGAAGTGCAGCTGGTTTTGATGTGACTGCATAGCTGTGGCAAGGAAGTGCCATTTTGCAGACTTAAAAATGCATGTAAGCACCATTTTAAAATAAAACCTACTACAACATCAAAAAAAGAGATTTTTCTTTAATTCAAAATGCACAGCGCCTACCTTTTCATTCAAGTTTTGGATGTCAGGGCTTTTGATCATTCTGAGCTGTTGCAGCACATTGCTTGCTTTTAAGACCTGATGGTCCAACATAGCGAGTGCGTGGTTCCTGGTGTACTCTGAGTATCTTACAATAGGGGTTGTCCCCCTGGTCTTCTGTTCTGCCAGCAATGATACTTCAGAGTGTTTCCTAATGTTGCTGACGGCCTCTGTACCAACAGAAATAGGGTTTAGTATCAACTGCATTTGGTTGCATTCAGTTTGTGCATTTACTTGAATTCTGGACAATTGGTGAGTGACAGGTGATTCACTGGTGTTTGATTTGGGACAGCAGGGAAGGACAGGAACTGTCATTTCCTCAGCCGAGCTTTTTAATCCTTTTCTTATCCTGTTGCCAAATAGAAATAGTTATTGATGGTCATAAAACCTGCTAAACTAGATGAAAATATGGTGAATCCTATGTCATCCATAGGATGCCAAGGTGTTTGAGAAGCCAACAGAATAGACAAAAGTATGAAGGAGATCCCATTATTGACACTAACTGCTACTGATCTGTATTCATCAGTAGCTCATGCATTGCTGCCATTGTTGATTTGATAAAAGCTCCTGACAGTTACGATGTTTTGGAGTTTAGCCAGGAAAATGGTTTCTGCCAGTTGTCATGAAATGATCAGCTCCCCGATTGTGAGTCAGGAAAGCATCTGTCCTTTCTCTTCAGCATAGCACCCAAGAGTTAAGTGATCTACTAGACTGAGACCAAAATTTAGATTACAAACGGGAATATATCAGGGCTTTTTTGTCTCTGGAAAATCAGTTTCAGGACTGATGCATTAAAAAAAAAGCACTTCCATGATAAGCTCATAGGCCAGTCAAAAAATGCTTTCCAGCAAGAGTCTTGCTTGGTTAGTGAAAGCTTTTCCTTAAGTAGGCTCAAAAGGGTTGGAGAATATTACATTTTTTGCAGATTAATAGCCCGAGAAAAGGGTTCAGGCCTTTTGCAACACACATAATTTAAAGCTGCTACTGCTGCTTTCGAGGTTTCCCAGATCTCCAGAGAACCCAAATTTGTCCTCAAATTCCTAGACAGAAATATGTGCAGAGCCAGAAGTGATGTGTCAGCAGTGAAAAAGCGTTAGAAGTCTCTGATTAACATCTCTCTTTGTGCTGGTAACTGTCTCAGTTACTAGCTGAAGTCAAAGATGACACTCAATCCTGTGTGCTTTGATTCAGGCTCCAAAGGCCTTGGCTGTGCTTTGATTGAAGCTGAACAATGTTTAGTTACCATGTGGAACCAGGGCTATTTATTTATCTTGTAATTCGTGGAAACAATATACAGTTTAAAGTTAGCTCCTAATACAAAATACCTGGCAAGAGGCTGCTGTAACTCTACATCTAAGCCAGAGACTTTTTTCTGTGCAACAGTTCCATTGCAGGAATATTTCACAGTGGTTCAGCTCTCCTTTAAGTGGCCTAAGTGCATTTTCCATGTTTGGTTTTTGATGGAGCCGTAGAGATTCCAAGTTCCTTTACATTAAACACAGTGTCTTAGCCCAGGCTTGATTTACAGCCTAGGAAGCTGCTCTCATTGCATTACTGTACTGCAGCGGCTGCAAAGCCAGGGGCCAAGGCTGGAAAGCCATAATTTAATGAGATCTCATAGACTGCAAACATTCTTTTAAGGACACTTGTGTCTTGGTTTTTCCAATGGTTTTAATTCATCATTAGGTATTTATGTTTCCAGGTCAGCTATCTGAATGTATGGCTGTGAGGAAGACTCCGTCTCCTGATCCTCTGCAAAGAGATGTAGGCAGGAGCTCATTCTTCGCGTGTGTCTGGGGCACAAGTGCCAGGTGTGCCCCAGATGGTGTATGTGACCATATCCTGCTCTACCCCAGCAAAAAAGAGAGGAAAAAGCAGACAGAACCAGTTATAGGATGTGCTTCTGGTCCAAAAGGAAGATGGAGTGAGGAGCCAGTCTCTCTCCTGGATATCAGAAAAGCTGGTTATCTTGAGGGAAATGTTATTTTTGTGCTATTAGATGCTTGGTAACAGAACCAATGAATATTTGTGGGCCTGATCGGAAATTAAGCTTAAATTCAAGGTCTTCCCCTCCCCACACTCCCATGTGCTTTTTATAGGGCTGTTTATCTATCTCCAGAGGCCAAAAGATGAAGTGGGTTTGGAATGTGACCAGAGAGCACCATGGAGGCTTCAGCTCTGCGTCCACTGACCTCCCTGGGATTTATTGTTTTTTTGCCTTTCTGCCTTCCTCAGTCTACACAAGGCTCAGTTGAATTGGGAAGCAGAGCCTGGGAGAGCTGTGCTGGCCGCTCGCACAGGGACCTGAGCCGAGGAGCTACCCCAGGGGGCTGCCAAGTACAACAGGGCACGGGAGCCCTAAATCTTAGTTAATCCCTCTTTTCCCCTCTTCCATTCCCTCCACATTGCATTTTGTTGACTTTTCCTTTTTTTATTTTTTTTTTCAATCTTGTCTAGGCCAAGTTTTTCTTGCCTGAATGAAACACAGAGGAACTGTAAGTGGGAGTGCATTGCTTGTATCTTGTGTGTTCTGTGGTGGGCACCCTATCTTCTGGGGGTTCATATCTTGGCAGCCATCTCTTTCGAGAGGATTCTGCTGACCATCTCCTGCCATTGTGGGTGGTCTAGCATCTGTTCAAGAGCCCTGTCTGATACATCCCGATCTTTCTCCAGAAACCAGTCTGGGACATCATCATTACAGCTATTAGCAGCTGATGGAGACTCTACTTAGCTTAAGCACAGACGATGTAATTCTTTCAAAAATGCCAAGGAGCTCTGTTCTGCTTTCACATTTTTTGATGATGGAGAGCTACTTCTGTACCACATAAAGTCAAGTATTTTTTCATGGGAACACTAAGAAGCTGTGACACTATGACACTATGCTTTAATTAAACAAACCATTCCTGTACAAGATTCTTTAAGTATTCCTATGAGCAAGATGAGTCAAATGTGGAGGGAAAATCTTTTGCTGTTCTACTGCATGGTCTGTGAGTCTGTACTGTGGAACTGGGTGACTTTTATATCCTGATGTAAGCATTTGGATTCATGAGACTTCTCACTGATGTGACCCTGGCACATGGGTCTAAAATTTGGGATGCTAGAAATCACAGCATTTTAAGATAAAAGAGAATTTGGAAAGTCAGTATAAAATGTTGTTAGTGTCAACATTTTTGTGCTACCACAGGAAGCTAAAATCTAGGGATCTTTGAAATGTCATATGGTTTAATGATGAGAAAGCATTCCAGAATTTCAGGGAAAATGTCCACCCATTTCAATTCATTGCTGGCTTACCTTTGAAGTTCAAGTAATGAAAACTTTGATACAGATGTATTTTCTGTTGTAGAAGTTCAAACACTAGATCGGCTTCTTCTCCAATATCTTCTATGTTCTTGTTAAGGTCAGGAAACTCATAGGGCAAACTGTGAAGGGGATCCATCTGTGCAACTTTTTGTCTGAAGGGGAAAAGACAGGTATGCAGAAGTCAGACCAGATTGTTCTTAAACTAGAACTGAGTTGCACAATATTTTAGAGGGCAAGAGATAAATTTATAAATAAGCAGAAACATTTAATTGTAATGGCTTATTTAGAAAACCCTTAGTATGAACTGGAAAATTCCAGCATTTAAGTATATGTCCGTATGGGTTAGACATATATTAAGGATTATTTTATTCACAGATCTATTGAAAACAGTGACTTAGTAGTCCAGCATCTGTGTGCTGATCAGAAGTGGGACTTGATATGTAGGGATGGCTGGTGGAGTCTGGGGGAAGACAGTTTCTCAGCCAAGGGATTTTTCAGGAGCAGCCTAGGCCTTACTGAAGGTAGCCCTGAAAATCCCTTATGCCTGGAAGGGCCTCCAGTGTAAGGACGGGATGTCTCAAAATTTGTTCAGTTTCAGAAATGGCATCTTCAAAAGCTTTGAAGCGCATGTCACAGCTGGGCATTCGTCCTCCTTTATCTTCCAGCTTTGCTGCAAACCTCATTAACCCCTGCACAGTCTGAGCAAGGGCAGCAATTTCAGTGTCCCACTGATCAAAACAAAGATGACACTGACGGCACGAGGGAAAGTCCTTCTCAAAGCCGCGGCCGCACTGGTCGCAGAGCCGGCCGGTGACGCCAGCACGGCAGTTACACGCGCCGGTGGCTTTGTCACACGTGGGCTGGCGGGTCCCCTCCAGGTTACACTCACATGCTGCAAGAAAGGAACAGCAGGTTACATCCGTTTTTCCTTTTCTGTGCGATTAACACAGAATGCAAAGGTGCATTTCAAGACAATAAAAGCAAACCAGTGTTTGAGTTAGAGCAAGGTGGACTGCACAGTAATGGCTCTTCTTCATGTCTGACTTCCATCTTAACCATTGAAATAACAGTATAGATAAATAATATAAACACTTGTCCATCTCATACACACAAATATATGAAAGGCTGTTTCTCTACATGTATGCCCTGTGAATATAAAAGGTAACCATTTATGCTGAGCCAGTTTCTCATCCAGTTGTCCTACTTAATAATACTTACAAACACAACGCATCTGGGGATTGCCAAAGTAGTTTTCCTCACATTCATTACAGCATCTTCCACTGTAACCTGGCTTACATGGACACTGCCCTGTAACCTGTAAAGAGAGTTAGGATTGAATAACTTCCAGCACAGCCATAGGGCTGGATATACGTTATTTCAGCTGTACAAGGACTGCAGCAACACTGCTTGCCCATAGTCTTTGAACCATGGTTTATACAGTATTGGCCCAACTTTCCTATCTTCCTCCTGAAGGTTCTAAAAACAAAATGCCGTTGGAGAAATGGCTTTACTAATGTCAGAGATTTTGTATGATCCAGTCTACTGATGCTCTTTGAGAACTCATTCTCTGACTGTGATCTGAGAGGATTCTTTTCCTTTGCAAAACAGACTAATTTTTTATTTTTGCTGGATCAAAGCACTCATCTTAACATTTCAACTTTAAACTACACCATATATCAATTGTAATGACAACCTCGAGGGTATATTATGCACATTGCCCTAGAAAAATTATTTTGTAATTCAGCTATTAAATTAAACTCCAGGGAATTACAACTTTGATCACTGCTAGTAGTTCTTTGAGGTCAAGAACTAAATTTGCTATAAAAAAAATAAATCTACTAAATAAACTGGAACAAACAAAGAGCATATTGAAAGAAGAATGTGCAAACACATCAGTGAGGCCTTGGGATAAGCTCCCGGTGCTCTGAAGTCAATAGCAAAATTGCCGTTGACTCTATGGGACCACTCACCTCTCTATTCTGAAACACTGTTTCATTTTTTCTACATTCCAATCCTAAAATGTGCACAGGAATTAAAGATGAGAAAAGGTACTCTAGCAGTCTGATAGATGAGGCATGATTAATGTCATGGCCACAGCTGCTACTTTATGAAAGTAAACACTTAAAAAATACTCATAAGACTCTTGGGTCCAAGCTTGGATTTTCTTCTTCCCTATATGCATATTTATGAGGCAGTTTTTTCCTATGTGACGTCTTTTTACAAAGTATTTCTTAGATCCACTTGAAAAAGAAACAACAGGCAAAGAGAAATTGCTTACCAGCAAAGCCACATTATCAGAACAGCACTTTTGATTTAATGACTCACAGTGTGATTGCACCAACTACAAACTTCCAAAGAATTTTTTGTTTTCAGGGAGTATGACAAAAAACCAATCCTCATTTATAAGAGGGTTCCCACTTTGCCATGTCAAAACACCAGCACCCTGGTTCCTGGAAAGCAGAGTAATTTTCTTGCCTGGCTGCACTGGTTGCTTTGGGAGTTTTTTGGATCACAGTCACAGGTCTGACATCCTTTTCCACTAGCCAGGCCCCAGTAGCCAGAGGCACACTGGTCACATGTGGCACCCAGCACATTGGGCAGACAAGGACAAGCTCCTGTGGCTGGGTCACACAGGCAGGCTGCGTCCCCCCCCGGGCACATGGCAGGGTGAACACCTGCCAGGTTGCACGTGCAGCCTGGAAAAAGAAGGACAATTACTACAGCAGACAGTAATACAGACAGCTGATGGACAATCAGAGATGGATATAAAGCCCATGCTGTAGGTTTACTTCTAGTGACCTTGAACAAGTTTAATCTCATACACATTACCTATCTTTCTATAATAACTTATATATGGCTTTGAGAAAACTTACTGTGAATGTTCAACACTTTTAATGCAGGCACAGAAAGTGAAGCCTCAGTGAATTTTGAATCTTACTAGAATGCAATGTTAAATATGTTGGGTAAGTATAAGTTGATTTACAGTAGGCATTATCCAGCGTGGGAATCCCCAGTAAGCCAAGTAAGATAAAAAGCCTTCCTTGTGAGGAGCCAGAAGGTTTTGTTTGACCATTTCTAACAGACATCTTTCAAGAATGAACAAGGGATGGGCTTGGACTGTATTTTAGAGATTCCCAGAAAAACAGTTTCTTGACTACACTTAGGATTATCTTGGCCATAGAAATTAAATCCTCAATCAGGCACATTTCTGAAAATGATTATTGAGAAAAACTGGGAAGAAGCTTGTGCCTTGCTTTTCCTTACCCTCCTGCCTTTCTGTTCAAAGTGCTGAGTTATTGATGAGTCCTCATGGAATTTATTAAATTGCCTGAATGCTCTCACTCCAGCCACTTAATGAAAACAACTGGTAAGGCAGGAAGTTCAGCAAGGGATCATCTGGTTAACTGAGCATTTCTTAGTTGGCATCAGCCAACAACATGGATACACAATTATCTTTGATTCCTTTACTTTTGATTCCTTCCTGAATAAGCTGAATGCACATTCATTTTTCTAACAGTGAGTACGGCCTTCATTTCACAAATGAGTATTCCCTGGGAGTGATATTCAGTATGAGATTTAGTGAGACTTGGATGACAAAGAATTTAATAGATGCCATATTAAGTTATTTGTATCACTGATATATTTGTATTTGGTAATTAGGAAAATATATTTGTGATTCTTATATTTTGCTCTATTCATCTGCTTTAGTTTTGTTCTCCCTCCAAGGTCTAGCCTTCCCTGATAGCCTGTTTTTATAAAAAATTTTCTTGGTAGTAAAACAGAGTTGCAGTGCTGTTACTTACTTACTTTGACAGTTTTGATTGAGGGCTGAGCCAAAATAACCTGGTTTGCAGAACTGGCAGTTTGCTCCATGGGTGTTGTGTAAACACTTGGTGCATTCCCCGGTGACCCTGTTACAGGACTCTGGGTCTGTCAAATCAATGTTGTTGTTGCAGGGACATGGTGCACAGTCAAGCCCAGGGCTGCTTGGGTTTTTGTAGAACCCACTAGGACACTCATCACATTGATTGCCTGTCAGAGAAAGGTAAAAATATTGCTGGCTGATGGGAATTCAAGTGAAACATGTAATTTCCAGTAATATTGTTAAAAGATTCAGACTGTCTCTTCAAATGCACATTTAAAATGGAAAATATCCACCTGTTTGAGACCATTGCCCTTTAATCCTCTGATCAGTTTAAATTATATCTTCCCCACTGAAACCTGATGGAAATGCACCCTCCTCATCCCAAGTTGTTTATACCAAGGAAGTCCTTTCGGTAAGAGCAAATAGGTGCCCCCTCACGCAACACCTCCAAACATCTTTTTCCATCAAAGTCCATTCAATGGCAGTAGTCAGGGTTAATCATATTTGCAGGATTTTCCTTGGCCCTTCACTCCAACAGCAGCATTGGAGGGTGGGGGGTACCCAGGAGTTCAGATGAACTCTGTGGTTCTCTGTCCTTGCTTGCTGGCATTACAACTATTTCTGCATTTCATCTCAATGCCTGCCCTGATTTGGGTGCCACCTCTGCATCTCTGTGCAGGCTGGTGTTTCTGGAACCACATCCACTGGTTCATCCTCAGCCAAGGACTCTGTTCCTTCACTGTGCTCCTCAGGACCCAGAACCTTTCTCAATCTCTGAGAAAGTGAGACCACTGCCACAAAGGTGACCAAGAGTCTTGCTGGAAAGGAGCAGGAGGAATAAAGTCCAAAACTGAGGAGTGCAGCGATTTTTGTTGAGTACCAACAAAAATAATTTTGGGCCTACAGCAATTACTCAAGCAAAACCACTCTTGACTTATAAAGGAACCTTGCCTAAATAAAGATGACAGCATTGGTTTAATTTTCAGCAGTGCTTCCCGTTAGGCTTTGCTTGCATCACAGGAGATCTTTCTAATGCCCAGGGGAAGGGAAATATCTTCAGCTTTCCCCTCAGGAATTCAGGCTAAGTCAACAAGGTCTTAGGAAATGAGGAATAAGTTTGTTGCAAAAATATCTGCATTTGAGACAGCTGAGAATAGAAACCTTATTTCTAAAGTGACCATTCGAACCATGAAGCAGTCACTTTTATGCATAATGTCAAAGGGTTTCCTCTACATGGAGAAAGACTTTCTCTGATTAGGAAATCTTATCATCTCTTTTTGATGCCCTATTCTTTACCATTTGGGCTTCCAATGCTTCTTTTTCAGAGGTAACAAGCAACTAAAGTTCTACCCCCCTCCCCACCAGATGAATGTAGTGCCCCTGGAAAGGAGATTTCCAGAGAGTGATATCAGAATAATTAATGACTTCACTGTATCCACATAGGCGAATCCCTTTTTAAAACACTAACTGCACAACTCCCATTCTTCATAGTCAGAACTTACCCACATAATTTCAGTAAACTTGAGTGCTAATTCTTCTTAGCTGTTTTATTACCATTACCTCACTTGTCATTTCTGAACATATGATAGGTGGAGGATGATCATTTTTTTCTCTTACATTAATTTTAGTAGTATCAAAACCAGTCCTTATTTTGCTTCATACCTGAATATCCCTCGAGACAATTACAGACTAGCTGTGCAGACTGGGAGTCCTGGTAACAGGAACGTGCAAAATACCTATTGCTTGTAGGTGCCCCTGGGCACATGCATGGGTGGCAGGGTTCTCCATCCAGAGGGTTTCCATAATAGCCATCCATGCACCTGCCAAAGCAATCGACAAAAGCAGGACAAATTGTCAAGTGCTCTGTGCAGGTGAATCAATTTATATGTATATATATAAATTAATATTCCAGGTCATTGTAATGCTATCTCCATCAACTGGTATAGATATATCAAGCTTCAAAGGTGTTCTAAAATGGAAAATCAGAGCTGCATTCTCAAAATGTGGAGCAAAAAGAAAAAGACATATGTTTTCCTTTCAAGGAGTGTTTGTGAAGACTTTCACCTACTCTGGAACAATTTTAATCTAAATTATTATGATATGGCATATCGCACATGCTCTGCATAGGCAGCTAAAAGCTGCCATGTTAAAAATTCTGTTTATTTGCCTATTGGCACATATATTCATCTATTTCTATATAGACACACACAGAGTGGTTGCCATGACATTAGAAAATGCTGGCACAGGCAAAGAAAGCAATGATTCATAAAGAGCACTCAGGGAATACTGCATATTTTAGATGCAGCATATGTATTGAGCCATGCTCTGTCTGACATGTTCTGCAAACCTGCGGTAATGGCTCCTTCAGGGTGCTGGTGGCTGTGCTGTTACTTGGGGTGGTGGGGGACTTCTGAGGCTCCCTGGGGGCTCAGCCACCCTTCCCACCACTGCTGTTTCTGCATCCCAGCCCTCTGTGGTCCTGCAGCTGTGGCAACAGCAACACAGTGGCTTCTGAAGCATCCTTAGACTTTGATCTGCTTTACTATGGCAAATGGGAACACAGTTCTCCATATGTATGCAGGCAAGGCTAAGAGACTTGGCTATCTGATTATTCTCCCCCCGGGGTCTGGAAATCCTGCAGAACCACAGGGCAACAAGTGTTTCAGTCTCCCATTTTTAATCTGTTTGCCATCTACAAGTACAACAGCCAAAGACTGTACTGTCTAAAAGCACCACAGGAAAAGCTCAACAGGTTTCATGGGGAAATCCTCTTAAAAGTGAATGACAAGGTACAATCCAGCCAAACTAAACTAAACAAACCTTATTTTGATGTCCATGTTGAACTGTGATACTGCTGCCAGTGCACAGAATAAAAAAGAGGAGCAGTGTTCTGGATGGAGCTGGAACATGTGGGTAAAGTCATTTGCTGGTGATATGGAACTAATACAACCAGCAAACAGGGCATGTTTACTTATGGTCCTTAGAGGTAATTGCAGGTATTAAAATGAGTATTCAGCACGAGGTTAGCCTCTTGGCTAACCTCGTGCTGAATTTTAAATTTGAAAGCTGGCAATTTGAAAGCTGGCAGGAGTCGGTTTATCCCACATGCAGCGCTTTGTGAGTGTCTCCAAGCATATGGTGCCATGGCCTCCATGTCTCAAATGCCTTCTTGCAGGGAGCCCGCTGCAATTCTGGGTGCACGCCCTGCCTGCAGTCCACCCACAGGCATTGCATGCACACTCCCACATGCATTTGCCAAAGAAATAGGTACCTGACATTCAGCAGCCAGCCCCAGTTTCATCCTGGTTTGGGTACTTGTTTCCTGTTAAGCTCATTGATGCATTTGTAGACCTCCAGCTACACAGACATTTTGGAGAGCACCAGTGTCTGGGGGAGCTTTGCAGCACTGCTCATCAACTGACCTTTCACAGTGGCTTCCAGCTGTAAACCCACGGCAGTTGAGGCACTCTCCGGTCAGAGGGTCACACAGCTCTGCGTAGCCATTACAGGGGCAAGGACGGCAGCGGGGGAATCCGAAGTACCCAGGCAGGCAGCGGCTGCAGCGCTGGCCATCCACCTCCCGGCGGCAGGAGCACTGCCCCGTCACCTGGTCGCACAGCGTGCTCAGTGAGCCTTGCGGGTGGCACTCGCATGCTGGAAAACACCAAAAGCAAAGCTGTGTCCCTAAAGTATTCCTGCCAACCCAGCTCATCACTGATGCTGCTCAAAGGCAGCCAGGCAGCAGGGATGGAAAATTCATTATTCGTGGAAACATTTTTATATTGCTTCATACATAATCCAGGATTCAAAACCCTAAAAATTGGGGTATGCGTGAAGAGCCAGCTAGTGGTACTGGTAGTGGTGCTGGCTGGCAAGCACTCACCGTAGCAGCCATGGAAGCCAAAGCCGTAGCTGCCTGCAGAGCAGGTGTCACAGCAGCGTCCCACGACGTTAGCTTTGCACTGACACTGGCCCCCCAGTTTACTACAGTTATCATTCAGCGACCCTTGGGGATTGCATTTACATGCTGGCAAGGGGAAAGAAAATCAAAACAGGTTTGATTGTCAAGGAGTATTACTGCTCTCATCAGCTTGCAGGTTTCACACTTTAAAATAGGTAGGAAAGAGCTTGATTATTCTTATCGGGGGTTCACTAACCTGATGATGGCCATGGTTTAGATCATTTGATGGTGTAGCATCAATGGTGATAGTGTATCAGGCACCAGCACAAGTCTTATGTTGCAGTTGCCACATTCAAGGCACTGCCTTCAGCATGCATTTGGGGTAGGACAGATAGGGAACAGCATAGTATAGATCCAAATGGAGATATTCTGAAGTCTAGAAAGGTTTGCTATAAATCTGCATCTCGCTGGAGCATGGGACATAACCTGCAAGCTGTCTTTAGTCTGCGTCTGTGTACTGTTTGTTTCTTTCTGGACACCTTGGACTAACTTGCTGAGTGAAGATGCTCTGCTAACTCACAGAGGATGTTTGCCCAGGATGCTCCAGAAAACACTAAATAACAAAAGTGCTGCATTTCATTGGGAGAATCTCATCACTTCAGCAATCAGGCCAATGGGGAGTTAGCACAGCCCAAGCCAAAATGAGGGGTTCACTGGTTGCACAGCCATGACCTCATCACTTGATATTAGAGTGAGGCATCAATCCTTCTAAAAATCACCCAATCCAAGCAGATTCTATCTCTTTGGAGGCATTGCTGCAAGGCTCCCTGAAAGGAGCAGGCCACCAAAGTTGTCCAGAAGGGCCTCTCCTGGTACTGGAAGTACAGAGAAGCTCCATTTCTCTGGGCCAAACACCTGGGAAATTCCCTGAGCCACTGAGCTCAGCTAATCTTTCCATGGTGGGTCCAGGAGGCTGCCTAGGAACTTCAAACCCCACCTGCCACTGCCTTCTTCCTGGAACATCATCAAGGTTTTCTTGGTGAATCTCTTCCAGTATATCGACTTACGTGCCATCATGCCTGGAATCTTACCAAGGCATCCAGCTGGCCTACATCATCTAGAGAGAGGGCTTAGAAACTTCTCTGTCATTTTACAGCAGCCAGAAAAGTAGGAAAGTTACTCCCTTGGCCATATGGTAAAGGCATTTGATTCAAATGCTCTTCAGAAGACACAAAATCACTGCCATGGTCCCTGTCGTGCTGCTCCACAAAGCCCCTCAGGTGTGATGAACTCTGAGATTCATGCTACCAAGAGGTGTTTGCAGCACACACAGGATTCAGTGGGATGTACCCTGCACATCAATGGATACCCCATGCTGACCAGCTTCACTTTTACTGCGGGCTGAGAGCTCTACAGTCAACATATCCTACAAACTCAAGAGAAAACCAGCAACTGCCCAACAGAGCTGCCCGTGCAGGCTGGTCCTTACCGACGGCGCCGTTGTGAATTCGGGCTGACAAGCTCACTATGAGCCGCGCGCACGCTTCGGGCAGGACATGAGGCCCAACTTCAGATGCAATTTCAATACAGTGATACTTCTGGTACTCATCTAAATCCTTTTCACTGCATAAGTTCTTCACAGAGCCGATTCTGGGAATAAGTCCAAGCTTTGTCATTAAGAGAGAAAAGAAAATATTTTTGCTTAGATATACTGAAAACCAGAATTTCCCACATTCTCTTAATGTGCTTTCCATTGCAATGACAGAGGCCTGGAGCACTGGGTTTCCAAATCTGCAGCTGTGCCATTCTGTCATCTAAATTCACATTTATTCTGAAGGTCTAGACATTCCCTGAGTTCTTCAAATAAGAGAGACTGTGTTTAAAAAAATAAAATTATAAAAAGGCCTCAGATATATGCTCAGAACTGGTCTTGCTGTGCTGGGTTAGTGACTCCAAAAGCAGCATCTGGCCAAAATTTTTACTTGTATTACTGCGATAGAGAAAAATCAGCTGAAGGTTGTATGTCCAAGTATAGCCAGCCCTTGTCAGGTCCAGTTCTACAGCAATAATTAGAGAAATAGACTTAAAAATATTTTTCTCAAGAGAAGGACCCAAAACTAACACCCAGTTCCTGACTTGATGGAAACTTGGGAAATATCTGGACCCGATTCCCAGGAAGTACACGACTAATTTTACTTTTCCAATGTCATCTTTAATAATACCCATGATCCCTACAAATTAGAGATATTTTGAAAAACCAAGTGATGAGAAGCTGCACAAATTTATATCTATAGCCACAGCATCTTGTCAGCATATATGGACTGTGTTCATAATCAATGAGCAACAGATAGAGATACATAGTCTGACTCAACATATGCAACATGTATGGCTTGATGTATTGCTCCATGAAAATTAAACCAGATACAATTCTGCCTTTCCGTACAAAAAAATGCAAACAGTGCCAATAGAGATAAGCAGAACCTGAATTTCTATTAAAACACACTATAAATTATTTAAAAATACTTCTAAATAATCTGTAAAAAAAAAATCACTGTGTATAAATACAAACTCAAGGGACTTGTGACAGAACTACTCACTGAGTCAATCAAGATGAATGATTTTGCCTTTTTGTCAGAAGCAGAGAGCTGAGAAAAATACACATCCACAAAATATTCCGTTCTCGGCTCCAGGCAGACTGGAGTTTGCAGAATTGCAATCCTGTTTTGCAAAAATGAAGCACAGTTATAGCCAGGAGTCAGGACAAGGCAAGTTTACTGGATG
Source organism: Edolisoma coerulescens (assembly GCA_013397115.1). Taxonomy (NCBI): domain Eukaryota; kingdom Metazoa; phylum Chordata; class Aves; order Passeriformes; family Campephagidae; genus Edolisoma; species Edolisoma coerulescens. The sequence goes on along the minus strand of VWZW01005256.1, from coordinate 125,858 downwards.
TTGTGAGCTCTTCCTTCCCTCTGTGCCTGCAAACTAATGCCTGCAGCCTGGAGCCCTGCTGCTGTGAGGAGCACACCCAGGCCCACACTTGTAGGCTTTGGGAAAGCTGCAGGACTTCTGCCGAATAATTCACCAAGCGCAATTTAAACCTGGAGAGATTAAACTGAAAATGACAGGTTTTACTCCTTCAAGCAAAGGGGTTTGCAACTCACTGTTCATATTCATCCTTTCCTGTCCCTCTTTAATCAAGACATTGGTCACAGACATCCTCTTAACTTCTCTCTATTCTTTACACAGGTCCAAGCTGAAAAGCTGGTTTTGAAAATAGGCTAGGACAGTGACTTTAAGTCAATATTTTCTTTCTCTACTGAAGCAGCTGCAGTTGGATCTTCACCAGAGCAACAACCAACCCCAGCTGGATCTCAGGATGCTCTCCTGGGTTTGGCAAACCTTTGCCAGACTAAGGACTGGGGCATGAGATTCTTCCTTAGAGCCTACGTAGTATTGTGGTGTGCCAGCAACAGAAAAGGCCACACATGTGTTTCTGATATTCCCACTCTCCCACGCATGTGCTGCTCTGCAGTGCTTCAGTAAACGATTTGTACACAGAAGATCTACAGGCAAAAAGACAGGAACAGTCAGACCTCTTTGTAGCTGGGAGAGGTAACTCGTGTGGCTCCTGTGAAAGGACCTTGTTTTTGCAGTGTTGACCTGACAAGATACCAGCAGGCTGGATGGCAACACTTGCAAGCCAGTCTTCCAAGAACTATAAACAGAGGACAAAAATTATGGTAATATTTTGTATCTGAAAAACCTGGTTTCTGTTTGCAAGGGTTAATGAAAGCCATCTGAATGATTGCACACTGCAGTGACAAAACAGATTTTATTCTTTACTACACTGAAAAACAATGGTGCTTGTGAAAAATTCTTTGTATTTGCAATGGCTAATGAAAAGCAGAGACGGAAATGGGACCTCAGCTGGTTCAAATGGAAACAGCTCTGTTACAGTCATTGGAGTTTTTTCTTTTCTTAGCACAGTGTTATTCTGGAGATATCCTTCATTAGCTGCCTTCTCACACACGTAATAAGAAACAATAAACATAAAAGACTTTGTAACGAATGTATTTAAAACTCAACTCTTCAATCTTTAGTCAGAAAAAGCTACCTCAAACCAGCCCACTGAAAAATTGTTCTCATGTTTTAAGAAACTGGGAGATTTTTTGCCTCAGAGTGACAGAGAGACAACAGAATACAATAGACAGCAGGAAAATCTTGAGTTCTGGGACTGTCCCAGAGAATTGCAAAAGAATAAGGCGTATACAAAAGCCGGTACCAATAAAACACTTGCCTGTGTTTGTGAAGACCTGGGTGAGGACCTGAGTTTAACCAGATTTAGATTAACAGATTTCCCTAGACATGTCTTCATCATTGAGAAATCTTCTCCAGGCAAAAAATAGTAATTTGGCTATTTTCCTACAATTTTCACACATCTCAGAGTCCAGCTGGAACAACTGGGAAGCTGGATGCCTGCAAAAGGCCTGGATAAATATCTACGCAGATCACTCCTGCCTGTGCCCATTTTACTGCCCAAAAAATCCCAGCTAGGAATACAGAATGCTTATCTGAAAGGAACTGCATTTTTCATGTGTTTGATTTGTGAGTAAAAGTATAGTCCAAGTAAAGGTGCCAAAAGAGAAACATTCAGAAGATGAAATCTTGTCTGATGCTTAGAAAACACTTGTAGTGCTGATTTTTCATATTTGAGTGGAAAGGGTTAAGGGGGTCAGTGGAGGATATATTACTTGGTTGGCAAGGCAACGTGTTACTGGGTGAAAAGGCAAGCAATTTAAATTCTAAATATAAAGAATAGGACAAGTTGCTCATTGTATTATTGACAAAATAGACCCTGCATCTATCACAACATCACAAGACATGCAAGACATCACAAGTACCTCAGGCTCATAACGAATTGTGATATCAAAGTCCATAGCAAAGGGAACATTGCTGATGGCAAATCTCAGCCCAGCTCCGCTGGGAACACGGGCAAAGCCGTGTCCTGTCCACGTGACAGCCCTACCAGCGCTGGGCTGCCGGAACACCACTGCTGAAACCGAGTCCTGTCCAAACTGCATCACACCCTGCAAAGATACATTGACATTTTCCACAACACACAGCGTCAAATTACAAAAAAAAAAAACAAACTCAGAAAAAAGAAAGGAAATATTTTTGCCACATTGTTTACTTATTTTAGCCATCAGTCTCATTTTCTGAACAAGTTTGAGACTGACAATCTAAGAACTCTCCCAAAGGTAGGATGTTTAGGGTCACATGCAAAGAAAGGCTTCCTATAACTTTGCAGCAACAGCAATAAGAGGGACTAGAATAATCCACTCGCCTCTGAATATTTGGCATCTCCAAACATTCATGTTGCAAACCTTAAACAGAGTAAGCCTGATTTCATACATGGCTGGACATTTCATTTTAAGCTGGATACATAAATATCAATACTTAAAATGGCTGCATTTAAGTGCAGGAGGTACCATGCTAATGTCTTGGTCAACTTGTTGGAAATGTCTTGCAGCAAAAAAAAAAAACAAAACAAACAACAAAAAAACCCCCAAAAAACTTTCCCTTTCATAAGGACTTTTCTCTTCCAAAAATTCATGGAACCTGAGTCTACAATGGCACTGGACATAGCAGAGCAGACCTGTCAGTGTGAATAATAAAATGTCCAACCCAACTGTGTACCAAAAAAATTGATTTAATTTGTGTCAGGATTGTAATGTCTAGGACTGTGAATTCTGTGTGCTCAGGCATTTCCATTGCCCTTTGTTACAAAATAAAATTTTATTATTTGGTGTAAACTTAAGTAACTACTCAAGTACTAATTTACCTGTTCCAGTCCAGATTTTCTTACAGTTCGTTTCTTGTTCCTGTTTAACACAATCTTTCCATTTTCAATCATGAACTCATAGCCTTTCTTCTGGAAGTAGATGTCACACCTTGGAAGAGTGCTTGGCTGAACCTATGAAGTAATAAAAAAGGAGCAGCACTGTCTCAACAACACTGAAGGGTGGTAAGCAACTAAATGAAAATCCACACTCTTAAAACAAGCTCTATTCTCTGCTGGACGAAACTCTAAACTACAGACCAGCAGCTGCTGGAAACCTTTTTCCCTCATTCCCTTAAAATTAACTTGCACTTTTCCCTCATAAGCTATGTCCCAGACATCTGTTTTCCATTGTAGGATGATTACTGGTTGTGATTATAGCTAAATATTTTTGGATGTGTCCTGCAAATAAACATTTTTTTATTATTTCTTATCTATAGTTTCTCTACAACATGCCAGAGGAAAAATATTAGTAAAAGTATAGACAGAGGAAGGGATGCATTCCAGGCTTGCACTCAGCATGGGGAACAACTACCCCCATGTTGAAGGGGGAAAAAAAAGTAATTAATTTTTCTAAAAACATTACAGATGGATGCCAAATTCTTGAGGAAATTGGGCTACAATCAATGCCTTTATATAAGGCAGCAGGAATTAGTCCAGTGGAGCAGAGAGTAATTTGTTTCTTCCCTTGTTGAAAATGACAAGAAATAAAACATTTCATGAGAGCTATTGGCAACTCAAACACTTTCCTCCAATTTAAATAATTAAATTAATTTCTCTAATTCATGCTAGACGCCTGCACTTAAGAAGCAGCAAGGGCAGTGTTGCAGGTCATACCACACTAGAGGGACTATCCCTTTTTAACAGACACAGTTATGAGATAGTCATGTCCATGAAAAACAAACTGAAGATGGTCAAGGACTTGCTTTGCATTTTCCTGCTAAAGAGCTGCTCCAGCTGCTCCCCAAGAAAGGGCTCTTCTCCTCAGCCTCAGCTCCCGTGTCACCACCTCAATGATCCTCTCTCAGTACAACACCTAAAAAGCCAAATACCTACCAAGGGTGCGGAGCCAGAAAGGGGCTTTGCATGCTCAGCTTCATAAATATAATAATCCAGGGGTAAAAAGAAGTATCCTGGAGCTGGCTCGTTGCACTGGCGGCTCACGATGTTGGGCAGACACTCGCACTGACCATCCTTTGGTGAGCACCTACGGGAGGAGTTGGTAAGGGAGGACATCAGTGTGGTACAGCTGGGTCGTCACAGCACAAGGACAGCTCAGACCCACCTTTGTTCCACCTTTGCTTTGTTTCTCCCATTGCTGGATTGCCTCCATTACTAAGCTTCTTCCTGTCACCCACCTTCTCTGTTTCTGATGCTGGATTTATTCAATGCTGCTTTTCCATGACTTCAGAGTCCATGACCTGCTTTGTCTGTCAGACCTGAAGCACTGATCCTTTTGTTTCCTGAGCACCTGTTACTGTCTATTCCTGTATAATTTATCTTTTTCTGTAAGAATCACTATATCAAGATTCTTAATAATCTGTCACCCACAATTATGGAGGCAGGACATGAGATCAGAAGGACCTTTGATGTGATACGGAATGTTTTCATATACTTACACTCCTATTTAACACACCAGGTGATTTACCTGCTCACAAGGAGCTGCTCTACAGCATGGGACTGCGTGCTCCTGTATCTGAAGTCTAACAGCAGTAGGGAAGACTCCTGCCCAAAAGATTTCTGAAGGAGCCCAACTGAAACCAATGTTGCTTCTAAAATTATACATTTTACATAGGAGCCAGAAAAAAAAATTCTAGCATTTAAGGTAGATGTAGGAAGCTAAGTTAAAAATGACACCTCTAACTTACTTCTAATTTCTAATAATATTAGGGCCTCTGGTTCTCTAGAGGCATGTATTTTGTATTTTATATTAAACACATCTTGGCTCAACCTGATTCAAAGTGGACTTCAAAGGAAATAGTTAAATCCCCTTATCACAAATAAATTTCCAAGATCTCCTTCTGACTTTACACTGTTTGTATATGATGAAATTCCATCTACATTCTATTTTCCCATCTGTACTGCGACTGTATCAACCTAACCAGAAAATCTAGTCTGAGAGTTTATAAAAATTAAAACCAAGAAAGAACTTGAAGAATGTTAACTTACAAGTTATTCTGGGATCCACCAATATCACAGTCACATGGAGAACAGCCATACAAGCTGTTGCCAAGACCCCAGTATCCTACCTGGTATAAAAAGAGAGATTCTTTTATGGCAAATATTTAAGTATGCAAAGCAAAACAAAACTCATTCTGCTGGATGAACAATGCTCTTCTGGAGCACTACTGTGCTTGGCCATGGGATATTGCTTCTCTTACCAGATAGCAGGGGTGCTCAGCCACTGCAAGAACCAGATATTTACCCATTTGTGCAAGCAAATTTCTCTGTAAACAGCAAAGATGAACCAGGGACATAATTTACATTTCCTTTCCTTCCTAGGAGTGCTCCTCCCACTGCAATTTGATTGCACAAATGTTTGGGAGCAGTGAAAGAGAAGTAGATGTGTCAATGCAAAATGGGAGAATACAGCTGTAAAATTATTTTGAATTTTGACTAATTGCTTACTTTTCTGGCAATGAAAAGGTGTGAGATGAGTGAGGAGACCATCTTCCAAAACCATATGCAGAAGCAAAACTAAAAACTGAGTACATACAAGGCATTTTTCACAGCGTTGCCCTGTGGTGAACTTCTGGCAGAGGCACTCTCCTGTGGCAGGATCACAGATGGAGAAGGGCAAACTGCCCAAGGGATCGCAGTTGCAGGCTGCAGGGACAGAAAAGTGCAGTTACCTCTGCAGGCCCCAGTGACAGCAGCAGGACTGGCATTTACGTTAGATATGGCATCAGCATGACAGGCAGTCTCCATCCTCCACACAGACACTGCAGATGAATGTGCCCTGGCACCCTCCAGCCCTCAGATTGCCCTTGGAAAATGAACAATTTCCTCAGTGGCTGCCTCTCTGGGGGGAGCAGAGGCACTGGCAGAAGTCCTCTGCAGTGGTTTGCCATGGGCTGTGTGCTGATCTGCGCTGCAGTCCTTGTCTGTGGCTGAGCACCTGATGTGGGCATAATGTGCTCACAAACCCACAGTGCACTTGGGCAGGGGTGGGATGTGTTTTTCAGCAAGCCTCTCTCAGAGGAATGGTTGGCTGGAAGTTCTCTTGGCAAAGCAGCAGCTCCTGTCATCTCAATCTCCCTTTTCAATTAAATTGCATATTTAATAACCCTTCTATTAACAACAGCCTGATCTGTTATACTATGCATTCTGAAAGTGATTTTGCATTGTTTCAGTCTTGGATGCTGCACCAGAAACCTTGAATTACATTGACATTAAATTACAGTAGGCAACTGGGTATTTTGTGACTCAATAGAGCATTAGTGTGTGGATCTGTGCATTCGACTACCTCCATGCCTTAAAAATGCTTTGGAAAGAAGACTAGCAGAGGTGGTTTACGTACGCTGGCAGCCCAGGGGGTCGCTGCTGCTCAGCCCGTAGTAGTTGGCCCTGCACTTGTCGCAGCGAGCACCCTCCACATTCTCCTTGCAGGGGCACCGGCCCGCGACTGTCCCCAGCGTGGGATCCGTGTGGCTCTCGCACACACCCTCGTGCAAGGTACCCTCGGGGTCACAGTTGCATGCTACAGGCAGGGTCAAGGAGACACATAAAAAAGCACATGTAGATGTAAGCACGAAAGTGCAATTACAGAGCTGCTGGTAATCTGCCCTTGGCTCCTTAAGGACTTTTCATGTCAATCAATTGCTACGATTAAATTACATTCAGAGCATTTTCTCCAATCAATGTTAATAATGAATTTAGGTCATCTTTCAGAAGAAGAGCTTTCATGTCTGAAAGACTGTTTTTCTTGCATATAGCAGGTATCTAGCAAAAGTTATTTACTCCTCCCATCATTTTGCACCCTCTTGTGTAATCCCTGAAGGTCACAGAAGCAACATCACCACTGATACTCATATTTATATTGACATTGTTCAAGAAAGATGATAGCTCTGCTGGATTTCTAAGCTCAGCTTAGCAAGGAGTTGGAATATGCAGCTCTTTTTACAATGCTGGTTCAAGGATACTGTCATGCAGCTACTTTGTAAGGCAGTTTGGATGTTAGAGGTTTGGTAACATTTTTACAGCCATGTGGACATTTAAGCATGGGGATTGCTGTAGGGCTCAGAGCAAAGAGAACCAGAACAACCCTGTTTGGAGTCATTCTTACAGAAGTTAAAAAGGGAAGCTTACGGAGGCATGCCTGAGGATCTGAGATGACTTTGAGTGGATCCTGGTAAAAGAAACGTTTGCACTTGTCACAGTGTTGCCCAGTGGTGTTGTCCTGACAGTCCTCACAAACGCCACCGCTGACCCCGCCGCTGGCCTGGTACACGGCCATGTCAAAGTGGCATCTGCTGGAGTGGCTGTTGCAGTTACAACCTGAAACCAAAACAAACAGCAGGGTATTTCGCACCACATGAATATTGTGGTCTGGCTACCATTGCTGTCTACACTTCACACAGAGTTACTGGTTACTTGTGTGATTTCAGTGCCCAGCAAGATTATTCCCAGGCCTTGTGTTACAACTGGGGGAAAACATTGGAGTCTTAGGACAGAACTGTGTCCTAAACTTGGAAATGCAGGTGAGTGCGCCTGATATGCACTGGGGAATGCTGCTCTGCTGAAGAAAGCTCTAGCTGAATATTTGCTATGGACCCTAATGCATTATTCATTATTATCCTACATTACTCATTATTGTGGAAATAAATAATTTAGCCTTATCTAAATTCTTTCACTCACACAAAAAACACTGTGCAAACCAATGAATGATCTTTTTTGCATTAGCTGCTTTTTCCTCTCCTTATTGTTTTTTTTTCTCTGTATGAAGAATAAGAACATGAAACAGCTCTTCCTCTTGTAGGATAACACAGCACCTATGGATGCAGGAATCTGTTTTTCTGGATGAGGCATGAAAAAGTCTCCCTCTCAGAAACGTGGCCATCCCATTATGAATTGGACTAGGATTGTGCTACAGCCACCCCCCGCTATTAAAAAGGAAAATAGCATGTTTGAGTTACTTTTGCAAGCATTATCTTGTGTCCCTTCAGCTGGCCTCCAGGGAGCATCATTGTAGAAATCTTTACATCTTTCACAAGACAAACCTTCAGTGTTATGGTGGCAGATACATCTCCCATGGACCTGTAATGTGGTGAGAACAGAGAGGAGATAAGATGACAAAAGAAAGGAGAGGAGAGGAGATCTGCTCAAGGTATGTCAGCAAGATCGGGAAAATTTGAAGCTCTTTGGCTCCCTCAGCTGACATAATTTTCAATTATTTGAGTAAAAGGAGAATACCTGCAAACTTAAGGCAAATAGTTTTAAAGCCACTGAACAACATTTAGAAAAAAATTACTTATAGAGATATCAAAGGAGACTTCAACATTTTAGAGTCTCTCTCTCTCCCTACCTGTCTTCATATTGAGATACACATTTTCCAGGAGAAAAAACTCTTGTTCCCAGAGGGAAAGAATTTGCAATCACATTCCTGGGATTTTTAATAATCCATTTTTCATGGGTTAGCTTTGCATTATCAACTATTCTTTGTGCCAATGGCTCCTCTCCTGCTGCAGAGCCCCCAGGCCCAGCTGGAGTGTGGAATGCACCCAACAAGTGGCCATTCAAGTCTGCACATGCCATAGGCTACTTACTGCATTACATTTGCACCATTACAGCTCTGGTATTTTGCTGCTATTATCAACATGTCTTGCCCCAGTTGCTTTTGAAACACCACAGTAGTGCCAACAAAGACAGCTTCTGTGCATTCCAACCCAGGGTTTAAAAGAAGAGTCTGCATTGAAACATTTAACAACTAGCAGTTGCAGATGGTCAATCCAAAGATTATCAGAGATCTTCCTTCTGCTCCCTCCCTCCAGCTCTTCCTTCTCACAAAACACCAGTAGAGATTGCCCTTTTTGGAGACAGCATTAATGTCGCACCATCCCAGACTGATGGAAAACATCTCCCCGCAGGTTCTGCACGGAATCACACTGGCTGGCATGGCCATTGCAAAAGCAGCTGCCCCGCACAACCATCTCATAGATGGCATAGTAGTACTTCTCAAGGGGATCACTGTGCCTCCTCCCAAGCAGAGCATCACCAAGGGTGTGGAGTTTAGTAAAATTGATCCTTAGGTTTGTCAGTGTAATGAGCTCTGGAAGGAAAGAAGAGAGATCAAGAGCCTGAGTTCAGTCTAAAATGAACAGTATGAAATCTTCAGCTTGAATCAGTCATCTGAGAATTTTCTCATAGTGAAGAAATAATGAAAATGATCCAATCTTGGCCAAGACCAGCAATGCCTACAGTGCCAGGGCAACGACCCACTTGGCACACTGCTGCATAAGTGTTAGCATCCTGCTTGGTATGGCTCTGCATTTTCCCAGCCATTGGCTTCATGGGTTCATGTGTACCTCTGGGACTGCTCTCAAAAAGCAGTGTGGATTGGGCCAGAAGGAAGGACAGTTTAGCTACATGGATGAGGCTCTGCAGAGCTTTGCCATTTGCCCCCAGGGCTAGAGAACAAGACTGGCCCATTTCATTTATTAATACAATGTCTCCCTAAGATCTTTAGGTACCTCATTTTCAACATCATTGACTTACACCAGCTGAGCTGTTGACCCTTTCAGTGTACAAAACAAACAATACCCACAAAGTATTTCTGGAGAAAACCTGTAGTGTCTGTACCTTGGATGTATGGCACATAGGGATTTTCTATTTCAAAGCTGGGATCCAAAGCTTTTAAAACAACCTGCAAAACAAATCAATAAAGCTCTAGAGATGGGATGAGCAGCCACCAAAGGGGTCAAAGGACAGGCCTCTGCTTTTAGCAGACACAGACGAGACCACCTTCAGCTCCACATATGATCTGAACTCATACAAACAGACACTTGACAGTACCTCGCCTTCAGTGGAGGGCTCGATGTCTGAATATCTTGAATCACAAACAACATCTCCAACACTTTTTGCTGGACCAGAAGAGATGTTGGGAAAAGAAGCTGCACAATCATGTGCAAAATATCTAAACACTTTCCAGGTCTGACCAAAGTCTGTAGAGCGCTCAACCAGCATTGCTGCAGGCCGAAATGTCTGCAAGAAACATTTCAAGAATTCCCTAAGAAGGCATTAATAAGACACCTCAGGGGTTGCTATATTGATATTCCTCTTTGGAGGATGCTAAAATTTTGTGTTTGAGAGCTTATAGGCTCATTACAGGTACTGTGATAGTTACACAGTTCTCTGAAAAAGCTCATTAGAACTTCTCTCTAGCAAAAGGGAAGGGTAACCTTTCTAAGTAAGGAAGTTTACCATAACAATATAGGAATTTTGTACAAAACCCCCCTGTAATCATCTGGATCTAAAAGATACGCATGAGCTGAACTAAATTGAAAGAGCAACTGCAGTTCAGATATGTCTTAGTTTTTAGGGTTCAGTTTTGCAAAGTATTTTTTTCAGCTTTAATTCTTGGATTTATAGAAAATAGGACCAGAAGGCACATGAATAGGAAACTATTCAGTCTATCCTCCTCCCCTAAGGCGGGATCAACTATAATTTAACCATACTTGACAGGTGTTTATCTAACCTGTTCTTACAAACCTCTAAAGATGGAGCTTTCATTGCCTCTCTAAGCAATTTATTCCTGTGGTTAAGTAATTAGTGTATAACATTACATAAAAGCTCTGGTAAAAGATGTACCTTAAAGGTCAGGATAAGATGGCTGAACTGGAATAAAGTTTCTAGGTCCAATCTAATGCTGACATGGTCAATGCCTGAAAAGAGAATGAAAATGAAGTGCACAATGCATACATTGAAGGGGTTGCTGAGACAGTTTTCCCATGGGGAATTTAAAGATGCCTTTTCCAGCAGAGCAGCTAGACTGTCAAGAGCATTCCCGGTGCAGCTGGACCGCTCTCTCCGGGGCAATATGATGTGCTGCTTTCCTGGCACTGTCACCAGCCATGCTGCATGTCACTGAGACTGCAGGAGGTGTCTGAAAGTCCTGCTCACGTAATTTGGACTGTAAATGATGGTCATGGTAGGGCTCTGGGTTTGTGTGTTTATTTTTTAAAATCCATTTATTTTTTTAAATCCATTCAAATAATTTACTTATCTCTAAGAAAGAAGAAGAGAACTAATAAAAATGAGGTGTTTTCTTCATGCTAAACAGAACTGTTTAACCATTCTATACGGCCAGATGTGAAATTTGTCACGAGCAGAGCTACTGCACCAGGCATCTTCCAAAACTGCAACAAATATGGAAGAAAACTCCACAAGTCACACATTCTCTGTAGAGAGTTGCAGGGGCTCAGCCAATATCCCCATTTTTCACATCTGCACGCACCATGCCAGGATTCCTGCTGACTAGGCTGTGCATGAGACCTCATCCCAGAAGAAAGATAGGGAGAATAAGGAAAGCTCCTCTCACAGCTGGCCCACAGCTTTATTGGCAGTGGTGTCCAAAGCTGGTGACAGATCCTTGCTAAACTCCATGAAAAACAAGGCTTATGGATTTTCAGTTCGATACTCAAAATAGGGTTAACATATTATCTTATTTTTCTATACCTTAATTTCCAACCAGTCAAGTGTTTCTTACATAATCATTGCATGTCAGATAAGACAGAGTAAATGTTATTCCTCCTAGCATGTCTTCCCAGAGAAGCTGTAAGGATACTATCTTCATCAATGCTGGGATCGCACACATCCTCAGCAAGTTGCAGAGGACACCAAGCTTAGTGGTGCAGGTGACACATGTGAAGGATCAGTGACCATCCAGAGGGACCTGGAAAAGCTCGAGATGTGGGCCCAGGGGAGTCTGATGAGATTTGTCAAGGCCAAGTGCAAGGTGCTGCACCTGGGTTAGGACAAGCCCCAGCATCAATACAAGCTGGGGGATGAACAGATCAAGAACAGCCCTGCAGAAAAGGAACTTGGGAGTATCAGAATAAGGCAGCTGATAGCCAGGCTTTATTTAATTTTTTCCTAAATTATTAGCGCTTTAAAATAAATTTTTAAATGGGTATTTGTGTTTTACACACTGTCTTTACATTACATCTATAGGCAAATGTATCTTTTGCCCCAAATGACAATTCCCTGACAGGCAGACACCCTGTGGAAAATACATGGCCTCTGTGTATAACCCAGCATTGCCACAGGTCCTCTGGCCAGCTCTTGGAGGTGCTGAGCTTAAAACTTGTCCATAGAAAAATAGACTTTCTGAAATCCTATATTACTATACACAAATGGGTTTAAATCACTCAGAATTACCAAATCAAAGGAACAGATGAAGTTTTGTTTCATCTCTTCATGAAGGCAACTTTGTGAAAGCCAATTACATAAAGAAATCTCCCAGTAACATTTTGCAGTAAAATTTTCTCTGTGAAACTTACCATTTTCTGACTGCCACCACTTCTTTTTCTTTTCGGGCTCAAACGTTGTGATAACATTTTCAACCATGTGACTGTTGTGCTGGGTATAGGGATTATATGGGTATCTGGAATCACAGAGAAAGCACTTCTCCTCAGCCTAGAAAACAAAACAAGCAGGATAAAAGCTTAATTTTGTTTCTTCACTAAAAATCAGGTGGATGTACATATATTTATGCCCTTGCAAGACTTGAACTTGTCTTGTTGCTTTGGGTGCCTCTGCTTTTTAATCACTCAGGCTTTTCGTATACAAGCCCAAGAAAATCATCATATGCACAAAGCATAGCAAGTGTTGGTCATGGTCTGCCCCAGGTACTTTACAAAAATTACACTTTTTCAGTTGTGGAGAAGGGACCTCAGTAAGACCAGGTACAAGGTAAGTAGTTGGTTTGGGCTCACACCACCACCCTGACCACTGCCAGTGTCTTTTGAAGCATAGGGAAACTGGAAAAGCTTAAAACCAATGCAAAGGAGGAAAATTAGGATATCAATAGGAAAAAAGGGTCTTGTTTGAAAATGTTACAAGCAGAAGATGAAGGTAGAAATGATTAACTGATATCTCAGTTCTGAACGAGAAGCTTTGATAGTGAGGGCAAGGAGCTCCCATTTAAGGTGACAAGACAGGGATTGAGTGGGAGACCAAGAAGAGGTGACAAGGTTAACATGCTGGGCTGGGAGATGACCCGTGCTGAGCCGTGTGGACAGCCCAAGCAGCCATCACAGCCAGCAGAGTCCCCTGCCAGAGAGGTGTTCAGCAGGGTGGGCAGGGGTGGATGCACTGCACAGACTGACTCCAGGAGATCTGGGCAGAGCCTGAGTGTGAGGACACGGGAATAAGCCACAGCAGAAGGTGAAGCCCCAGCTGTGTGCCTGGCTGGCAGAGACAGTGGCAGGAAGAAGAGAGAATGACACAGCACTCAGAGGGAGCTGAAGGAGGACACATGGGTTCAGTGCCCGTGGCTGGGAGGCTGGAAATGACCCAGAAGGAGATGGGTGGAGAGGCACCCCATTTGGCACACTCAGGATCCACAGAGAAGAAATGGAATGGTTTTGACATCTTTGAATTATGAAATCACCTGGGAATTATTTGCATTTAAATAAATGAAGATATATAGATTTACAGGTATGGTATAATTTATGTATTTTAAACATGATAATTATGTATTATATTCAGTCATTCTATACTACGTTTGACAAGTGTAGTAAATAAATGCACCTTTTAGAAGATGAGAGAGATACAAAAAATACTCTGTCATCTCATTTCACAAAGCTCTGGTAAGGACAGCTCAGATTGTTGAAGCAGTTGTCAGGACTGCGCACACTCACTCTCTGGTTTATATAGACATACAATATGACACTGGGGCAACTTATATTTAAGGTTTCTCTATAAAAATCTGCTCCAAAGGACAAGCATGTGCATGTCCATGTCTGGCAGATCCCATTTGCCTCTGAATTGTGCAGCTTTATACTCTCCTCAACACTGAGTGCCCTGTCTTTTCCTTTCAAAACGTGTAAGTAGTAAATCCAATCATTGAGCTAAAACCCACTTAACCTACATTTGAAAAACAATAAGACATATTAAAGACTGAAAATGATTTGCAGTGCTTCTTTTCAAACACAAAACAGTTGAATTCTATTTTTTTCCCATCTGAATCCCAGCTAAATCCTGGCTCTTGGTAGCTTGCCACGTCGACTAATACCCACTTTCATGAGTAAGGTTTGCTCTTATCATGAAGCCTGACACAAGCCATCAGGAGAGGAACTGGGGGAGGAAGAACTTTCCTTTACAAGATGCAAGATGCAAAGCTTCCTGGCCTGCCTCCAGCAAAGCATTCAAAATGTGCTGGTGAGAAAGTGAATCGAAAGTGGAGTGGGACTCTGATGCACTGTAGGTGACAACACATTTAAGGCAAGCTGATGGAACAGAACACATTGCCGGAGTGTGTCTCTCTCTTGAGCTCTGCAGAGCAGCAGAGTTTGTAGTTTTCACCCTCTTCAGGAGACAGCCACCATGGGTCAAGATATTTGGAAGCAGCATTAAATCACAGGGATTACTGCAGACAGCTGCTCCTTTTCATGAGTCTGTATTTACATAATTCAAAAGATAAGTACAGGCAAGTGAAAATAATAATTTTTTATTGCTCTTTGATCTCCTTCTAAAAACCAAGAATAAAAGGCAATCATCCAGCTTTAGGGCCAGAAAGATGATTCAGGCTATTTCAGCAAAGGAAAGAGATATTTAAATTTTGTAGAAAACTGTGAATACAATGTGCAGCTTGGAGCAGTGCTTGGTTCCATGTCCATACTTTACTCTGCAAATATGTCACAACATTAAGCCAGAAGGTCATAAACTGTAATTATTTTCAATTGCTTATAAATTTAGCTGCATTTTAACTTCCTCTTCAGCCTAAGCTGTTATTTAGTGAAAATATTTCTATTTGTGACAATTTATTAGCTCAGTGGGGCCAAGTCCTCCAGGATGTGCAACAGGGGAATCCTCATTTCTGCACACCTTCCATATACCCAGTGGTTCCTCCTCATCACTGCAGCCAGGGAGTGAAAGGCATCCCTCTGGTCAGCCACATTGTGGATCTGCTGACCCACCCACATGGCCAAAGACTGGACCACAGCATTAGGTCTTCCCTTTTCAGAGGCAGTTTTCTGATTTCAGCAACATTGGCCTCATTTCAGATCAAAAGAGAGAAGAGGGTATGGTGTGAATCTCTTAACAGGCTGCCTCAGGTCTCAATACCATACGGACACGTCCTCTGGAGAAGGTCCTGCAGCCTGTGGGACCCCACTCTCCCTGCACTCACACTCACAGACCACGGGCTTCAGCTCTGGGGCATGAGTGGGAAGAGGACTTGCAGAATGAAGCTCCTTCAGAAATCCCTGTGCATCTCAGGGATGTTTCTCCCCCTTGAGAAGATACACATCACCATGGAGGCTGTTTGCTGCCAAACCCTCCATATGTGCTGCAGTGAGGCACAGCCTTCCACCAGACTTAATGTCACACTGTCTAATGATTATTCAGACAACTCCCACAGGAACTTCCTAGTCTGGGCAAATTCCCTGTACAGATGAGAATACGGTTAGTAAGAAGAGTTCAGTTTATCTAAAAAGGAAGAGCAAACCAACCTCTAGGTAGCCTATAATGCAGTACTTCTGAGGGCTGTTCATCCCACAGGTTGATGAGGCTGTCAGTTGCTTGCTGCGACCCCGGAGAAGGTCCCCAAGGGCTGGGTGGCAGGACCCAGCATCACAGTCATGCTGTGCATGCTGGGGTCTTATCAGCACTGAGCATAAAAGAAGATCAAAGAAAGATTAAATTGTTTTGTATAGCCAGCAGTATTCTCCAGACAAAATCGGTTAAATCCCAACACAAGCAGAAAACTCAATTATCCTTTGCCTGTACTCCTTTTGTCCTTAGTTATACATTTTTTGAAGAACTTCAGTAAAGAACCTACCGGCTGCAAAATAATCATAAAAAATATAGCTAGCAGATTGCAAATCCATGCTAAAACCTAAATTTTCAGCACATTACTTTTCAGTAAAAATGCCAATCTGCCATGAGAAATAATTTATTATGCTTCCCACCCTGACATACCCATTGCCAGCATTCCTACAAAAGAATAGTGAGCATTTCAATTGACTCTGAGCAGAGCCAGATTTGAATTAATTCTGCTTATTTCTGTTGTTTTCCAAGTTATAATGGTGGAAATGAGACCAGGATTGACATCAGGAGTCCCTCAGATTTTCTGTTAATTTGCAATGAATCCCTAGTTCACTGTCAGAACCCTCTCAGACCCCATGGAATGGTCATTAATAAATAAATAGAATAATTGTGAATTCTCTAAATAATTGCGAATTCTCTAAATAATTGCAGGACTTTTTCTTTGTTTTGCCTGAAACAATTTTCAGTATCTTCCCCACTATATTAAGGCTTCCCTTACAGGCTTGTCCTTTTAAACAAGTTCTGTCCTGAAACTCTGAAAAGGAATGGGTACCTTGGAGGCTTTATCTGTTCAGCTTTACTTGGCTCAACTTGTTAGAAAAGGTGCAGTTAAAAAACCCCAACAACTGATACATGAAGATCCCACAGAACACTAGAAATGCAACTACAACAGTAAAAATACAGCATTTTATAGCCAGATTTCAGTCTATGGCTCAGGCTATAATTCAGATGATGAGTGACACTTGACTCTTTAGGTGTAAAGAAATGCCTATGTTTAGTTAGCCTGCTCTTTTCAGTTATGCAAATCCATGCTCATTATTCATTAGCAGATGTTGATTGCCCATTTCAGGAACTGAATCAGACTCAAGTACAACATGCAGGCTTTCTTTGTACTTAAAGGTTTCATATCCCTTGTGGGTCCCTGGCAGGAGAGTGGGGAATAAGGATTCACTGTCACATGTTTCTCAATAGCATTTACTTAAAAGAAGCGCTTTAACAAAATCTTGGAGAGATATATAAATCACATGATAATATTTCAAAATTGGCCTGAGTAACTGTAGCATCTGTACTTACTGAGGTGTAACAGGATGGCCAGCCCCAGCCTCATGCCTCCCCATCAAACTCTGGTACTGCTGCAAGAGAAGAACTGCTTCGTCACTTGGTGCTCTCTCTCATCAGAGCACCCCTTGTACACAGGTGTACCCAGAGCCAGCCTTTAGTAAAGTGACAGAGATGCAATAAAAATATAAAGACTAAAAGGAAACCCTAGATTTGCTTTAGTTCCAGAAAAAAAATCTCTCATGATGGAAATTTCGGCACTGAAACTGGGATGAAAGCAGAGGAACACTTCACAAAGGCTTTCAGAGAAGACTGTGAAAAGATATTCACACTTAGTGTAAAATATAACCAGAATGCTATCAGCTAAAATATTGTAGTATTCAAATACAAGCAACTTAATTCTAAGTGGATTCAGCAGGGCTATTTGCAGAGATCTAGCTCTTTCTTTGGAGGTTCTTGCTTCTTTTCACAAACATAAAACAGCCAGAAGTCCTAATAAAGACGCCACTGAGAAATGTCTGATGTCAGGTGCTACAAGTTTTGTCAGAGAGAAGATAAAGTGCATCTTAAAGTGTAGGGAAGAAAACCAGGTAATCTCAGTATCAATGAAAAAGACTCATACAGGGGAACCTCAGCATGAATGCAAGAGAGGTTCATTGGGGCATTGTGGCATCCTTCCTCTTCCTACTTACCTGGAGGAAAGCAAGACTTGCCAACACAAAACTTCTGTTGGGAAAACAAAAGGCAGCCATGGGTATAAAAGATGACCCAGCATCCTGCCACCAAGTAGAACTCTCAAACCAAACTCACCCCCATCTTTTCATCTTCCACCTCTTTCTTCACCTGTAGAAACCAGTGAAACTGGTGTGTCCTGAAGCAGTTCCAGCTGCTGGGGCATCCCTGTATGAGCATGCCCCAAGTGCCGCTTCCCAGCTCTGTTATTGTTTCTCACCTTCATACAGCCATCACTGTACTGAGTGAGCTAAAATGAAATATGCCCCCAGAGTAGTGGGAACATAAACAAAAGCACTTCAGATGCTACAGGCTCCATGTGAGCTTGGTGCACACAGCTCTATACAGCACATGACACAACAGCTGTACCTAGATGAGTACTTTAGCAACCACAGGCAGGGAAAGCTAGCAAGGGTCACCAGGCTTTCATCCTGCTGCAGCTACTCTCACCTCCCACAATCACAGAGAGCCTGGCATGTGACAGGGAGATGATGCTGGTGAGCATCCATGCAGCTGTGCCTGGCTCCCTGGCTACAGAGAGACCTGGCCACAGATCCACTGTCCGAGGCAAAATTGAGCAAATATTTTCCTGCTGTGTTGGACTTTAAATTTTATACTCTGTCAGAATAATGGACAGACTCAGAGATAATTTAAGCTGCAACCACTGTGACAGCACTGTAGTGAAATGCAGGTATCCATGGTGAGCGATCTTGGCAGGTACACATCCCAATTCCTACCCTAACACTGTGACATTCAAACCAGTGATACTCTCCAAACCTGACTCCCTTTAACAGAGAAACAAGGACCAGAAAAACCCCAACATACTTTTGTTCCATGCTTAACAGGAAAATTAAAAACTGAAGAGGTCTTACCTGAGTTCCAGGCAGCCAAGTGTTGCAGATGGGAATGAACAGAGCTGGGTGAGGGAAGCAAGCAAAGGCATACCTGTGCACTTCAGCTGGAGAAGACAGTACGTCCCCCGAGGCACCAAGGTGTAGGTGAGAATGAGACCCAGCCTGCAACCTGTCAAAAGCTTGATTTGTGAACTCTTTCTGCTTCTGGCATCAGCAAATATATTCATTGAAAGACAATTGTGACAGGTTAAGTTCACGGCAGAAAAAGTTCATGCAACTGAAAACAGAAGGCTGAGATTCTTAAAGTGCTGGCAAACAACACTTTGTCTGTTGTTTAATTAAACATCTGTTCAGTTGGTCTGGTTTGAGACCAAACATCAAAGTCTTTATAGCTACTTAACATCAGAAGTCTAGTGGCACTGGATTATCTGAGCATGGGTTAAAAAGGATGACTCCTCACAGCAGGAGTGTGAATGGTCTGGGAGGGCTGATTTGGGGTTCTGAGGTGACTGTAAACATGCACTTGTGTGGACATACTGAGCCAACTTTGAAATAGTTCAAACTCTGGATCATCACTGTGAGCACTAGGTTTTTCTCAATTTAAAGCTGAAGATACCATGGCAACTTGAGTCAGAGCTTTGCATTTCAGCCCAAGTTTTGCCTGTGACTGTCCCCAGTAGCAAGCACAGGGCAGGGATTGATGTGTGGGGTTACAGCGCGGTCACAGGCAACACAGTGATGGAGCAGCTCTGAAATGGTGTTCACCAACTCATGCGCAGAACTGGCCACTCTTTTCTGGTGTCTTTGTTGAAACCTGTGGCACTGTGATTCCAATTTTCAGAATGGCAGGTTGTCTTGATACACAATTTTAGAGGTGATATATTTGTTAGCAGTTCTCCTCTGACTGTAAGGCTTAATTCATGATAGTCTGTCAAGTATCATCACACATCCTTAAAGAGATTTTCTACATGATTAAATATGTTTCATAAATTAATCACTGCCTTTTCTTTAGGTAGTTCCTATTCTTTCAGAAAAAAAAAGAAAGGTGTGTGTTCTTTAATCCTATTGCAATGCTCCGTACTAAGTGTCCTCTGCCATTATTATGACTGTTAACTCTAGCAGAAACAATTCTTATCCTTAGATTTTTTGAAATTATTGTCCTCAAATGCACATGGAAATTACTTATTAGAGACTTTTTTTTCAGGCTGATTTAATCTGCATTTGGCTTGCACTCATGCATGATGAATTATTGTACAGATGGTTTATACTTAGTGGGTTTTGGTATTAGGAAAAAGACTAAATGATATATTAAGATACTATTTTTACTTTTTATGTGTAAGCAGTATGTCAAATGTTGCCTGAAAGAGAGACATATAACTGAAGAAAGTATTATTATTATGATGCTACTAAATTATAAAATGGTTGACATTTTATTAGCATATTTCATGGGGAATTCAGAATTTGTTACAGAGAAGTTATGTGAGAAGTAAATATCAAGGAAGATTTATTTGCAGAATATAGCCAGTCCTGTGTTCTGATTTATGTAGGACCCCAAGCAAGAAGGAGGTTTTAAACTGCTTGAGGCAGGGATTAAGAAACTTCTTTCTTGCTTCTTTAATCTCTGCACAGGTAAAGGATCTGGATTTATAATGCATCACTCGTCCCATGTTGGCTGGAGGGTGGATAGCACTGGTGTGTGATTTTTCAAGTCATCACAGGTCCGAGAGTTGTCATTTCTTAGGCCCAAGGCATATCCTCTATACACACAAAGGATGAGAATTGCTAGCACTGCAGCATAAATTCCCTTCACAGACACCAACCCACAGTGAGGAAAGGGGCAGGAGCAGAGCCACCACTTTAAATTTTCAATAAGAAATAAAATTATTTAAGCCTAGGATTATTCTTGCCATGTGAAAAGTAAGTATTTAATCCAAACAAGTCACTTGGGCTTCCTTTGTGTCAGTGGAGAAAGACAGGGAACCCTACAGAGTCCATCCCACCACCTTCTTTAGACACTTAGCTTAAAGGGATAAATCCCCTTTTGGAGTTATCTGCTGCTTTCCTTTGGTTATGGGCAGCCCAGGTCCTTAGCTTAGGACCGATGCCTGTATTTTAAGCAACTACAATGTACTGAGATGAATCCCTTCCATGGGCAAAATCTTAAACAAAATCCAATGGTCTGGAAAGTAAAATTATCTTGCTACATTTCTCTCTCCCCTCTTTTCTTTCTGCTCTCATTTCTCCAAGCGTATCTTATGCTTAAAGTGCAATTTCTCAAAGGCAAAGATGGCGTTTTTTGTGGTTTTACATATTGGGAGAATGTAGCACTGAATAATAAAACCACAATGAATTGTAAGTTTACAATCAGATAAGAGAAACTGGTTTTTTTTATAAATCTGATCAGGAGACAGCTAAGGACAGCAGAGGAATATGCTACAGAGCTCAGGTGTGATGGGAGAGGAAGGCTACCCTGCCCCTCAGCCTCCTCTTCTCCACATCCCACTGGCTGGCTGCTCCTCTATATTGTACACCCTGGAGGAAACAGCTACTTTTAAACTCGTATTTAATAATAATTTTAAAAGAGCTTTTCCACAATTCAAAAGGATGTCAAATCTCTTTATAATTTATGAGAAGTTTTTTCATTTTCTTACAGTCACAGCACCCCACAGTACCCTTCACCTTTTGTGTGCAAGTTCGAAGTCTGTGATTTTTCCACCACAAACAAGAAATGCAGCATCAACTCGAATATTATCTCCCTAGCAGGCACAGTGTTGCTGATATAGTAATCAACACTAAAGACTGTCCTTGTTTCAACCAGGACAGGTTAATTTTTTGCAGTAGCTGGGAAGGGAGGTGGCCAGGACCCTGATATTATTTGATAACAACTCAGGTCATTGCCAGGCACAGGAGGCGGGGGCTCTCTTTCCTTCCAGTGGAGTAAACACTGCACTGGCAGGGGGAAGCTATCCAGCACTGTTTATTTGTCAAGGGGTCTGTGGTGAGCATTTCTGCAGGTGAATCACTCCCTCTTTGGTACACCTCTGTTATTAATATTGTTGCTGTTACTGTTAGTTTTCTTATCTCATTGCCGTTTCCAGTAAATTGTTCTTCTCTCAGCCTGTGGGCCTTGCCTTTTGTACCACCAGTTGGAGGGGTGGGGAAGGGGAAGCAGCAGCGTGGTTTTAGCCAGAGTACTAAACTGGAGAATAACATTCCTGAAGCACAACAAAGAAAAAGATGGTGTATTTATTTTAAAATACCAGTGTGATTTTAAAAGTTCTAGTCAAACGATATATATTCAAGATAAAATGCGTCATGTTATTTCCTAAGGTTCTGACATTTCCTTGCTGGCAGTAGGACTGGGAGGATGAGAAATCTGTCACATACCTTGTTGCGGTCTCAAGTTCACTCAGTGAGTTCATGCAGTACACAACTGGACAAGGCTGTTTCTCACATCAATAAACAAGCGCTTGAAATGTTTAATTTTTCACTGCTTTGCTGGCTTATTAGCCAGAAATACTTATTTTCCCTAAATTTAAGAGAAAAAAAATGGATTATTGCACATGCAAGCATAGCAGAGAGGACTAAAAAGAAAAAAGAAAAGGAATATGTTATTCCAACATAAAATATGAAGCTTCTCACCAGAAAGCTTTTTGCACCACAGTATCTGTTAATAGGGCATAATAGTGCTCTTATTCTGCTAATGGTCTCTGTACTGCTGAAAATGCTAAGAAAAGATTGTCCTATTTTTGTTTGTCCAAATTTGTGGCCATGTCCTGTTTTATGTTCCTATTATTCGATTTTCCATACATGTCAGCCTAAATTATCCTAAGTATTTTTCTCTAGGTTAAAGTAAATTCTTCTGCAAAGGTTAAATTGATGTTGTTTAGAAATTAACTTTAGCTCAGAAAATCTCTCTGGCCCCTGAGGAACCTCTGGCCTGCTGGCTTAGAAACATTTTCTTACCAATGCAGAAACATTTCACAGTATGGTCTGTTTGAGAACTCAGATACATGTTTGGGTGGTTTTATTGGGGGGGGGGAGATGAATAAACAAAAAGCAGAAGCCAAGAGACCGCAATTTAAAAATGAATCTAAGGGGAAACAGTCAATTCTACAAGCTTCTCCAAAAAACCCTAAGAAATTGAGATCATCAGGTAGAGAACCTGACAGACAGAAGGATGACAGCTTCAGTTTGAGAAATGCAAACATTGGAGAGATCATGTCCACTGGAGGACAACAGCAGTGACAGCAGCAGCAAGAGCATCCACTGCAGAGCTACCAGAGCTCAGTGGTTAGAGAGTTACCATGGGAGCCACTGGCTCTGGACCTGCAGCCAGAAGCACAAAGTAAAATCAGCTTTTCCACCATCCTAGGAAGCACCTGAACTACTGGTCTCTGAAATAAAAGAAATCTATCCTCATAGTTTCTCCTTATTTTTTTTTACAAGGACTTCAAATTTAAATATTATATTTTAGATTGACATGGAATAAAATAATTTGGGTTCATTTAAGTTCATTTTGGTTAGTAAAAGTGAGATGGACTGAAATCACTTCTCTTTCTCCTTACTTCATTGGCTAGAAGAAACAGTTTCTTTCTCATATAATTGGGAAAATAAAAGCACAAATCACTAGAAGTCAGAAAAAGCACATTTAGACTGAAATGAATACATCTTCAGAAAGATGCAGAAGCTTCAGAAAGATCTGTCTGCATGGAGAAATAACTGATAGACCTGAAGTTACCAATACCTGTGACAGGCATGGTGTCTGGCTGTGCACCACTGCAGCATCCTCACACAGCCTCTCCTGTGGTCACCCACGAGATCCCCGGGTGCAGAAGACAGTGAGAACAGAGCAGACAGGAGTCAGATGACCCTGAGCTCTTGGCAACATAAACAGCTAAATGGACATTTTGGAGATTCTTCATTTTCAGTCCCAAATGAATTTTATTACAAAGGCTTCCAGATGTATCATTTGGTGGGAGCATGGCACTAATAATGCCAAGGTTGTGGGTTCAAGCCCATGCAACCTTCAATCCCCACATGGGCCATCCACTTAAAAGCTGGACTTGATGATCCTTCTGGGTCCCTTCCAGCTCAGACTATTCTGAGATTCTGTGAACTCTACCAACATAGACATGCTAATTACCGAAAAGCATGCCAGAATGATGGCTGGCTGGCTATCAGCTGTTTAGTTTTAACTGTGTCTATCCCGTAACATCCAGAATCTGTACAAACACAGGAAGCATCACACAAAAGTCATACATAAGTGAGAAGAATAATTAGATTTTGTCATGGACCCTAATGATATAACCAACACAACAGTAGCACAGCCAGAACACTGCATATGAGTAAGTTGGGAACTGGTAGATAGATTTATGTATCTTCCCCGGGATCAAGAATATATAAGCTCTGCTTTCTCTCAAGTATTTAATTACACCAGATGGAAGAAAGTGGAAAAAATTTGTCCTGCTTCACTTTGCTGATCTCCTCTTGTCACATGGAAGGAAAGTATTGCCACCACCAGGAAGGAGCAGCTGGGTATGATGGAAACTCAGCCAAGCACAGAAAATCCTAGCAGCAAAGCTGGAGAAGGAAATGCCTCTTGCTTTCAAAAGCTATTTTTGAGGCAGTTCCTTTTCATCAGAAGAAGGCAGGAAGCAATCTTTCCCTTGCTGACCACCTACATGAAGCACATTTCAACAACAGTTGGTTTGCTCATGCTTCCTGTCCTTTCTCACTGGGTAGTTTGTGACCATTACCCTGATGTCCTGGCAGCAGAGTGAAGGCATCTGTGAACCCTGAACCAAATGGCACTTCAGGATCTCTGCTATATCTCACAGGGTAAGTGGCCTGCAACAGAAAACAGGGTAGAAAAGGACCAGAGCTTTGGGGAAGTGAGGATCAGTTTGAAGTTGGGGAGAGGGAAGATAAGCAGCTGATTCAGGTACCCCAGCAGCAAAAAGATTTAATGTTTTGAGAAGGTCCACAGGTAGTCATAGGGACGTAGACTGGGCAAGGAAGATGTGAAGAGAGCTGGGCAGGGTATTACAGAGAATATGTTCAAAGTTGTAGCTGGAAGTTGTGGTTTAGTCAGATGGGCACGAAAGAAATGCTGTGTGCTAGCAGTTCATAAAGAAAGTATTGCCTTGCAGGAACAGAGGCTAAAAATGCACCAGGGCAACCCACCCACGTGGCTACAGTTCTTATTTTTGCAAGGTTCAGCTCTCACCAATCATATTCAAATTGTTACAGAAAGCAACAGGCATGGTCAAATAAATTTAAAAATCCCTCAGCAATATATGGAGTTCATGTTCTTTATTATTAAAATCAAAATAATTTTCTTGTAAAGCAAAACCTTTGTACCATTTTGCCAAGAATTCCTCATAATCTGTTTGGCCTGGTGGAACATCAAGGGAATAACTTTCAAAAAAACTCAAAAGTCTTATTTACTATAGAGCCCAAACAATCAAATGCACATACTACACAGCGTTTACAGTAAGTCTGGGGAAATATGCTGCTTTCAGCTGATTAAATATCACCTTATATGCATACTACTTGTATCATTCTAACACCAGAAGTGTCAAAACAACTTGAAAATTTTTGATAAAATACCAGTAAGACTATGTCATACTTACTGTTTATGAATATCCTTAAATCACCATCAGCTCCCATATGGCTTATCCAGACCCCTCCCAAACCCTGAGAAAGACTTCAGTGTCTTTAATGCAGTTAACAAATAGCAATGTCTTTTCCTCTATCAAGGCAAATTGTTCTTGTCCCTCTGCTATGCCAGCTAACACCATTCTCAACCAGGTAACCCTGCAGAAGGCCAAATACCTCCTACCATCCATGTTTTTAAGGCCAGTGATATTTTTCAAGACTAAGTTTTATGCTGGGACCGAGCAAACTTGTAGCAAAGGAGTAAAATACAGTACATTTGTGAATACAGCTTCAAAGAAACTTTGAGAAACCTATTTATTAATGGTCATGTGTTTTTTTCAGAAAAAATTGTGTTCCAAAGAACAGAAAACAGAACATTAAAATGAAAGAAATACTGAAGGTCACAACATATGCTAGTGTGTCTTTGTCTCCTGACATGGCCTTGTGCTATGTTTAGACAATTCAAGAACATTATGCTAAAGGATTAGTGTTTTTATGTAACTTGATCAATTATCAAAATATTTCTGTCTTATAATCATGATCTAATTACTAAAAATAGCCAAGCGGTGAAAGAGCAGGCTTTATTACCAACCTGACATTTGTAATCTGGACAGGAATTCGGTTCAGTGAGCGATGTTCCTTTCCTCCCCACAGATACCATATAATCTATCAACAACATACAGCAAATCTCTGCTGAATGAAAGACACAACTTCGAGTTGGTTATCTGTCTGCACCAAACAATTTAAACTCTTAGGAAAAAAAAAAAACAAAACAGGAAGATTACACTGTAACATTTTTTAACCACATTTCTTACCTCAGCTGCCCTGTGAGCTCCCCATGAGCTTCATGAAACAGCTGTATAAATTGCATCTTAAACCTTAGCTAAGTCACAGAAATAACTCAATATAAGAATTAGGATTAATTCATCGTAAAAAAAAATTGTAGCGGAAAATAATTATGTATGAAAACAGTGATGACTACGTAGAACAAAGCCATTCTGCTTAAACGATGAATTAATAGTAAATGGGATTGCTTCAGATAGCCTCAGTAGCTTTAACATCGTCCTCCTTTCGGTGAGCAGGACTGTTCTGCTTTTGAGACCCCATGACAAGAAATCTTCCCTGGGATAACTTAAAAAAGGATCTCTCAGAAGACCAGAAGTGGGGCTGAGCTGGAAAACTGATGTTAAAGATTAGAGAGACCAAGTCTTGTCTTTCATCAACAGCTTTTTTTTATTGACACCAGCTACAGACCAAGAAAATGGCAGCCTGTGAGTAAACACCGGGGCAGCAACCGCCTGCGGCACCGCACTGCGCCCGCCGCAGGGCAGGGCCGCTCCCTCGGGCCGGCACCCGGCGCCTCACGGCCGCGCGGAGCGGGAGCTCCCCGGGCCCTCCCGGGCGGCCGGAGCTTCCCGCCGCCTCCTGCCCGGTTCCTGGAGCGTGGATCCTGCTCATTGGCCGAGGGCGCTCCCGCCCCATCCCGCTCATGGCGCCGGGGCCCGCGCCCCTCACAGCCGCCGCGCCCGCCCTCAGAGACACTACGGCCGCTGCTCTCCGCCCTGATTGTCCTTTCGCTGCCCCCCCTCACGCCATATCCTTTCCAATCTTCCCAGCCCTCACCTCTCAACCTCCAGGACTTTCTTCTCCTCCACCCCCTTTCCAGCCACTCCCACCGCTCATCTCCGTATTTGCTGTTCTGCACCTGTGTTTCCTCTGCTCCTCCTTCTCCTTTCTAAATGCCACCTCGATGCCTCCACGTTCCGGTAAAGTGGCTTCTCTCTGCTCTGAATCCCTGCCTCGCCTCACCCCCTGCAGGCGCTCCCGGCCGATCGCGCTCCTGCTATCCAGCCTTTCCCTCGCCCGTTCGCGCTAACAAAATGCTTTTTCAGCTATCGTGAACCACCTGTGCAGGCGACTGTAGCAGCAGTAAACGATCGGGGCTTGTGTTTAGTCTCGACATGCTTTGTCCAGGTTTTTATTTTAGTTTGTGTATCCTGCACACGGCTTCCAGCATTTTAACTAGTGCTGAAGTGTGTTGAAGCGCAGGTGGGCGACATCTGTGCATGTTTACATTTGTTTCTCTTGTTTGGTCTACTACCGTACTCTTTCTTATTGTCTTTGATATCAATGTTTTTCATAGCCCAATGCTCCTGAGAATTTTTTTTCTGTCCTACTTAATTTGTGGTTTGCTAAACTGTACGGATACGAGACGTGTGGTTTCCTCTCTTTGCACACATCAAGGGACTTCATAAATCACCAGTGTTAAGAAGTGCTGTTAAGAAGGTTTTTTGGGAAGACAGCTGTATTTTTGCATAGGTGGCTGTATTTAAGTCTCGGGGTGCTTTGGGATCGTGTTAAATACCGAACTGAAACAAACGTGTAGAGCAGCAGCTGAGGGGCAGCCCGTTGGCTCACCTGCATGGCTTGCTGTTGGCAGCTGGATTTCTTCCTCCTCCTCAGGCTCCCTGAGGTTATTTGGCAGATGCTTACAGGCTGCCACGTCTTAGGTCTGATCAGGAGAGCAGAAAACACGCAGGGCCATAAGGAAAGGAGCATGGTTTGAATTGGAGTAGTCTGGTACTTGATGGGTGCAGTACAATCACTGTTATGTCGCTTTAGCACAGTGCAGTCAAATGTATAGTGTTAGTGTAATGGACAGTGTTATCACTATATAATTTTTCTCTGTTTTTCCTAAATTCTGAATTTTTTTTCCTGTGTTTTCACGCATAAAATCTCATGGAGACGTCTGTAGTTACAAATAGGACTATAGTGGTGCACAGCTGCAAGCAGTTTTGTCCTGTGCCACCTCTCTGTAAGAGGCATCTCCATGTGGTGTTGAGCACTAAGGCCGAGCCCACGTTTGTCTGTGAGCAGACGAGATTGCTTTGCCTGTGAGAACATCTGTTGAGCATCTCTACTGCACAGCTAATAACCAGATCTATCAGTTTCTCCTTCCAAGTCTCAATGCTGAGAGCATTTCAAGAAAAAATAGGGCTTAGCCAGAAAAATCCCTGGCTGCTGAATTATATCCTAGGACCTAGACATGTCAATGTAAGAGCTTTATGTGCCGTAGCTAAAGCTGCCTGCTCTTTCTGAGATGAGGGAACAAATGTACAGATAAACATATTTTTAGCCTGGTTATTTACCTCTTGTAATATCATACACCCCCCCCTTTTTTTCTGTCTGATCCAGTTATTACTATAGTTGCTAAAATGATACAAACAGGCCGATCAGAATTCAGTGAGAACACTGGCATGTTGCTGCATCTTTGTTTCCTTCCTTCCTGCCTATCCCTAAAAATCAAAAAATACTCTGAATCTCTTACTACTCCTTTCTCATTTCAGGCTCCTTTTATTCTCAAATGCTGTAAATACCTAAAGAGCTGTTTAATTCAAATTGTGTATACTTTGGCATGCTATTGAAACTCTTTTGTCATGGATTTACTTTCTCCTCTAAACCATTAAAAAGAGGAAATCTGAATTTATGTTGCGGAATTCACCCCTATCTGTTTCTAGGGGGTGGGTTTTATTTGCTTGCCTCGTTATCAAAAATACTGAAGTCTTCAATCTCTTTTTTTTCCCTATCTATGAATATAAATGTTTGGTATAATTTCTTTTTTTTTAAACCTTATATGGAGGAGTTTTTCTTGAATCATTTTGATATTATCTAAGATGTTAGTACTTCCTGGAAGATATTGGGAGAGCTCCCTTTTTGGCTGTAGGGTGTCTAGGATGGGTCAGCTACTTGGGGGCAGGGTGGCAGTAGCATAAAGTAACCCCACCATAGTTGACTTGGTATGTCTGTTTTGGTATCATCACAGATATAAAGCCTACTGGAGACCCTGGCACAGAGAATGAGAGTTGCTAAGATTGTAAGGAAAAATCTGGAGATAAACTAACGCTGCAGTTACTAAGGTGTAAGGCTTGTGGTGAGGCAGTGCCTATTAGCTAACTCCACCAGCGCAGGAAAAAGGAGTGAGATTTTGGGTATACAAGAGCCCTCTTACTTTCTTCAGGTCTGAAGACTGACTTGTGAGCTTAAAATCTTTCCTTCCCCACTATTGTAGCCCACTGTCTTTAAAGCCTTTTCCTTCATAGTTAATCCAAGATGCTGCCTCTTCAAATGCTGCCTGCTTCTATATCCTTAGTGTCCAAACCAGTATTAACACCGTAAGCCGCGTGATAGTCCTTAATCAGTTTACTTTGGAAGGTACTCGATATACATCGCTTTAAACGATCACTCAGTACCTCGCAGGCTCACAGATTCTCCGGAGCAGCATGTCGCTTCTGTCACGGCGGGGGTGGCACTGCCGTGCCCGGGAGTCCCACGCGCCTGCGGGACCGGCTGTGGGGCTGTGCAGGGAGCCGTGGGAGCGGCGTGGGGCCGCGCTCCCTGCGGCTCCGGAGGCTCAGCCCGCGGCTGCTCCCGGCTCCGCTCCCCGGCGGCGGCCGGCGCTCCCCGGGAGCCGGGCGGGCGGGGCACGGCCCCGCTGAGTCCATGCGCGCCCGTTCCTGCTCTTCCCAGCCCGCCCCCGGCCCCGGTCGCGGCGCC
>VWZW01005256.1:4282-96107 GCA_013397115.1 Edolisoma coerulescens | reverse complement strand
GGCGGCCGGGGCCTCCCTCGGCATGGGCAGCCGGGGCCGAGCCCCCGGGAGGCGGTTTTGGCGTGGGGTCGCTCCGCGCCCGTGGGAGCGGGTGTTGGGACGCGCCGGTGGCGGCTTCGCTGCCAAGTTGTCCGAGGAAGCGAAAACTGCCTGAGCCCCTCGGGTGGGTCGGAGTTGCCGTGGCTTCGAGCGGGCCTCTGGTCTGGAGTGGCATTTGTGCTGTGCTTTGTCCCTTATTTAGTTTGTAATAATAATAATAATCATCATAATAACGTGTCTTAATGCAGTTGGCTCTTGCATTCATAATACCTTACTTTCAGAGCAACGGACTCCAGGTTTTTTTGGTGTTTCTGTAGTACGTGTGTGGAGATGGGTAGGGGGAAGGGATCAGGTCTCCATCTGGGTTTGTAGCTGAAAGTGAGTCTATCTGTGTGGGATTAAAGAAACCAGTGAACAGATTGCATATTTCTAGCTGGATTACAAAAATCCACATACTTACTGATGCAGGGTGATTTAGAAAGTTTTTTAGTAAAGTGCTCTCAAATTTCCTGTGTTTATCTTGTGCCTCTTTACGGTATGCTCTTACACATGCGATAGCAGGGAAGATATGCGGAAAATGAAAGGGTGCTATGTCGGTTTCATTGCTATATGTGTAGGATAACAGGCAAGCTCCGCTGGTGTTTCCTCTGTGTTAAGGAATGTTATGACTTCAGTTGTGTCCAGGCAGCTGCTTTGCCATATCTGTGCTCTGAAGTGCTCCAACTTTTTCTTGAGCTACTCTGAGTTAATTCTTTAAAACAGTTATGTGGTGTAGTAAGTACAGAACCTTCTTTCTGGTTATTTTTTTTACGCTGTATAACCAAAAGCCTGTTCTGGCGCTTATCTTCTCTGCCCACTCCAGCTGTGGTTTCTTTGAGTCCTCTTCACCACACACGGTACCATTTTGATCTCTGCAGCCTGACCAAGTGCAGAGTCTGTGTCTGAAGTCAATTAGTGTAATGAGAAAGTTGCAGGTGTAGATGATTTTTCTTGTGTGAACTTTCATTTCCAGTAGAGCCTGTTGCTTTGTTGTTACATGGTACAAAGCCTGTTTAGCACCAGGAAGGGGCAGAGCAGGGAACAGGTCTTGAGTAATTTCACTAGGACATGCCAGAGACTTGATGTTCTCTTGAAACAGGGGAGATGAGTTCACAGATGTTTCTACAAGATGATGATCAGAACTGTCTTGTGGTAGCAGTGCAGGTTAGCTTGCCCACCTTATAGTGTTTAAATAGGGAACAATAAGATGACATATTCTCAGAATACAGTAAATGCATGATGGTTTTCATAGCTTCAGAAATTCAGGGTGAAGTTCAGCAGTTCCACAGAAGAAAAACAACAGTGTCAGCTTGTTAAAACTTGCAGCCTATTGGCAGGACTAGGTTGTGAGCATATTTGCATGATTTGGAAATGGTTTGAGACAGTATTTTCTAGGCAGGCTGCTTCTCTCAGCATCCTGCTGCTTAACATGACTCCAAGCAGAGATCATGTCATGGGCAGAAATGATTCTGAAGGATGGAGTTAGGATTTGATCCATAACTTGCTTTGGGAGGTATTTTTTAGAGGAAAAAAAAAGGTCATTTTATGATCATAATACTCTACACCTGTAAAAATGCAAAATGCACTTTTTTTTTCCTTTAGGATATAGTTTCTGGCCACATTGGCCAAATGTAGGAGCCCAGAGCAGTCTGACATCCTTCTAAGTTTATGCAGCCTATTAGATATTTCCTCCTAAGTCACTGACTTCTATGCACTGCCAGGTCTGTTTAGAAAGTTTACTTCAAGACTGAGTTTGAATTTTCTTTAAATTAAATTTAAAATGCAATATATTCACTACCAGTAAGAACTTAATTAAGAAAGACATTAATCATAATAATTAAATGGTGAATGTGCTGGATGTGGCTGTACTGTAAGCAGCGGTGTCCAGGCCAACTTTAACAGTTTTCTTGAAGCAAGAGTGACCATCCAGCTGTCTAGCATGTGTCTCTTGAAAACGTATTTCTGGGGTTTTAATGGCCTTATTATTGCTTTATGTTAAAGCCAGTCAGTTTGAGCAATATTGCTTGTGTCTTTTAATCACAACAATTTATTCTCAAATTAGAGGGAATATATGAAGGAGGAGGTGGAGGAGTGTGCTGAAGATGAGGCGACTGAATCGGAAGAAGACCTTGAATTTGATGAAAGAATTGGATGCCTTTCCAAAGGTTCCTGAAAGCTATGTGGAGACTTCAGCGAGTGGAGGCACAGGTATGCCTTGCTGCGATGCTGCTATTGATAGAAACTTCAGCACGAGGAAGACAGGCATCTGTGTTCACTTGAACCTAGCCAAAATTAGTTTCTTGAATTCTTTGGTGGACTGGCTGAGCTCATCCCCTTCCAGTAAAGACATAGTATCTTATCCAGGCAGATGCATCCATCATTCATCTGAAGGGAGATTTTTGTATAAAGCTGGTGAGACTCAACCCAGTGTAAAGGTTAGAAGCAAAAACTTCTAACCAGTTGCAACTGGAAGTGCACTGTGCCAAGGGTGTAATAAAACGTTCTCATTTGTTGTCTCACCAAGCGCTTTTCTTGGTGTCAGGTTTCTGGGTGAGACTGAGTGAGCATGAGCTGAAATGATGGTGGGCTTCAACACTATGCTTTTGCAAAAGTAGAAAAATATTCTCCAAGGACAGATAAGTTGAGCATCAGGACGAAGAGCAGTTTTCTAAAGCTTTTCTCTTGAAGGTGTACTAGATTTTAAGAGTAAGGAAAGCCCTTTGAAGAACTAAACGCTTTAATCCAGGACATGTGCTTGTACTGTCCTTGTTAGTCACTTGAGCTTCTCTGAAAAAGCTGTAGCTGTAAAAAAGGCCTTTCCTTATGTATCTGATCATAAAATTGTGTCTTTAAGTTGAGCTGAGTTACAGGTAGCCTGATCTGGAAACAGTGACTTCATCTCTTGAACTACTGGAATTATTTGCAGATAGGAAACTGCTAGCGCTTGGAAATGGAGGACAAAAATCTCTCTCATCCATGATTATGCCTGAAACTCAGTTGAATAAAAAGTTCAAGAAGCAATTGCAACCTACAGATAAGCCTTTGAAGTTGTTATGCCACTTAAAGTGTAGAAGTAAATATCAGAAGGATCTTTGTTACTTTGCTGTTTCCTCAAGTGCACTGTTAATAATTAATGGATTATTGTATATAAAATAATCTCTAAGAAGTGTTTAAGTAACTGTTTGTTAATGTTAGTCCCAGTTCCTGAGGAAACAAGTGTGTTGTTTCTATGTTGTAATTTGCATAAAAACACCAAATGCTTAAAAATACCTTTTTTGTAGTGTAGCGCCATCCTTCATGAGAGCTTCGCTTTCCTGAATGGTGCCTTAAGGATTTCTCAACACCAGAAGCTACTTTAACATTCTTTGGTTTTATCCCAGTAACCTTATAAATGACAGTATAGGATTGTCTTTTTCTGTGCCATTATGAAATCTGAATAATGTTTCATTTAGGATTAAAGTGTCAGGCTTGCTTTCTGGTGTGATAGGGATCTAAAACATACCAGGACTCTTAAGACTTTCACTGCCTTCAAACCCATTGCAAAAGAAGTACTTGTCTCTTAAACAGGCCAGGACTCCAGCTCTGGGGCTGGGAGACCCTTCAGAAAAGAAAATTTTACAAGACTTTATTTTCCTGTTCAGATCCACACATACCTTCGCTCAGAATTGCCCAGAAAGCAGCTATGGTTCTAACTGTGTTTGTGTGGCTCTGGATAGCCAGTATGGCTCCAGCTTTCCTGGTGCATAGCCAGGGTGAGTCTGGCCTACTGGCTCAAGAAAAAATTGAGAGGCAGAATAATTAACTGATTAGTTCAGTTGGCATGAAGGGTTTCATGTGTGTGATTGTTACATAATGTCAGCTGAAAGCTAGAACTGGAAAAATTGCTGATCAATGCAGCAGTCAATAGCTTCTTTCCTGATCCCCAAGGACATTGCCTTTATTCCCTGCTCCCACCTCTGGCCTGTGGACCACTGTATAGTGAGTTGAAGCCAACTTGTCAACAATGAGCTTTTTTCTTCTCAAGTTGCCCATCATAGATTCCATAGAGATATTCCACAGAATGCAGATGAAAAAACCTACAGTGCCAATAAGCTGTACAAATTGCTACTATGCTCCATAACTGAAGTGTTTTCAAGCTTACAAAAGCCGTGAATTAATAAAGGAGGCATAGCAGGTGCTTCTGTGCATCTGTTACTGTGTTTCTGACTGTGCAGCAGGGTGATCTTCCCCTTGCATTGTACAGCTTTGCAAATGTGATGAGTAGGCTGCCTTGGAGATAAGTGAAGCACATGTACCACTAAAATCTACCAATTAGTTTTCATCCTAAAAATAATTCCAAGTTCTTCACTTACTGGTAGAATGGATAGCTGCCTGTTGCTTGTTGCCAGAGGGAGAATTGTTTGAAATATTGGGGTGGGAGTCATGACTGTGCAGCTATACACAAGTAGTATAATGCATATTATTTCTCTTGTCTGCTAGCTTCTTGTGTCTAAAACTTGATATAAAAAAATTGTTATAAAAGCTTAACTTGTAGACAAGTGGAGGCTTGAAGGGATTTCAAGGTGCACTATCTTCTTCTTTCACGTTGGAAGTTAGGTTTGAGTTTTCCTAGACCGTCCCTGACTGTGATTCGTGTGCGTTTTATATGTGGAGGAGGATATAGCCTGTTATTAAATTTTCCATACAGGGCTTTCACAACCTCCTAATCATTCCAGTATTTGACTGTACTTAAAAAGTACTTTCTTGATGCAAAGGTAGGACTTCCTCTTTTCCACTCCTGTCTAAAAACAAATACTATTGGTATGAAAACAACTCTCTAAGAGCAGCTTTTCGATTTATAAGTCAAAGATACCAGTGTTGCACTGGTAATGCTCGACTTCTGGAATTGTTAGAATTTTGTTCTGCTTATGTTTCTGAATAATATTTCTCACAGTCTGATTTTCTATGTTTTATTTCCTCTGACCAGTTTCTCTGATAGCATTTACAACGATAGCTTTCCTGACTATAATGGAGTTCATGGTGTACCGGGACACATGGATGAAATATGAATATGAAGTAGACAAGGATTTTACTAGGTAACATTATTTGTTATAATTCTTTTCAAAATGTTAGTTGCCCACATTTCAGGAAAGGATAGATTTAAAATATTCATGTGACTTGAGAGCAATTTATAATTGAAATTACAGATTAAATACTACAGGGATTTGATTTTTCTTCCGTTGATTGATTTGGGTTTTTTTCTTTTATGTAATCTATGAAAAAGATAAATTGAGCAATTCTGCAGTGAAAAAGTTAAAATAGTATAGGTTTGTTATTGAAGGAGCTCCCTTAGGAATTATTTGCTAACCATTCAGAGAACACTGTAAGATGTAACTCCACATCAGGTAGGTAAACCCCCCACACTGGCACCAGGCTTTCTCTAGTTCATACAGTCAGTATGTTGCCATCATACTTGGTGCTGCTGGAGGTGAACCTGAAGCACTCAGAACTTTGACTGCGTTATCTAGAGGTTTCTACTGATTTTGTCTCCAGTTACAGCCCCCCTGAAGATGTGTTTGCTTAATGTGCCTGTCTGGACTGTGTTTGCCTTTCTTCCAGAGCTGGTCAGGCACCCATGAGTCCCTGTGAAGCTAATGCAGATTTTGTGCCCTGAACACCTTTAAATGTCATGTGGCTGGAACTGAAATAACTTTAAAAGCTGTTTGAGTAATTGCTGTGGTAACAAGCTGAAGATACATGTATTAATTGGATGTCTTTTACATCAAAAATAACGAAGGTTTCTGTAATGGAAAAAAAAAGAAAAATTGAAAGGAGATGCATCAAAAACTCAAATAATAGTAAATCCATTCAGACAGCTGGGATTTCACATTTAGGTCTTTGCTAAAGTAGGTTATATCCCAAGTGAAGCTATCACACAGGAAGGGTAGTCTATCAGTTAAGAGATTGTTGCAGGATTTGGGGTATGTCCTACTACACATTTCCCAATTTGATTGTGGGCTAATCACTCAGCCTGTGATTCTTGACAGTTTGAACCAGTGGAGACTGGTATAATTTTAACTGCTTTTCTCCTCTCTACTGACCCTGCCTGACCCCAAGTTGAGCCAGTGTTGAATCCCTTGCTTATGTGATTTGCTTGTGGTCAGCTAAGTCCTAGAGGAAGCTCCCTGAGAACAGAATCCTGTGGCTATAATGAGAGGGTTTATTCCTTATAGTTCAAATGACTTTTGTGAAACTAACATGACAACCAATAGCAAATGCCCAGAATATTGGGGAATGCCACACAATCAGACTTTTGGTGTGATGGAGGTTATCTCTTAAGTTACAAGTGCTTTAATATGCTCTAAAAATCCATGTTGCTTCGCCCAAATTTTAAACGGCTTTATATTTATTGGTATAGATTTTGGTACTTGACTGTGTTTCTGGAAGTCATCTGAGATTTTTTTCATGATACTTGTACTCAGTGTTACTTAATAGATTTTTGCCTTTTTTTTTTCTTTCCAGTAAATTAAGGATCAATATTGATATTACAGTTGCCATGAGATGTCAATGTAAGTATTCCATCAGTGAAGGTTTTTAAACATTTTTAGAGCCTCTTCAGAGAACACACTTGCTCACAACGTAGTTGGATATTGTTCAAAATATTTTACTCGTGTCATTTCTTCTGATCTTAATGGGATGTAGTGATCTCGATGGCATATGACTCACTGAAAGAATTGGTAAGAAATGTGAAGAAGAATATCTGTGCCATCTCACTTGCATCTCGCAGAACCTTGCTTTATCTGTCAGCAGGAACAGGATCTGATGTTCCACTCTCTCATTAGCTGAAATATTCTAAAAGCTCATTATGAGACACAGCTCAGCAGTGGGAATTTATAACAATTTCTATTTATTTATGAACTTGGGATATATTAAGCTGGTCTACTGTTTAACAGCACTGAAACCATCACGTAATTTCATCCTCCTCATGAACATAGGAGGGATGCCTTCCTTATTAAAGGCAATACTTATTATTATTCTGACATCATTTAGGTAATGAACCATTATTGTGTTTGGTCTTGCTTGTCCTGGACTGAGAGAAGAGAGAATACTACTTCTACCAGGAATGCAAAGAGATTTTCAGAACTCACTTTTTTTTGCTACCTTAAACCTTGCATTAATTGTATGGTACATCAGTGGTTTTTGTTGTTTTGTTTTTGTGGTTTGTTTGTTTGTGGTTTTTGCAAATAAACAAAACTTTATCCTCTGTTTTGACTAGTCTTGGTCTCTATTCAGTGCTTGTAAAACAGGAGAAAATATTTATGCATAGCAAATCTTAGAAGGCTTGTATGTATGGTTCATACAACTTCTCTGTAGACGTTAAATCAGTGAGAAAATACTGCAGATCTGAGGAGTTTTTGGTCAATGTCCATCAGCTCATATTGAAGGTTAAATAGGTTGAAGGAACAATAACATATACTGACGTTTACCACCGTACTGTGAAACTTCATTTCTACTTGATTTTTTTTTTGCTAGTGTCTGATCATCTGTGTGACTTAATATTTCTCCATGTTTAAAATAGATGTGGGGGCTGATGTTCTGGATTTAGCAGAAACAATGGTCGCCTCTGCAGATGGGTTAATCTATGAACCAGTAAGTTGATTCTTACCTTTTTATTTAAAAATTGAATTCCTCTCATTGTGAAGCACTATGGGGCTGGCTTGCTTGCTTGTGGTTTTTTTTTTCTCCACCAGCCTCTTAGAGAAACATTCTGTAGCTGATCTCTTTTGGCCATAGCTTCTGGGTACATTTGAGCATTAATTGCTATTGAATTTACTGAGTACATTTGTGTTAACCAACTCTTAGGTTTGAACTTGGTGAACAGATCCTCTAATGCTGATGAAGTATAGCAGGTCTGGTGGCTTGTCTTTAGTGCTTCATGTGGGATGAGCCTAGAAATAAACAATCTGTACCTGCACCCTTGTCTTTCCAAGATTGCTCCTTTGCAGTTCTGGGTGGGAAGGGACAGAAGTTTTTATACTTGAACATGAATATTATTTAAACTGCAGAGTCCTTTCATAAACTAGTCTGTGGTAGCAAGTGTGAAGTTGATTTTTTTTAACTCTGTTCTCACACCCCAATTCTCTTCTGGGTTTCATGGAAGGGATGCTTTCTGTGTGTTTTATTAGATGTGTTATTTTTGTTTCAGGTAGTGTTTGAGCTCACCCCACAACAAAAAGAATTGCAAAGGTAAAGCACTGAGATGCATGTTTATGATTTGTATTATTTGTACTAGAAGGGACTTTAAAGTACACCAGAGCTACGTGACTCAGCTATGTCTTGGGTCTAACAGCTCCTGTTTGTAATTTAAGAATGCAGACCTGCAAAAAGATACTAAAAAGATTACTTTGCTTTCCTCATTATTTAAGATCTTTGTTATGGAAAAAGAAAATTGGCTTTGGACTTACCTGTTGAATGGGGTCATGCAGTTGCAGGCCAAGGTGTATGGACTCACTCAGCTTCTGTTTCCAAATGATTGTTTGGTAGCACAAGTTAAATTTATTTTACGCTCTGGTATCTAAATGTCAAAGCTGAGCCGTAGTAACAAATTGGCACATTCTTGCAGAAACAAATTACTTGAGTCTTCCTATAATTTAATTGACACAGTGTTTATTGCTTAAACTGTAATAGCTTGGCGTTGTGTGTGCCCACTATACTGATAGTCTTGTAATAGAACTGAAGCTTATGTGGGGGTCTGGCTAGTTTTGATGTTCTGGTAACACACTGCTGTGAACACCTGAGCTTTAAATTCTGTATAAAATATTATTCCCAGAGTTTAATGCAATGCTTTAAAATTGTCATCAACTTTGTTAACTTCTTGATTTGCAACCTGCAGTTGAAGCCAATAATTAATTGTGAAGCTAGATTTTGTTTTACTGTTGCATGCTTTCACACTTGTCTCTAATCTTTAGGATGCTGCAACTAATTCAGAGTAAGCTGCAAGAAGAACACTCTCTTCAAGATGTGATATTCAAAAGTGCATTTAAAAGTGCTTCTACAGCACTGCCACCACGGTAAGAAAAACTGGGATTTTGAGTCATTATTCCCCTTTCCTCCAACCCTATTAATTAGACTTAACATTTTATTGTGGTTATGATTCCACCCCACCCCCAGAAGACAAGGTTGTGAGAAAAGATCACACTGCTTTATAATGAATTTTAAAGTAGTGTACTTGATTCTTGCTTTGGAGAGCTGTTGTTTTATGAAAACCTTTGGGGTTTCCAACCTGGAGGTTTCCAGGTTTCATGTGCATGCTTACACGTGCATGTACTGACACAAAAGTAGATATATGCACACATCTTTTTATTCCATTTGGTCTGATGCTTTCTTCTTAATGGGAATTAGTAACGCCAGAGCAATACTAAACAAAAGCCTTTTTTTTAAACTATCTTTCTGTCCAACAACTCTTAAAAGCAGTGCTGCTATTACCTGTGTCTTAATGCTTCATAGTTTTAAAAGAATCAGCCTTTGAATACATGTTTGTTTTGATAGTAAATTTCTGTGTCTAAGGTAGCACTGTTAAGACTGTGTGGAGAAACCTTGCTTTCGCTTAATTTCAGCTACCCACAGATGTTGAGAGATTAGTGCACAGAGTATTTGGTCTGCTGAATCTAGATGCTATGTGATTGTATTTTTTTTTCCCCCGGGGGAAAACACTTTCTACATGAAAGCTGAAATTCTCTCTACTTAAAAACAGAAACAGCACCAAACAAAAAAAATACTGAATAAAACAAAACAAGCACCAAAGCTGCCATACACACTTTCTGTTTTGTAATCTCCCTATCTGAGGACCAAATACATTCTTTCTTCCTAAGGCAAGCCTGAAGATGGCTCAAAAAATCTTTTTTTCTCATTTGCTTGATGTTTTCAGATTAATTAAGTCCTTCTGTGCCTCTGTGTTGCTTGTTAGTGCAATATTTAAAATGGTATTTATGCTTGAGATGTGTTAAAAAAAATTTTGTTTTCATTTTCCTCTAAGGAGCAGATTTGGAAATACATTTTGTGTAGTGGACATCACAACATGAGTGAAGAGTGGAAGCTTTTGTAAAAAAGAAATGTTGGAAGCTCTTCTTGCTATAGTGTTGTTAATGTGACCAAAATGTTTTTGGTTCTGTTCATTGTAGCATTAAAATTTTCCCAATGAGCCATTTTTGGTACAAGGAAGTGGGAAAATAAAAATCCTTGGGGCAGATATACTTATGGTCTAATGTTTTCTGTTTACGTGTTCAGTTATTGTAAGCCAGTGTTGCAGGCCAGATCTCTGAATACAAGTATGAATGAAAGTTCATTGGTTTCATCAAACTGATCTTTTCTAGTTTCCCTCCCTTCCACCATCTCTGCTATAATTCCAGAGTACAGTAAGGACAGATGATAATGGTGTATCTTTATGCTAGGAAAAAGAGATCTAACTGTACTGCTGTTATTTCTGAGTGAATATTCTCAAGTACTTTCAATGTTGTTTTTATTTAAACAGGGAAGATAATTCATTACAGTCTCCAGATGCATGCAGAATTCATGGTCATCTCTATGTCAATAAAGTGGCAGGGAACTTTCACATAACTGTGGGCAAGTATGTTCTGTTCAATTCCTGAAAATAATCCCTTGACTTCTACATTCTATATAGTGCATGTATGTATACAAGTGTGTGTGCTTTTACACTTCAGGTAATGACTGGGTTTTATTGACCCTTCTGTACTCATGCTTGGTACTTTTTTCCATGTAATACCTTTTCTTGCACAGTTAATTTTCTTCATAAATTACTGAAACGGTTCAGTGCATTGCTGCATGTAATGTAGTCATTATGAATTCCAGTGTTTTACAGGATGGAAACTCTTGAAAATCGCTTTGTCAGAGAGCAAATACAGAGTGCA
The DNA here is from genome assembly GCA_013397115.1 of Edolisoma coerulescens. Classification (NCBI taxonomy): domain Eukaryota; kingdom Metazoa; phylum Chordata; class Aves; order Passeriformes; family Campephagidae; genus Edolisoma; species Edolisoma coerulescens. The sequence goes on along the minus strand of VWZW01005256.1, from coordinate 85,122 downwards.
GTTAACTTGCTTACTCACAGAACAAATATGGTCAAACTTTTGTTGGTCATTTGAGCAGTTCTGCAGCTTTTCATATAGTAGAACTTGGTGACTCTTCCAAAACCACAGTGACTTCATGTGTTTTTAGTATTTCTAAAAATGCAAGACGCTAATTTTGTGTAAGAGGGTTTTTGTGAGTCCAAGATTCCTGACCTTACTGTTCAGTCTGTCTGTACTTGACAGTAATAAAAATGTCATATTTGGGTTTTATATAGATATACACAATAGATATCAGTTTCTAAAACATATATATATATATGTTACATATATTTAGGCATATATATGTTATGTTACACATATGTGCATATGTACATATTTTATAAGGTGTTCATTGAAATAGAGGAGGAAAGGTAATTTTTCTGAATAGTCCTGTGTGGTTTCATAAAACATTTGTTGCTTTCTTCAGGGCAATACCACACCCTCGAGGCCATGCACACTTGGCAGCCCTTGTAAGCCATGAGTGTAAGTTCCTTCTGTCATCTCCATACCAGCATGTATCATTTCAGTCAGGCTGCTGTCTCCTAGTTCGTGTTAGGTTGCTCTTTGAAAGGTGTTCTAGCTGCGCAATTGCATTGCAAAAACAAAGTGAAGAATATTCTTTGCAATGGTCTGATTCAGTAACAACTTACTTTCATACATTTAATGCTATTAGGATTATCTTCAGGTTGCTTCTATAGTAATGATAACACTAGAATTTCAGATGTACTTTGTTGTAACATAGAAAATATATATAAAATTCCTGTATTTCAGTCCAAACTACCTCTTTCCTTGAAGACCTTTTTAAAAGGTTAAAAATTTCTCACCTTTGTCCTTAGAAACTTAATTTTTGGATTATGAGCCTAGATATTAAATGTGTGTTGCTGCCTTACTTAATGTGGGGCAAAGGTGACTTACTGTGAAAAATAACTTGGTTAAACCAGTTACGGTTGGTTAAGCCTCCAAATGTCTGTCCGCCCATGAATTAATGTTAACACAGCTTTAATAATTTTATAGCTCTTAAGTACCTGCAAAATAGGCAGTGTAGTAACTTGGAAATTGCCTTATATTTCCTCTGTACATTTGATTTATGAAATTTTAATCTTTTTAATGCAATTGCATACAAGAACCTGAACTCTAGAATAATGTAAGTATTTGGCCAACTAGAAATTCCCTGGTATAAAATTATAACTCTATTCACGTCCACCATTGATTCAAATATAATTACAGTTTGGTTTAGAAGCTCTTTTCTAGAGAAATTTAACTTTTTTGTTAAATATTTTGGATTTGAGTTTTCTTTGAAGCATGGGTAGATCCAATGATGTGTACAGTGGTGTTTGGTAAATTCATTAATTAGAATGTTTCCGTGTCAGAAATGGGTGCATCTTATTCTCCAAGTACAGAATCTCATAGTTTAAAAATGCTTCATTTCTCTATATTGTCTTTCAGCCTATAACTTCTCCCATAGAATAGATCATTTGTCATTTGGAGAGCTTATTCCAGGAATTATTAATCCTTTGGATGGAACAGAAAAAATTGCATCAGATCGTAAGTGTTGTGTGTTTAAAAAAGCATCTTGCTTTCTAGAGTTTCCCAATAGTTACATTTAAAGTATTATCGTTTTTCATGAATGTTGTGATTGACAAGCAACATGTCAGGCTAAATTTGGTACTGAGCAATGCCCTGGTCAGTTATCTACGTGACATCTTAAATGGGCATTTCTTTCTAATGTCTGGATTGCTCTTCTGTGCTGTTTCCCTGAAGACAATTTGTGTTTTTTTCCAGGTGTGTATTATGTTGAAGTTACACTGTGTCTGACCATATTGCAGCAGTATGTTACAGTGGCGAATCATAGCTCTAATTGTTGTCATAATGGGGAAAAATAAGCCTGATTTGGTTTAAAAAATAGCACCAGGAGTCTTGGATTCTATTCCTGTATTTGGTTTGTCCCTTCCACAGTGTATTTTGTGAGACTACCACAGGATGGGTTTGTGTAGCACTTTGTTTCCTCATGTATAAGTAACGGAGGGTAGTACCCTGCCTCATCCCATCACTGGCATTTCCTGTGAGAGCAAACCCCAGCACCTTGTACAGTTGCTGTTACCTCAAAGCCAGCCAGTTCCTTGGCTGTTACTGCCAGAATAGTGTAGTTGAAATAAATTGCTTCAGTCTATTTGGGTTTGTTCCCTTAGGGAATTGCACAAAGACAGGGCAATCAAGTGCATGAGCATGCTGATGGCTCTAGGAGAACTCTCTAGAAGTGTAAAGAGAGAAAAGCTGTAACCAGTTTAGAAGGGCTTCCAGCACTGTAGATACAATTCAGTGGCTAAAATCTATTCAGACCACTGTGAGATATGTATGTATCATGAAACATGTGACAGTGTGAACCTTGTTCTAATGCCCTGAAAAACACTACCTGTGCATTTCATTTGAAGCTTTGAGTGGCCTGACCTTAATGAGTCTTTTCATTACATGGGAAAAATGTAAATTTCTGAATATAAATGGGACATACGTCTTTTCCATGGAAACTAACTTTGTGCAGATGGTGCTGAAGTGATGGCAGTGCTGGCATTTCTTGAAGAATGTCCCTAGTGCAAATGGCTTCGCTGATTTATTGTTTCTTTGATTTATTTGTTAATATCTCAGATGGCCTTTGACTCTGTTCTTGATTCAACAGTAAGATTTTTTTTTTCTTCTAGACAATCAGATGTTCCAATATTTCATCACAGTTGTGCCAACCAAACTCCATACATACAAAATTTCAGCAGAAACTCATCAATTTTCAGTGACAGAAAGGGTAAGTAGAAGAAAGAAAAAAACCATGGAGATAAAAAAAATCTAAAAGTGATTGTTCATAACAAAAGTTCAAATGTGAAAGTTTTGAAAAGTATTCTAGCATGAAGAGACTCTTTGTAGAACATTCTAGTACACTAGATTTATCTGTAAATCGTACAGCAGTGATGGTAAAATATATATATATGCTTGGTGACATGCAAACTTCTTCTATTAATGTTTTGCATCTGTAGATCTGGAGTCTGATATTAGAATTAATGATAGATAGATAGTAATTTCCACTTCACTGGATCCTAATAGTGGTGGTGGTGAAATCCTCCAAGTTTTAGGTCTGTAACCTAGTTTGTAGCTTTACAAATATTTAATTCGCCTTTAGCTTTTTATCCGTGTGGGAAGCAAACAAAAAGATGCAGCTCACTTGAATATCATGAACTTGGTTATGGAGTGAAAGAAATGGAAACAGAGGTAGTTTGTATGAAAAACTGATCACACAGTAACTGTCTCAGCTGTTTTCTTTAACCTTTGTTGAACCACCAAATTTAATTACTCTCAAGACTAGAGAGCTTCCACTTCGGGGTTTTGAAAGGCTTTTAATTATGAATCCATAACAAAGGTAGTTAATGGAACATAGTATATATCATAAAGTACTAATTTTAAAGACTGCTGTGAATAGGAAAAAGCCTTGGGTGTACTTGCTACATCTCTTATTTTCAGAGATTGAACTCTGTTTTCATCTTCTATTCAAAAGCCAAAGAAAAAAATCTTTGCGAAAAGTTTAATTAAAAATGACAGATAAAGCAAGAAGTGAGAAGAAACCCTTGGGTTGAAAGAAAATGTGGGGATTAGTAGGATGGCAATTCATTCTATTACAGCTTGTGATGTTCTCCAAGGGAGAAGGATTTTTTTATTTCCTCACAATTCCATGTTGTGCTTCTGAAAAATACAGAGGTAAGGGAAGTAGGGTAGAGGTGATGTCTTCATCACTTCAGTCATGCAGGCCACTGAAGGGAAAGGTTTGCTCCAAAACTCATGAAAGCTAGACTGAAGAGAGAGTGAAGAGAAATTTCCTAATGCAGTATACTCCCACCTCCTGCTGGTTTAGCAATCTGCTTTATGTTTTCTCTGCACAATCTGCAACAACTCAGGCATTCCTTAAACTTCTGGATGTCAGTCAACAGCTTATCTTAGACATTATTCCTTTTTTTTGTCTTGTATTCAGTTTTTCTCTCTTCCTGTGTAACGATGATTCTGTCAATTAACTATCCAGTCTAAGTTAGCTCTTCGGTTTTTTGTGGGGATGTATTTTTATGGAAGTTGCTACAACCACAGCTTACTTGGGAGAAAAGCCTGTAAATAAAAGAGGTAAAGTGGCATTATGTACTTGTTTGCTCTCGCTGCCTCAGTAGGCAACCCTGTTGCCTCCAAAGCTTATTTGTTTTTAATCTTAGGGAACCAAATACTCCTATTAGATGAGCTGGGAAAGGTTATTAAGACCAGCTATTCACTGAACACCTTGGTGCATTTATTTTTTAAGAGTAGGCACATAAGCAGACCTGGAAAAAGGTGGTCAGACAGCCACGGCTAAAACTTGAATGCAGTGAGGTTTAATTGCCAGTGGTGGGCAATGGGGAAGCAGAGTTTGAGAGGTGTGGGCTGAATCTTCTCCACTACTCTTGATGTTTGAGATACTGTAGTTATCTATGTTAAAAAGATTTAATTCTAGCAAGGTTTCACTGAGCTATCTGATGCAAGGTTAGTTATTTTCAGCAGATTTTAGCAATCAAAAGTTAAATCTTCTGCAGCAGTAGAAACTGGAAGCAGATCAAAATGATTTGCAGAAAAAGAATTCTATTTCTTTTAAGGGTGGAGTTTTGTGTGTTCTCTTTAACTTCATATTCTTTTTTCAGCATTTGACCTCAAAAGACCTGTAAGGCTTAGGGAAATAACAGAAGAAAAGCAAACAAAAAAATAAAGAGTTTTTTCCTTTGCCAGTGGCAAGGTTCTGTTCAACTACCTTCAGTCTTCTTTTCCTTTTTAGTATGACTGATCATCCATCTCCAAATGCTGTCAGTTGTCATGCTCTGAAATATGGAAAGCATTCTCTACTGGTTTGTTTTGTTATTTAGCCATTGCGAAGCTTTTGGGACCTGTTATCATTACTGATACATTATTTTGACATCCTTCTAACTTTGGTGTGGTAGCATAAAAAGCAGCATGGTTTATGACAGTATTAGCTAACTGAAGAAGTTGCCTAATCTGTATTTACCAAGTGGTATTCTGTTTTTATTTTGTACTGTATTCTGCATGTTTTTTGAGCAGAAACTGTTAAATCTACAGAGAAATGGAGCTGTGATATATTGCTTTTCTGTTCAGTCCTGCTTATCTTGTCTTCTCAGTTCTTACCAGCTTAGGCATGGCTGAGTTTCTCTGCAGTCAGTTATGTTCTTTTCTGCTGTCCTTACATATTTTGAGCCAGACTTACCTGGCAGTACATTTAGCAACACCCTTCACTAACAACAAAAATAACAGTAAACTTCTGAAAGATGCTTGTGTTGAGGTGTTGTCTCCTGAAATCTATTTTAAAAAATATATATTTATGACAGCCACACCCTCCTCTTTGGTGTCTTCTGGTTTGAGATTCTGGGCAAATGAAAAGAAACTAGCAATTTCTCAGATTAGGACTGAGGTGCCTGGTAGTTAGAACGAGTTTGGGGTGTTTATTTATTTATTGAGGTGTATTTCTTGCTGTGTGACTGTTGTCTGATATGACTGACAAAAGTTTGAAAAGAGGCTTTTGCCAATAAAGGTTGGACCAGATGTTCCTTGAGGTGCCTTCCAACCTGGTATTCCATGATTTATATAAACCCTCTGGGGATTCTGCCATTGCTAAGGCTGTTCAACGACTTAAATCTCATGAAGGTTTCAGCCTGGATTTAGTGATTCATAGTAGCTGATAAAGTAGGAAGAGTTGTGGCAAGTATTATACCAGTGCACTCACCCGAGTTCACAGCCTAGGCCAGCTGTGGTATTATCCTCATAGGTACCAACACCAATCCAGTTATAAAAATCCTTTGAAGGACCATGTGAGCAAGTCTTGAGAGAATAATACCAAAGCACAAGAGTGAATATTGATATGTAGCATAGCAGACCAGTGACCAGGAAAGTAAACTTTTATTTCATGATGTTTGACTTTTAGAAGGTACTGGTCAAAGTGACCTTGATACTCTCTAGTCTTCTGTTCATTGCTAACTCTGTTTAAATAACTCTTTGTCATCCCATCTTGTAAGACTGGTTTTCTTGTGACTAATAACAAGTGTGACTAACAAGTGTTTCTGTCTTTTCTTTCAGGAAAGAGTAATTAACCATGCAGCTGGCAGCCATGGGGTGTCGGGAATATTCATGAAATACGACATCAGTTCACTTATGGTGACGGTGACAGAAGAACACATGCCTTTTTGGCAGTTCTTAGTGAGGCTCTGTGGCATTATTGGGGGAATTTTTTCAACTACGGGTGATTATCAGTGCCTTCCTTCTTAATTTCTATCACAATTTTTTTTTATCATGGTGATTGCTATGGGTAAATTACAGGGGAGTCCTCTTAACAGGTTTAAGACAAAGTGCTCATTTGTGTGCATTGAAATGTGCCATGATGGCTACTCAGTTTTGGTGTCCCAGTATGGAATTTCTGGTGTTCTGAGGGCCTTTTGTTTCCTTTTTGGTAACTAGCATAGTTTATTTACTTCTGGAAGAACAAAGCTATATCTGTTTATAGATATATAGATATCTATGTATATGTACACACACACACATACTGATACTCTGTGTATTTCCTATAGTTGGGGTCCAGTAATTAAATCAGTGACAAAAGTTGAGATAAAATTTCCATCTGAAGTAATTGGGAAAGTTTTCCTTATCAATTTACTCTTAGATTTGCTTCATCAAAGAAAATAAACTAAGTTGAAAAGGCAGAATTCACTTACTGGTCAAGACATAAGAGGGTGTCTGGATTACAGGTTATTTCTTTCCTTGGCTCTCATTGGAAGAGAGCTCAGTAAAGAGACTTTGAACTAAGAGCTGCTTTTCAAAGTAGATATTTCTGTTCCACACAATGTATTTTCACTCATGAAACCTGGCAGAGGGAATTACATTTACTTGGTAGCTTTGCTTTCTTAATGCATTTCAGAATGTTAGAATTCTCCCCTGCCCTGCCCTTGATATTTCCTTTCTTCATGTTAATTTCTCAGTGTTTTATGTATGGGTTTACTGCGCTGTGTCCTATGTAAGTGTGGTGTATAGCTTTGTTGTAATGCTTCCATAAATAATACATTTTTACTACTGGTGACAATTTAAATGTTGTTTGACATTGCAGGAATTTTACATGGTGTTGGAAGATTTGTAGCAGAAATTATTTTTTGCCGTTTTAGACTGGGCTCTTACAGATCTGCATCGGTAAGGAAAACTTCCTCTAAGTATTTCTCTAAGTGGTACAGCTGAGGATGGATGATAAGGACAACTTTGGGACTTGGTCCCAGGAGAATTTAAGATATTTCCAATAAATCCTCCCCTTGACATGCACATTAGCAGAGATTCAACGGCTTTTAAAAATAGATGGAAAACCTAAAATGTAAAGAAGCAGAGTTCTCTAACAAACTGAATTAATGCAGCTGAGTCTCTTAGATGTCCTATATTCCCTTCCTTGTCCTTATTATATTCTTATTATTTTCATATTGCTCCAAAAATTACATGTTTCCCAGGCCTGGTCGATCTCCTTGTCCTGGTTTTGGTTTCACATATCCTTTTGCTTGGCCTGCACACTGAAAAAGAGGCACTGTGTGCTGCAGGGGTTCAGTGATGCTCCTTCACCTTTCCCTTCATTAGGTAATAACAGAATTGCTTCTCTAGCAACTACTTGATTTTATTTTTTTTTCTCATTTAAGCCTGTAGATATCCTTTGAGACCTCTGCCTTTCTCTCAAATTTGGTTGAGGTTTGCCAGCTGGTAAGGTTATGTGAGTGGGGAGAGAGGAAGGAAGGCAACCAAATTTGTATAAAATTTATATGAGAGGCCAGGTAAAAGGCATCCAGGAAATGCTCAAGAATAAAGAAGTGTGTGTTTTTTAGGAGGGAGGGTGGAGATTCTGGTCAAGCCATTGATAACACCTTGTTTTTGTTTCACTAGGTCCCACTTCCTGATGGCCACACAAGCAACCACTTACCTCTGATTAGAGAAAATAGTACACATTAGCCTCCTGAGAAAATTTTCTTTCTTCCTGCCTGATACAGACTTTTTTATAATACAGAAAACATTGTGCAATATGCTGAGACAGTGCTGATGGGCAGCAAAAAAAATGAAGCCTTTACAAAAAAAACCCTCCAACAAAATGATTTGTGTAATTTTTTGTCTTTGAGTGCACGTGGAAACAGAGGAAATTGTGAGACCAGTGAGGTGGATGATCTTCTGGAGAGTGAAGGAGTGTTGCTGCCAGTACAGTATTTGTGGTTGATCTGAACATCTTTGTGGTGGCTGCCCGTGGCCACTGAAGCTTCTTAGTGATCCCTGGGAAGGCTGCAGGCCCCAAGGAGAAAAGAGTACAAGTGGGATGTGTGGAAGGGCTGGCAGCAGCCACAGAGGGACAGTAACAGAGCTGGGGTTTCTCCTAAGTGTGCAAATGGGGGATTGGCTTTTCCTGTTCTTTTATAATGTTGGGGCTGAGGGCTAAGACACCTTTCATACAGCTGGGGAGTGATGCTAGAAAATCCTGAAGAAGAGGGGAATGAGAGAGAACTAGGTAAGGTGGAGCCCAAGCCATGATGTTGGTCACAGCCACTGCCTTTCTGCAGCCCCACCATTCCTTAGTGGAAGAAACATGTGGAGCAGGGGAGTTACTCTGTGTTTCCACACAGCCACTGTGCCAGCAGTGAGAGTGTCACTTCTGGCATTGGTGTGGAAGTGCCCAAGGACTCCAAGAATGCACTCCAGCCTGCACAGCTTTTGGACTTGGAATAAGAAGCCCTCTAAGTAAGGAATTTGACTGTAGTTTTGATAAAAGGCAAGACTCCCTAGTAAAAAAATAAGGAATTCTTTGTATGCCTCTTTCTTGGTAAAGAAATTGCTTTGATGGAATCTTTGTTATACCTGTGCTGTTCGTGTGGGAGCCATAGGAGCATCCACATCCTGGAAGTGGAGGGGCAAAAGGGAGAAGGGGGCAAGAAGCTGCCATTTCAGGGCAATTGGGAGGCCTGCTAGGCCAGGCAGGGAGTGTGGAGTTGGTAGTAGGTGACTTCAGGGAATCTGAATCATATTGCTGCAGACAGGTGATGAGACAGGGTCTGCAGAACTAATCCTTGCTGTTCATGAAGGGTTTTGTAAATTTAATGAAGAGAGCAATATCATGTTGTAAATATGCTACTGAGAAAGAATGTTATTAATGCAAATGGTGCTTTGAGAAACTGAACATCATATTACTGCTGAACCACTGGTGTACACCTGTGGTTGAACAGTTACTCCACCAGTGTAAAAAATTATTAATATGATTCCTTCTCAGCAAAACTGGTTTAATAATATGTTAGAAGATGATGCTGATCCTGGCTTTACTCACCATGGAATTTATATTTTAATTAAGAGGACTAATTACAGAAAAATAAAAATCTCTGTGGCGTCAGATTTTGCTGACTTCCATTAATGTACTTTATAGGACACTTGGACTTTGTTGAAGAGCATAGTGCTAATAACACAGCTGATTTGCTATGCAAAGCAAAGGGCTTCCTAAAAAGAAAGAAAATAGTAAATAAAATGCGGGAAATAAGGAAAGACTTCTGTTGAATTTGGCTATTGAGAAAAAAGTTCAAGGAAGCCAAGTCCTTGGGGATGACAGCCAGGTTTGGGGTTTTCTCTTTTGTGCTCTGTTTTTTTAACATTGATTAAAACTCCAGCAACTTGAGAAACACTTTGGTTCCCATTTCTCTTCAGCATTTCCTTCTGAGGTTTGTTTCCTCCTTCTGCTCAGACTGGTTCTGCTTTGGGCTTTTCGTAACACTTGTTTCTTATCTGCCTGGAACAGACTGTACTGGTGGGAGAGACTGATCTCAGTTGACTTTCTGTAGCAGAACTTTAAATGTTATTTTCTATTCTCACATAAAAGAGCCAAGCGGCTTGGTGTGTCTTAAATCCTTGTGTGGCATATTCATGTTGTTTTATCTAAAAAAACCTTGTGTGAGGGCTGGTTGCTAATGGAAGAAAATTTGGGATCAACTTGCAGATGTGAGGTGCTGCATTGCAGAGTGAATGCAGGATCAGTTGTCCCTGTGCTGTTTGCTTTCTCTCCACAGTGGGTGTGGTAGTTGGAGCAGTACTGCTGACCCTCGTACCACGTGTTGTCAGTTCCTTAACCAGCATGTGCAGGGGTGTCCTGGAGAAAATAATTGTTTATTGCAGGGACTTTTTTTGGTCACATTTATTTGCATTGTGCAAAAGTGAGTGTAGGATGGAAAAATGAAAGGAATGGGTGTCCCAAGGGAAACAGAAACCCAGATGTTAATGCGATGTGTATTCTCTGAAAGGGGTAGATAGCGGATGAAAATACCATTTTTGGGGTTAGGAAAGATGGTCAAAATGATGTATTTTTATCCTTTGCTCTTACACAATGGTGAAAAGAGAGAGCCCAGTGGAAGACAGTTTTAACCTTCATAAGGTGTGTTCATAGCACACCATTTGCAGACGAGTGTCCATCTGGCCAAAAAGTCTTCCCCACTCGCAGCCAGCGTGGTTTGGGTTGTGCCCTGCTGCTGCCCTGCTGCCCCAGGGAGAGGCTGTGTTAGCAGAGCCCGGTCACCACGCCTGCCTCAGAGCTGGACTCTGTGCCTGGGTGGGGGTGTCCCCTGGGGCCCTTGAGCCTCACCCCAGTGCAGTGGGAAGCTGGTGCCAGCCCCAAGAGGTGCAGAGGGAATGGGAACGGATATTGCTTGAGTGACTCTGCTGGTTTTATGGCTCAAGGGGAAACACCAGTGTTGGTTTTTAACAGAATAGACCATCTTTGGCCTTATCACCTGCGAGCCAGAATCACACAGCATTGACAAGAGGTTGTATGTCGCAAAGATTTCTGTGAGAGAATATCGGGGGAAAAATTGATCATAAGCTGAGAGAAGGGGTAAATTAACGTAACTTATAATAGTGCTTCTAGGTGAGTGTGCTGTGTCCTTTGAGTCATGAATGAGGGGCTGTGGTGGGTGTGGGTGGGCAGTGTGGTGGGGAGGCTGTGGAAGTCAGGCTGTCGTGGATGCCCCTGTACCTTGTGGGTACCGTCTTTCTTACCACCTTCTCTGGCTTGTGCTTTAGTGCCTGCTGCAGGACACACCACAAGAAGACAGTGAAGTGGGTATAGGAATGGAAATCTTCCCTACTTCGGGCTCTTTTCCTTCTTTTCCCTGACTTTTCTAACAGATGTTCTGGAGCTCTTGCTAGTAGAGAGATGGGAAAGAAAAGTGTCTGTCTGTAGCTGGAAAGGGATTAGGTTTACAGATGTAGCAGGCTTTCTTCACAAAAGCAAAATCCAATCTGCTTTCCCCTGAAATTCTCATCCTAGAAATAGGTAAGTAATTTGAAAGAAAATTCACCTCTTTCCATCTCAAAAGCTGTGGTGGGGACCTGCACTGCAGGTGTGGTTCCTGGCCTTACTCTGCAGCCACTGGCTCTGCCTGGGGTGGCTGCTTGGGGTGGTCCATGGCAGGACAGGGACATGTGCTGATGGAGCCAGTCCTGCATGGAACTAAGCAAGGACTTTCCCTCCTGCCCTGTGCAAGATCTTTATAAGCTTTTCAGGCACTGATTTGACAAACCAAGCCCTAAGCAGAGGGCGTAGTTGCTTAGGAACGGTCAGAGGCAGATTATATTTGGTGTATAAATGCAGCTGTGATTAACTGAACAGACAAAACCAAGGTCAGGGAGGCAGATGTTGTCTTGTCCTTTTGCTGCCGAGTTCTCGCTGAGAAGGTCTGTTGCTAAGGTTGTCTTGTATAATGATGCAGTAACACTGAGGCAGGAGGACGTGATCACTTGTCACATCTCTGGTGGCATTGATGATACTAAAGCTCTGCTCTCAATTTCTTCAGCGGTAGCCAAATGCTGCAGCTTTCTTCTGCTAAGATGAGAAATGAGAACAGCTTGTTTGGGGATACTTGCAAAGATCTCTCCATTTTTAAAAGGCACCCCCGAAGGTGGGATTATGGGAGGTTTATTTACGCCTTCCTTTCTCAGATTGGTGCAAAGTTACTTCTTGTAAAGACACTTCCTTTTTCCTGCCAATGCTCAGTGAATGCAAATTGTGTCTAGTATTTGGCCTTGGCAGTGGTCCTGCTGGTTAGAGAAAATGTCCATGCCTGCATATAAAGTTAATGTTTAGTAGTTAATGCTTCAAGAAGCCTTGAGGGACTTTGCCTGCTGCCTTTTGAGTGCTGGTAAGAGTTTGATGGTGTAGTCCGTCCACCATCTACGTTTGCTCATTAAACCTTTACTTATGCACATGGGGTTTAACAGCATCCTTTGAGTTTCACTTGAACCTGATGGTGCTTGACTGGTGCAAAAGAGTGGTCACTGTAGCAGTTTGTGGAGGCTTGTGGAAAGAGGAAATACTTTTTACATGGCCAACATCACCTCAGGGGGAAGGGACCAGCTTTCAGTCCTCCATCAGCAGCACGTGAATCCACCCTCTGCACGGCAAGCTGCAGCCTCTGCTGCTGCTCATCCACGGGCTCATAGCTTTGAGAGCAGATCTGCAGCTTTTTTTACATGTTTATTTATTGTGATCTCTGAGGATGCTGGTGTGAAGTTGTAATTTCTGGGCCTCAGCCTTAGATCAGTTGATTTAAAGTCCAAATTGCAGAGCCCAGGAGCCTGGCAGGTGGTGGCGGGGGTGGATGTTTCTTGTAACTCCACAGAAAACAGATGTTTTCAAGGCAATTGCAGAGGTGTCGTGGCAAGAGAAAGCAGAACTGAGACTCACCGACCTTACGCTGGAGTATTTATAGCGAAAGCGAAAGAAATTGCTTTGATGGCTCCATGGGTCCCTCTCCACATGGCCTGTCCCCCCACACTGTGTGCCCACGGCGCCACGGTCCTGTGCAGGGCGGGCTCTGCGGGAGCTGCCGGGACCGGGGGAGGAGGAGGCGGTCCTGGAGCTGCGTGACCCTGTGAGCTGAGGCACTGCTCATCCCGTCACTGCGTGGGGCTGGCCCGGGCCCTCTCCTTTGCTGCTGTGACTGGTTGTGGGTAATCCTTCACTTAAAAAGGGAGCTTGTCGTGAAGGGTTTTGTCCCCTTTGCAGCCCCGTTAAACAGGGCTGCAGAGGCGAGGCGGCGCAGGGCCAGCCCGGCCTGGGGTGCCCCAGAGCGGGAGCCGTGGCGGGGCAAGCGGGGGTGCTCTGGCACGGCAGTGCTGGCACAGGAGAAGCTGGAAGCTCGCGGTGGGAGGCAGCCCCACGTCGCTGGAGGGGATTCCAGCCTGCTCGCTCCTGCCCAGGCACCCTAGAGCACCGGGCACCGTTTGGCCACGTTTTCTGCCCTGACCTCGCTGCTGGGGACAGCCCTGAGGGGATCCGTGAGGCGGCACTGGCAGCACCAAAGCCAGGCCCCGGCCTCCGCAGCGCTGCTGGCTCGGCTGCTGCGCAGTGGCGCTGCCAGCTTCTGCTTGTTATTTATTTCTCTCTCTCTGTCTTTCTCTTTCCCCCCTTGCTTTCTCTCCCTTCTCGGTTTCCTGCAAAATGGTTTCAGTGCTTCTCGGCTGGATGGGAGCTGTCACAGCCCGCCGCCCCAGCAGAGCCTGCCCCCCTCTCCCAGGCACAACTGTGCCGCCAGGAGCCAATGCCAACACATGGCACAGGAAAAGCACGGAAAAAGGCACGGGAAAAAATGGTTCAGAAAAGGCAGAACACTGGAATGGTCTCAGGAGATTTTAATTTCTTTCCCCTTTTTCTGTCCACTTTTTCAGGTCAGGGACACTAATGGGCTGTGGTGGAAGTGAAGTAAACAATCATGTACGCCAGAGACAGCACATTGAGTTTTAAGGCTCCCCTCACTAATTAGTGACAGCCTTTGTAGGGACTGACGGCAGCACTTAAACCTCTGGCAGCAGGAAAGGCAAAGCAACACAGAAGAAAGGGAAAAAAGAAAAGGCCTTCGCTTGCTTTTTGACTTTCATAATGTTTTTACTAGAATCATATTGCTAGATTTTTAAAAAACTACTTAAAAAAATAGATCTATTGGTGCATCATAAGTTTTAATAACCTTTAAAAAATAGTTTCAGTTTACTGCTCAGTCCAAACAATCCATATAAAAAGGTAGGTACCAGTCAGCATGAGGTCACTGCAGAGGAAGAAGTTGTATCACAATTTGATAATTCTTGTAATTCTGCTACTTAATTGAACAAGGACCAGTGTAACTATTGAGGAGTCTTGCTGAGGTCCCTAAAGCTTGGGGCACAGCTGTCCTCTCAGTGTCTACACATCTCATAGGTACAGCAAAGAACATTCCTGAAGCTGTCCAATAGAAATTTCACCTGGGTTCACTTCTAAACTTTTGCTAAATTAGGTTTCCCTTTGCTAATACAACAATAATGAATACATCTTGTGGTTTCTTCCTCTTAAAATAATGAATTTTAAAATACAGATATGCAATGATTCTCCATTTTCATGTGATTATGCCACTCATTTATAAACTTACTGTTGCAAAGACACATGCTTACCTAACAAAAAAAAAAATTGGGAAAATTACCAAAATGCCAGTGAGTTACACCTGTTCAAAGGCCATGAAGAAGGCTTTATATAAGAGAACATGCAGGTCAGTACAGAGTTCATAATATGGATGAAGAACTAATTGAGATAAATAACAGAACACTTGCTAGTTCTGATCAGAAAATTTGGTTCTCTTAAGGGAGGTAAGGGGAGCTGTTTCCAGATTTTTTTTAAATTAATGACAAAAGTCAGAAAATAAGTGAGCAAAATTGTTCATATGCTTTTCTACTTTAAAGACTAATAGAAAAATATGACTGTCACTGTCTTTTCCTCATTCACTGAGACTCACTGTTTTCACTTACTACTTTCTCATGTCTCTGGTATCTGAAGTGTTCATTGTAAAATGGATTATTTGTCTTGCTTGCTGCAGGTGGATGGGGATGGTTAGTAAGTGGCAGTAATGACAAATGCCCACATTTGGGGGTTAAGCCACACCTAAGAGGCCTCATTCTCTCTCCTCCCTTACGTGTCCCAGTTTTGCCCCAATGTGGTGCATGAAGAAGTAATAGGGTAATAATATGGAACAGTAGAGGCAGTATGAGAGTTCAGAGTAAGAGGAATGCCAGGACATAATACCGAAAGTGCATTAAATCAGGCTGTGCAGCTTGTTTACAGTGGGACTGACCAGGAACTGCTTGTAAAAGAAATGAGGTTAAAATTAATGAGCAGGTGACTCTGCATATGTAATTTGTCAGAGCAAGCAACCAATAAAAAAGGATGACTCTAATTCAGTCAGTAGCACAGGAGGGGAAGGATACTTTTAAAAAACCCCAACAGTATCCAATCAAGCATTCAGCTCACTGTGTACGTTTAGTCTCCTTGTCTTTGGTTTTAAACCCCAGTACCCTTTAGCCGTGCTGAGGGACATGGGGTTCATTACCTGTCCCAGCTCAGGTGTTCAGTCACACCACACCACATGCTTGTTTCCCATCAGCAAACAGGCTCTTCTCTGATGTAAGGGTTACCTGTTTTCAGATGCTGGATGTTATCCTAGGTATGCAAGAAACTACATCTGACAGAGCATGTCTTCTTACATCATCAGCTTCCACGGGTTTTTCAAACAGCTGTACTGAAACCAGAGTGAACACAAAGTTATGGATATTTTTTTTTCCTCTTTCCTTATAGTTTGTCAGTAGAGATGTTTCTGGGACCAGGTTTCCTTACAGCGCAGGTTTCAATGGTTCTGTTCTGCCCTTGGTGGCAGGTGCCAGCTGGGGAGGGGATGCCAGTCCCTGAGCACTTCTAACAAGATGCACCAACACAAGATGTTCTCTAAATATTTTCTTGCAGTACTTAAGAAGTATTTGGTGAGGATGCAGTGGGATCACTGTTCTCCGTGCAAATGAGTGCTGTACTGCTGAACAGTCCTTGCTGGTTACCACCATGACAGAATTTTGCTCTCCCACCACGGATAAATCAACAGTGGCCTGTTGAGTCAGGTTTGCAATGAGCTCCTGACTCTCTTTTGGCTGCTGTTTCTTATGTTCCTGCCTTTCCTGTAATACTGAATCCAAGACCCAATTCAGTCTATGGATCATTGCTATCCAGAGTCTTGGAGAGGTGAGGAATGACCACAGGGACACTACTCCTTACAGGTTACCTCCTGTCTCTGGGAAGGGCTGCAGGAATGCCAAGTAGAAGACAAACAGGGGAAGGGAAAAGGGCTCAAGACATGCACTGAGCCAGAGCACAAGTGGGAATGCAGTTGTGTCACTAATACCTAGAGACAGGATTTTGCATCATCCTGAAGGAATTAAATGTCACAAAAGCTGCACAGAAAAGCCCCTCCTTAAAAATTCAACGATGAGAAAGTAGACTTACATTATTAACAAAGCACAGTTTTAATAAAAATGTTTAGGCTTACATTTCAAAATTACTTACAAATGCATATATTCTTTTCTTTAAAAAAACCCCACCCTATTCACTCTAATATATATTTTCTCAGTTATAAAATTCCATATAAATAGCAAATTCTTCTCAGTACACAGATTATATGAATACATAAAAACTGGGATGCATATCTGAAAGGAATCCTGAGTATGCACTCCACAACTGGCAGAAAATAGACCAATGCTAGAGTTGGGCACAGGAAATGCTGTTGTCCCAGTACATAATTTTCTAAAAAAACCAAAACAAAAAAACTGAGAACTTTTTGGTTGCTCAACCTTGTTCAGATCCATAGATTCAGGAATGGCTCTGGATACTCTACTCTTCGAGATTTTGGGAGCACTCTGTGGATTCTTCTGGTATCAAAAAAAGAGAATGGCATCTGTCTTCAGGTGGACAGAAATAAGGCACTTCCTTAGAGCAGGTCAGTGTGGGCTGTAAGCAGCAGCTTGGACTCATAGCCAGAAAGCAGCAAAAAGGGTCTCTTGCGTGATGATGTGTGGAAACAAATTTGGAAGAGGCAGCCAGTTCTTACACTCCTCAGGGTTCCCCTGATTATCCCCCAAAATAACAACATAAATTCAAACAAGAATGAGTAAGTGGAAACTTTGCATGTTAGAAAAATCAAAGCAAAAGTTCCCTTTTTTTTTCAGACTGAGGTAAGCAAATTAGCAAGTTGGACTAAGAGCAAGTCATAGCAGCATTTACATCAGAGCATTCACCCTGTGCTTTCTCTTCTCTCTTCCAAGAGAGCTGCACAAGAGATGTACGTGAGTGGCAGCGTTCCCAGTGGTGTGACTGCGTCTCCTCGGAGCCTGGCAGGGTGTTTAACTCAGAGCTATTTTATTATTGTAGCACAATGGGGTTTTTCTGGTCATAATGAAAAAAAAGTCAATCTCATGGAAGAAACACAGACAATTCTGCCTGTTGTTTTCAAAGAGTAACGCAGTCATTATATATTCCTTTAAACACTGCTGTTAGATAAAATATGACAGTTTTTAATTGGGTCACGAGCTCTGACATTACTAAACCGTGAATCATAAGAGCAAACTCACACGTGCAAACTGCAGTGAACACACAGAGGCTTAAATTTTGCTTCTTATTAGAGTGTCAACTCAGTAGAGATAATGAAGTAAATTAGAGCCATTTATAGTCTCCTAGCTTATTCCCAGTTTAACTGGGACCAAAAACTGGATGAACAATGTTATACTGAAGTTGAGCCATAGTTGCAGAGAGCAGAACTTCACAGGTAAACAACAGATACACGATAACATTTTAGAATCAGAAATTCTCAATAGTTTTCTGTCCTTTCGAATATTACAAATAACTTCTTTCTTTGTGGTATCCTATGAATACTCTCATGGTAATTTTCTTCCTGGTTTAGGTTAAAAACAACAGGAAGAAGAAGTTGTAAATATTGCACAGTTTGCTAGGAGGGAAGACTAGAAAAAAAAAATGGCACTTGCAGGGTGACTTTTCAGTCCAAAGAAAAGCTCTTCATTTTTTCTGCCAATTCCTGTCTCATTTCTATGTGTTTTTTCAGGTTTTGCACTTCATGGGGCAGGTTAATGTCCCACACTGACACGCAGGATTTTAACTCTGGAGAAAAAAAAGAAAATTTGAAAACTGCAACAGAGATGAGTTATTGCATAATTAGAAATGATTTTTCTTATCTGCTTGTTCTCAATTACTCATAAATTCACCCAATGAAGCATGATTCTTAAGACCCAGAAGACAAGTTACATGACACTTCATGTGTGAGGTGATGCAGTTATGGGTTACAAGCTGTTTGTACTTGCACAGTGATTTGGATTCCAGTTCCTAAATTTAGAGTATCCCATTTAAAAGTACTTGAAAAACCATTTCTGATGCCTGGGGGCCTTAAGGTACTGACCTGAGCTACAGCTAATGCTAATACTGAGGTACCTGCTAAAATTTCATCTCTATCTTTCCAAGCAGATATACCCTAAATGCTTATGAGACTCAAACCCCATCCACTGTAAAATAAAAACTGATTTCATAAACCAGTGAATATACTGAGGAAAGGTCACTTCTTCAATCTGCATTCATGCAAACAACTCCTTATTCATGAAGAATTCACACTGGTTTTAGTGGAATAGGGATAATTGAGAACAATTACATGAGTCGAGGCTTACAAACTAAGGCCCCAAGGATTCTGGAGTCTCTGATTCTTCTCTGTAATTAATGTCACTCTTAAATAAAATAAAAATACTAGTAAGGCAATAAATGTTCTTATGGTTACAGGAATTGGGGAATACCATAGTACAAACCCCAGTGCTCTAAGGTTTGACTCATTTCAGTCAGCTCATCTACACTTGCCCTCCTTAACTTTATACTATCATTGCCACATTTTTAGGAGTCACTGAAACTGGGATGAGAGAAAGGTGAAGAAGGGCATTGATCAGAGCACCAACTTTAACTGTTCTTAGAAAAATCCAAAGACGAAGATTTTCTATCTTCCAGCACTTTGCTATCCTAATTGTGAGGAAGCTTTTACCAATGTCTGACTGAAATCTCCCTTGCTGTAACAGAAACTGGTTAGTGCTTATCCTACCCACAGGGAATATGTAGAAGTCTTTAATTTCTTGCTCTTCATTTACATATTTGAAGCCTATTATCATGTCCTCTCCAAGCTTTATTTATATTAACCAATTTAACTCCTTGCAACATTTCCTCACAGGTTGCATTTGTCTCCTCTGGACTATTCGTAATAAATAGTCCAGATCATTCAGCAATATTCCAAATGGTTAGGCTCCTCCAGCAGAGGCCATATTAGCACTCAGCAGAGTGTAAGAATTAGCTCATGTCTTACAGACACCACTTTCATGGTGGGAGAATGGTGTTTGCCTCTTCTGCACCCTCGTGACATGGCTGACTTGTGACCAGCCTCCCATCAATTCTGACCCTTTTTCTGCAGCACTGCTGTTTAAGCTGATCATTTCCTCATGCTGGTACAACAGATCATTCCTAATTAAATAAAAGGTCTTGCATTTGTCCTTGCAGAATTGTATCCTATTTCCTTCCAGACAGTTTGTTCTATTTGTCAGGGTCACTTTGCGTTCTAATCCTGCCCTCCAGTGAGCTTGTCTTAGCTGTGAGTTGTCTGCAGATCTGAAAAGCACATTCACTATTCTTTCATTCACATCACTCATGAAAACATTGGGGATTTCTGACCTAGCACAGACAGCTCTGGAAATCCATTTGATACATTCTCCAATTAGACAATGACATTTACTCTCCAAATACAGTTTCCCAACAAGCTGTATTGTATCCTTCTAACAGTGTCTTCCTCAGATCCATTTTTGGAAGTTACTTTTAGTTTGTATGAGCCAACATATGCAAAAGAAAACAAAAACTATTTAATAATAGTGTTTCAATAAAATTATGTCAAATGATCAAATCTTCACTCTCAGTGAGTAGTCAAGCACAATAGTGTCTACTCCACTAATAATACAAGTTAATAAAACACAATTCAGTTACCTTTGTGATATTTGTTGTCTTCGGTGTCACTTTTATAGCAATATCCCAAAACAAGGACCACATTCTTGAGACTCCCTTTTTCAAAGAAATAAAATGCCAAATCTTAATTTTAATGTGAGTTTTGTAATTTAAGGATAGAAAGAGTAGATGACATTAAGGCACTAAGAGGACAGAAAGCAGAGTGCAATCAACTGGACCCTTTATTCGAAATCATTAACCATGAAAAGCCCAGACATGAAGACAATATAGTTCCCATCTCCATTTAATGTCAGGGTTTATCAGGGTTCCAAGGCATAAGCACAGGGTCAGCCAGCCAGCCTGCTGAACAAGCCCGAGAACAAAGCACCCTGTTCTACAGCCCGGGCAGAGGTGGCAGCGTCACGGGAAGCTGCTGTCCCAGCAAAAGGACAGGCTGCGAGTGACGTCCCAGGGCACAGCAGCACGTACCAGACACCAGTTCAGCTATGAAAAAACCAAACCAACCAAATACGACAAAAACTGAATAAAAATTATGAACTAAGAGTTTTACACTTACGATGGCATAGGGGTGGGAAGTGGAAATAGGGGATAGATTGTAAGAAGGTGCCTACTGAATAATGCAAAAAAAGACCAGGAAGACAGGAGTGGTTGGATCACGAAGGGATAAACAGAATGTGCCAGTGTTTCAATATCAACTTCCTGCTTATTTCTAACAAGACATGTCTATAAACATATTGTAAAGACAGACACAAGCTGTCACGTGTTCTCCTGCCACAGCAGCTCCCTGTGCCTATTGACAGCACAATGAGGGTGGAGAGCCCTTGGCTTTAAGCTGGTAGAGGAATACGGGACCCAGCCTATGTCCCTGGGTCAAGGTCAGGCCAGGGAAGGAACAGCCCCCACTGTGCCTCACACCTCTTCATACATGGAGCCTTACACCCCCAGGGCAAAGATGGGGAGGGGAGCAGTTTCTGGGGTATAAATAGACTGGAGTATGGCTGAACTGTGAAAGCTACAGCTTGGAAGTTTTCTAGCAGGCCCTGGGACATCTGCAAGGTAGGGAGAGGTCTTTCCTGCCCCAAGGAGGTCAGCACTACATTCTCCTCTGAGAGTGATGTAAATCTGGTTATAGTAGATGAGGGATGGTGGGAACCATACACATGCTTCATGCTCAGATTTTTCATCACTTTAATTTTTTTCTGTAGCCAGTCCTATCCATACTCCTTACAAAAGTGATTGGAACTTAAGTATAATGTTTCTTATTTAGACCTAGGTCCTGTCTTACTATATAGAAATCTAAATATGCACTTGCAAATAAACTACAGATTTACATCTAAATTATTCTCTATACTAAGTTTCATGCCTTTTGAACATCAATGTGTTAGGTAACAGAACTGGAAAACAACATTGTATTTCCATATTCATATATGAAGTACAGATAAAATTAATGTCTCAAAGTCTGGCAATCTCTTTGTCCTGAATTATTTACCTCTGCTTGACATTATATGTTTTAACTTTAAATGAAACTATTTAATACAAAAATATTTCCCTCTATCTTACTTCACATAAGCAATGTGGTACTGTTGAAGAACTGCTCAGCAGCCTCAGTGACGTTTTCACAGATTCCAGTAGAAACCAAGTCCTTGAATTTAGGAAAAAACCCCCAGCCCTTATAAATAATTGCTGCAAAAAGATGATCAAAAGAAAAAAGTACACATCAAACTGCATATATCAATCTTATTTGCCGTTCTTGAGATTTGTGAAAATGCAGCTAAACTCTTTCTCCTGAGTATTAATTTTTCTATAAATAAGATTTTGATTAAAAATGTTAACATGACTGAGCCTCAAGGCTTTTAAAATCACTCAATTTTATACAATATATTTCCCCTATCAATGACAGCAGAAGGCAAAAAATTATTATGTTTTCACAGTAACTATTCTTTACAAAATGCTAAAAATAAAATGTCCCTTTACAATACTAACATTGTAGCTATCAGGACTAGAAGGACTGAAAATGCTGTGCTATAGCAGGCACCATTAACAGCTGAGCACTGAACAGACTGTAACACTTGCTGTTTCAGGCAAAGGCAAGTCAGAGGAAGATGAGGTATTTTTGACTCATACAACACTGCCAGCACTATGACCTAACTGTAGTCGATGGATTCTTCTGGTGCCAGAAAGAAGAAACAGTCCCCAGAATAAGTTCATGATGGTAACGGGAAAACATCCACAGCCTGCGACTGTGAGATTTGCTAGCAGGATTACAGTGTGCTGCTGAATTCACAACAGCTTCTGTGTCTTTTTTTTTTTTTTTTTTGGACAGCAAACACACTTTAAATAACACTGCCAGGGAAACTCCAGAGTTTTTTCCAAAACACAGTGGAAAGTGATGAGAATTCACATGTTGTGCCACAAAGTACTTTTTGAAGTAATATGTATTTTGAATGTATTCACCACAGCAGTACCACGAACTTGAGTTGATATGGCCTTTATTACTTTTGGGAGAGATGCAGGACAGTGCAGAGGTGAAGGAAGTTACAACAGCCAAGGAGTGCCCCTTCCTCAGCTACATTCCTTTGGCTGTTTGTGGTCACCACTGAAACCCCACAACTCCTGTCTGCCTATAGCAGCTCAAAACAGCTGTCCCCGATGACAGGAGCAGCACAAGTCCACACCCCAAGTCCAGATGTGTAGCACTTTCTCAGCTCTGCTGTGATCTGCCTGTGACCCAAATCTAAAAGAACCATTCCTGAATGAGGATGGGAGAAGAAAACTAGGCAATAAGCAATGAAGGAAAAATAATTAAAATCTAACATGGCCCACAGAGAGAGAAGCCAGAAGTGTAACACTTGAGATGGAGAAAGAACACAGGCAGACACACGTAAGAGAAGACCACATGACAGAGGATGGTGAGAGCAGTGCTGAAGCATGGCACGAGGATGCACTGAAGGTGGGGGTTCATGTGCAGATCAGTGACAAACCAGGGAAGAGCTGCTGCTTTATGTGGGCACAGGTATTCAGCCTGCTGGTATTCAGCTTACACCCAAGAGTCTGACACTGAGGGAAAATGACAGCCATGGAGTAGAATGAATGAACAAATCATGGATCATGCTAATCTGTTCCTGGAACAAACAGGACACAGCAAACCTAACCTTAGCACCGATTTCAAAGTACTCATCACCTGATGGTTTTACTTACCCAGCTGAGCTGTTATCATGACTCGAACAGAATCACAGAACTTGTCTATAACTCGTACAGGACGACGTGTTGACAAATCAAGCAGCAAGATATGTCCTCCTCCTGTCCCTATCCACAGTGCAGTGTTTTTCTGCAGACAAATTGTCTTCACTCTTCCAGAATAAGCCAGTTTATGTTTTGATTCCTTATTTAATTTTTCCACTTTGTTCCTACAAGTATGGAAAGAATTGGTATTGGCACGCTATTCTGCAGCTACTAAAATGACTCTCTGAATACCAGACTTTTAAGCAATCATTCACAAAATTCTCATGCAAACAAACTGGGATGAAAACTATTGGACTTCTAAGAGCCATCTGGTCTGCTTCAGAAGACCTTTAAATAGGAAGCAGGAACATTTCTCTGTTCTCCCCCAGTCTGCAGGAGGTTAATGTCACAGCAAAGTGGTAAGAGCACACCTACACCTGCTCCTAACCTCACCATAAAAAAAAATGGATGTGGCATGCTAAGGTAGAGGAACAATTTAAATGCAAATGAAAAAATTGTCACAGTTAATAAAAATCTGATTTCCTACTGAATTTGTGCACTGAAAAGACATTCTTGTTCAGGGCATGCTGGAAGTAACCTGAAGAACAGCAAAAGACTTTCTTCTTTCTTGAGCTAAATGAGTCTTCTTGACATCATAGAGAAATTGGGAAATACAGTAAGGGTCTTTAAAAAGTGGGATTTTGCTTGGAATATTCTGAAGTTCTGGGCCAAAAGACAGGACAGGAAATCCACACTTGCCCAACAAACTGGGCAAATCCCTTACCTCTGGCAGTTAGGGTACCATGCCAGAGAAGGCAATCTGATATTCAGCTTCCTATCCACCAGGCCCACACTCTGAAATAAAACACTTACTTAAGAAAATGTGCACAGTCAATTAATTCAGAAAGTTTTTCTGTCTTCTTGTCCCAGATTTCCACAAAATGGCTGTTTTTCTTTGCCAAGTAGATGGATTTGTCTATTGCTATTGAAATAATGTTTGCATCACTGTAAGCATTATGACAGAACCTAGGAGAGAGAAGAACTCCAGTTAGATACATGGAGAATACCTAGTAGAGAAACTTTACTAGTATGAGTGGGATTAGTTTCCCTCAGACTCTTGCAGAATCATTCAGCCTTAAAACCAAACTAGGCTAAGATACAACTGAAAGGCTTTGCTTTAATCTTCCTACAGTTTGACATAAATTCTCACAGTAACAGAGTTAGGCTGATGACATCCTTGGAGGCACATTAATGCTCAAAGTCTATTAATAAATCTTTCTCATCAAACACTGTTTTCCCTGCTCAGGAAAAACGTCCCTTAACTTCAGAGTAGGATTTGTCCATTTGAGAATTACATCAAAGACTTACAAACCCTCAGTCAATAATTTCTAAATAGTGAGAAGTCAGCAGTGATTAAATATATACAGGGCAAAGATAAGCACACATATCATACTGACAAACATGGAAGGACAAATACTATGATAAATATGTATGTGTAATTCCAAGTAAAGTAAACAGGGCCTGGACTAATGCAGCTAGGGAAGAAAACTGGTCAGTTGCATAGATGTTAACTTCATAAATCCTTTATGGAGTAAAAATATATTGCCTTGTTTAAAAGCAGCAACAAACACTGCTACTTTAAACACTACTCACTGACACTCCATCTGCATTATGGAAAGAACAGAAACAAGCAAACTCAAAGAATGAGCTCTAGAACAAGACATTACATCAAAGTATTGTCAGAAATCTTTAATGAAAACAAATGAGCCAAGTAACATCACTTATAAAAATAAAAAACTTACAGTTGACTTGTTTTTGTTTCAATGAGCTTTTGAACAGAGAAGTCACTGGTTAAGGCAATGATTTTTGTTCCACAGCCTCCCCAGATTACATTTTTTTCAGATAAGCATGAGGATTCATTTAAGCACATCAGGGGTGTGCTAACATTTCCTATAGTCAGTATCTTCAAAGGTGTAGCACCCTTACACTGCAAGAAAAAATATACTCTGCATTAGAAACAAGGAGGATGCAGACACTCAGAATCTTGTTAAAACAAGGCCACACAGCCTGCTGAATTAAATTTACACATCCAGATTTTCTGATGGTTCAGAATGTTTCCAGAATGTTACTGACTGAAAAGCACCACATTCTCATTACAGATGTCCCATAGGAAACAGCCTGTGAGCAGAAACAGGCCAGAGCAGGGACTGACCCTTTCTGCAACCCCTGGCACAATACAAGAACTGGCTGGAAAGTCACATCCATGTCTTTGAAGGCATCCTACACTGGACCATAATCTAGTTCTGAAATGCACTGCAACTCCATAACTGCTCTCAACTGCATATGGTCAGAAACTAAACACCTTCAGGTACCAGCTGATATAAACAGCTCCCAGCATTTCTTCATCTGTTCTGTGAGCAGAACTTTGATCTACAGAAAACAATATTTTATTTTTGAACATAGCTGTTTCACAAAAATTTATTAAACAAGAGGAAAAAGGAACTATTACAGCAATAAATAAAGGAGACTGAAACTGTTAGAACATTCTTAACAACAACCATTAATGTCTGTCTCTAGACAGTTTGCCAGGCCTTTCAAAGGTATTTTCCACCTCTTAACTCTATTGTTTAAAGCAGTTATTGTAAAACATGTGCAGTTCCTCTCAGATTGCAGTAGAGAATTAATTTTAGTTTTAGAGAAGCAATTAAAAAATAAGGCCTGAAATAAAGCTACTCTTGGTAGCTGCTTTAGATATTACTGATAGCACTCTGTAGAACAGACAGCAAATAACAAGTCTACCTTTACTGCTCTGTCTTCAAAAACTGCCAGTCTCCCATCAGCTGTGCCTACCAAGAAGAAATTCTTCTGTTTGCTGAAATAAAATAAAATAATTAATTCTAGAAATGCCTTAATCAAGTAAGACAAATTAAAATGAGAGGTCTCTAGTATTTCAAGTATTCAATTAACCACTAAAAGCAAACACAACCCCTGTGATCAGGAATGTAGTCCCCAGTTACACTGGGCGCAAAATTAAGTGGAAAGGCAAAATAAGCAGTTGTAAGAACAAAAGTGCAGAGTGTATGGATGTCATTTTCCAAACACCTCAATTTAGCAGTATTTTCAAAATGCAACCCAAAATATTTAAAATTCATTTATACCTTTGCTTTGAAAGAGAATTACAGTATAAACAAGTGATAGAATCTGACATTTTCTGCAGACGATGCCTCCTTGTTTCATCTTCTGTGTTAACTGCCCACAGAGAACCAGACTGAGTTCCTGCTACAATCCAGTTTTCTTTCTCAGCAGGAAGAGTCACTAAGGCCAAACTTATAATTTTACTGTCTGCAATATCCTGAGTCAGAAAAGAAGAAAAAAAACTCGGTCATGATTTTCGGTAATGGTAAATGCTAGTAAATTACTGATGATAAAAATACAGCACAATCTTCTTGGACTCTGGACAGACCCTTGGTCTAACTTCCCCTTTAAGAAATCTAATTCCCTATTAGCAGAATACATCATCAACTGTGCCATCTATCTTCAAAGTGCTGGGAAGGACTCCTCAAACAGTACACAGGAATATCTCTCAGCTGAATGCTGACAAAAAAGATATTCTCTCTATTCTAATCAAGGTCTCAAAGTTGTCAGAGAGTGGAAAACATGGAACTACTACAATACTAATTGCTAACAGTGAAAGTACTGGCGTAATTTCTTTTTCTCATTTTACTTTTAGGAAAGCAACCCATATAATTTATACCAAAGCTACCAATTCAGCTATGTCATGGGCAACAGATGGCAGATGGAAATGGAAACAACTTTGATGAATAATGCTCAGTTCTGGCACACGTGTTCATCACAGCGTATCAGTCCTGGGTAAAACCTTTCCCCTTTGCTGATGGGGCAGGACTGAGGCATACAAAAATCAAATGAAAAGAGCTGGAGGGCATCACCAAAGTGGCACAAGGAGATGGCATTTGTGGGAAGTGAGAAATTGTTAAGAGACTACCTGGATTGTTAGAGGAGGTAGAGATATGAAGGGCTGCCTAACTACTACTACTTTCTGTAGCCTCCACACTAGAAATAGTTTCCATCTCAGTGGAAGAAAGTAATCCAGTAGTGGAAAGACAGTATTATGAGAAAGTTCAGGCTGGATAACAGGAAGAGAGTAAAAAGCAACTGCTTTTCTACTTGATTTCATGGATACAATGATGACTCACGAGCAATCTTTCTTCTCCCAAAGCTTAGCTTTCCAGAAGTAATATCCTGCTGTTTAAATGCAATTAATTTTTCTGAAATACATCTGGGTGCCAGAAAATAATAGAATAAATGTCAACCTTCCCACATACCTCACAAGTATGTCCATCTGTATTTAGGTTAACAAATGAAAGCTGTGCCTTTTCTGTGTTCCCATTGCCTATCCAGACTCCTGCCTTCTTGCAGCTTTGATTGGCAGCCACCATGCACTCTGCTGTAGATGTGCTGGGTATGGAGACATATCTCATCAAACAGATAAGCTCTGCAGAATTCAGGATCTCATAAACCTACAAAGAAAGCCACAGCATGCACATGGTGACAACAATGGCTTGTACAGTGACAAATAACAAGCAATGGATAACAATGTTCCATGGAATATGGACACAGTATCTCAGCAGGTCTGGTCATTTGTACTGCCACTATCCATGAGCAATCCTCGTGCACTGAGTAACTCTGCTTGGTGAGATAAAGGCGTGTTTGAAAATGCCTCCCATTTCATTTCAGTAACAAGGTGAGGTGTGACAACAGACAGCAAGTTTCAGATCCAGACTCTCACATGCATGGAACAGTGTGTAACTGCACTGATACTATTTAACAAAGCTCTTTTTGCATAGCTCTAGTAAAGACGAAGTAGTAATCTGAATTGTGTTTCACTACAATTGCTACACAGCAACACAGAGGAATACAGCAAGCTAGAACATGTGGTTGGTAGATTTCAATGGAACAGTTTATTCTGGATGGTGAAAGCAGACAATATTTCATGGCTGTTTCCATTCCAGGAAAGAACAACAGAAAGAAACCTGTGCTTCTCATTAACTTAATGACTGATTCCTTTTCAGAAACCGTAACTTTGTACTGCCATCTATCATAAAAACACAAATAAATACACTAAGTAATACCTGGCAAGATGTTGGTCGTTCCTGAGGGTTTTCCTTCAAACACTTCTTAATTAAATTTTCAACTTCAGGCCAGGGGGAACACCCATATTCTTTGACAGGATCTAGAATGTAAAATTATGTAACTTATTAACCAGCATTTACCATAGTTCTAACTAACCTTCTTCTTATTTTAAAAATTCATTTCACTTCTTACTGAGCTGCTCTAAGAAATATCACATTCTTAGGTAAAATGTCAGCATGAACAGCTTGGAATTGCTCATCTGCCATTAAATGCTAGAGCATGGAATGCTAGAACTAGAGTCCTTTTAATTAATAGCAGTTAAAGCGAATGGATTTTGCTTTATCTTTTTCATTTATGTCCCTGTGCCTGGGACTGAATTGCAGATATATGTGGGTTGTGTTTCCATTAATGCTGACCATTCAAGGGTATGTCACTTCAGTCAATAGTCTTTCAAATTCCTGTAAACACTATTTTCCACATTTATTCTTCTGAGTATATGGAATACAGATGAATTTCCAATAAATGATATAGAAATAGATAAACAACTCCATATAGTATTTACAAGATATGGAAGTTTAAATTCCCCCTTAGTGCTTGGAATATGTATCTTATGACTATAGCTGCTGAACTCTCTGAGAACAAATCGTTCATGAATAATGGTGCCTGTATTGCTTTTCCTTTTAGTTCATCAAAATCCACAGCAAATATTCCAGTCCTACCTTAGAGAGAGGTGACATTAGAGATGAATACCTGCAAATGAACATATTCAATGCAACAAATGATAGGCACTGTTTACTTGTGAGATCAGCCAGCCCCTCTTTTGGTGGGATGATATAAATGATGAGCATAGGTGGAAGGAACTGTACTGTCTCCAGAAACTAATACTTCAGTTATTTCAGAGGGCTCATAATACAGTCAGTACAGCTGCACTCAAGAGATACTTAGTCATCAGTTCCTGGGATATCCCCTTCAGGAAGGGGGTGGAAACTGTCTGAGCTTAGAACTGGACTGTTCTCCTTAAGGAGCAGAAAATGTGTGAATTCTCTGTCTCTCACATTAGAGAAGCCATGTCAGATTAGATGCTGTTCTTTCCTAAATGGAGCAAAACATTCCTGAAAGAATGTTTCATGAGTATACCCACTATTGCTGGGCAATAAATAGGAACACCAGACATTAAGCTTGTAGTGCTATAAAAACTCAACAGCTCTCAACACTTTGGCAGAAGTTGCCCAAGTTACACTGTCCTGAGTTACATTGTCCAAATGATTCTATCATGTCCAGCCTGACAGTCTGCTTAATCTTCCTTCCAGCAGCCAATAATTACGTATTGTAATGCGGACGGAATATGAAGAATGTTGTATTTTTCTAAGTCTCCTTCTATGATCACTGTTAGATACAACATAACCCATAAGAGATGCTATTTCTGGAAGAGGCAGGACAAATGTTAAAACTTTAGGAAACAAGGCATACCTGGTAACTTTCCTTGTATTGCTAATTCATCAAACTCATTTGGAAACTTCAAGCCTTCCATTATTCTACCTCCTCCTGTTAAAATGTCATAAAGCAGCAAGCCAAATGAATAAACATCAGCTTGCTGATTGTAAATAACATTTCCCCTGGCAACCTCTGGTGCTCGAAATCCTGCAAATAAATCATTCATTAATAAGTATGCTTCCTATCAAGATGAAGACATCTTTATAGTTTAAAAAGTAAACAATTATTGATAAAAAAGGCACAGGAAGTGCAAGGAAAAACATCAAACTATTTCTGGGCTGGCAATAGCTTGTATTTGGCAGACCTCCAAAAATATCAGCAGTAAGTACAAAGGAAAGAGATAGTACATCAGTTACAGAGCTCCTGCCCCATTTAATATAAAATAATTACTTGATCAATGAATGCTGAAAATCAAGGGCAAGTCTGCAGTCTTCATTGAAGGTCTAACATTTAACACTTGAGTTCACACTCTCAAGCACAATTTAAAAGACCTAAAGGCACTTTTCAAAGTGCTTTAGAATTGACCCTAATAGGTTCTCTCTAAAGTTGGAGAACAGTGCAGGTATTTACTGCCATTAAAAAAAATTGAGACTTACGTACACATTACTGGAAATTAAAGCAAAAAATGTTAGCAGTATAATTTCAATATCACAATAACCATATTAAAACAAGACAATGAAAAATTATTATGAATGCATGTAATTTAATTTCTTCTCTTTTTAAATCTTTAATATACTCCTTGATTCTTCCAAAAGGTGTTAAAGCATGAACAGGAGGAAAGGCCAAGAGGTATAAATCTGGCATCACAACTTGTAATATGATTAGGACTCCTTTTTTTGATTTTGACTAGAATATAGATTTGAGTTACTTCTTACAGACTACATAAAAAATATACTAGATATTTTGGACATAATGGACTTCAAATCAGAGCATATTTCCATACCTGGTGTGCCTTCAGAGGTTTTTATTCCCATTCGGCAACAATACTGGGCAATGCCATAGTCAGCTATTTTTGCAATAACAGCTGAATTGGGATATAAGGTAAAAAGCAGCACATTGTGAGGCTTTAAATCACGGTAGATGATCATTGCTGAATGCAGGTACCTAGTAATCAAAAAATATTTATTGAAAGCATTCATAAGTCAGGGATGCATCTATATACACACACTGAATGTATTATTCCCACAATAGTGAACTGTGCTTTCAAACATGACATATTGTGTTAAAAATGTCAAACATCACCAACATGACACAGCCTTTCTGAATAATGATTTTAGAATTGTTCTGAAATACTATTTACTGTCTACTACTTTACTATTTACATTGCAGTATTTTAGTACCAACTTTTATCTGAAGAGTCACTGACAGTTTGAAAAATGCATCTCAGAACCTTAAACTTCTCTGACTCCTGAGTCCCCTTGCAGGTTTTGTTTTTTAAAGTCACACTGCAATAGCTCCTGAGGTCATTCGTGGACTTTCAGAACTTGAGAAATGCACTAAATTAATTTCTTTGACATTTCAGTAAGAAATTAACAGCCACATAGAAATTGCACCCAGAGTCTTGCAATTTCTCTACTTACATGAACATCACTCACTAGCAGGAAAAAACAGTAACAAAAGTATGTGTTATGTATCAGCTAATCAACCATAAAAATACAACCACTTGTCTGACCCAGGAAATATTTTGCTTGGGATGTGAGAGAACAGAAGCTTTTCATTTGCATTACATCCTACTTGAAGCTATATCCTGTCCTTAGAGCAATGCAGATGTCACATTTACCTCAAGCCATCCGCTACATGTAGAGCTATCCTGTGCTGAAGTGTTCTAGTTAAACTTGCATTGTCTTGTTGAAGCAAACGGTCAAGAGATCCTTTGAGGGCTAATTCCATCACCAGCATCCGGGGACGGATTGCAGCAGCCAGCAAAGACACTAAACTGGGGTGGTGGAGGTGACAAAGCACTGCAAGCTCCTGTAAATTGTAAAGTCAGATGAAATAGTGCAAATAGCATAAGCTCCATACATCTAAAGTAAACAAACTGAGGAATGTTTTGGAGTGAAGACTTGCAATTTACTTAAACTGTTAGAACTTTTCTCTAGGGTTGGTATTCCAAGAGCAGCACTACAGAAAAAAAAGGCAGTATTTCTTACTTGTCTTAGGAGCCTGAGGGAAGTATGTTTATTGAAAATCTTTACAGCAACCTCTTCTCCACCATAGGATGCACGGTACACAGATCCAAACCCACCATCACCTTTTGAACAATAAAATTGAAAAGAGTCTTATCAACAAAAGGATAACAACCATTTCTCAAAAAGAAAAGCTGAAAGCATTCACTTTTAAAATGTGTGGGTTATCTACTGTTTTAAGCTTCATAATCAGTAAAATAAACACACAAAAAACAGTGTCCTAGTGCACAAGTTACTGGAAAATTCAAAACTCAATAACCTGAAATTCAGAATGCCTTAAAATAATACATTTCTTCAGAAAAGAAATCTCTAAAATGCTTTTCATATGTGGCAGAACTGACTTCAATAGATTTGTTTACATAATCTCTGTAAAAAAAACACCATACAAAATAATGCTTACCCAAGAGAAATTCAGGAGCTTCATCAAATTCCAGGTCATCATTGTTCAACATAATATTTCTAGGCAAATCAGCCAATATCAGATCAGGAGCAATCTGAGCAATTGGAATGGTCTGTCTTGGTTGATCTGGATTTACCAAAAGGTCACCTAAGAAAAACAAAAGAGAAAATGAAAAAAACCAGAAGAGTAGGCATCATTCAAAAAGCACTGAAAGGTATGAGGATCTCTGAGAACGCATAAGATCAATGTACCTAAAATTAGATTCATATATGTACATATATATATATATATATGCATGCACACAAACATAAACTCTAATTAAGTTTGCCATACAAATTCTTGGATGTTACATGTTTAAGTATTTTCAAGGTGCTAAATATGTACCAATCAAATGTGAAAAAAATTGCTGCTATGTAACAACCCCAAACTAACCAAGAGATTATTTTTCTGTCTGTAAAAAGAAAGAATGCTGTTAGTATGTAGAATGCCATACTGAATACTGTCTTTCAAATTACTGTGCTATGTGATCCAACCAAGAGAGCAAGTATTAGTTTTACTTTGTGCTGGATTCAGTTCCAAGATTAAAGCTGCATTATCAATATTACGACAAAATGATTCTTTTCATTATTGCTATTTTTATATAACTACAGAGAGAGCAATCTATCTCATATTCTATACTTATTTATACTAGACAGCTCTTACATAAAAAAAACCAAGTTGCTTTTGCCTTATACTGTAATTATTTCTTACAGAACTGAAACATTTATAAATAACGTGAAGTACCCAAATGTTATAAAGGGGACGTTGCATAGTATTTGTCTAGATACAAGTGTAGCTCTATATACCTCAAATGGCATAAATACATACCTTCTTCAGCCTTCCTAAGTAAGTCATCAAGTAGTATTTTCTGATGTTCTTCACCATCCTGAAAGCTGTACAGAGCCCATTTCTTCAACAGCGTTTCCCCTTCACCACATACATCAATTTCCAACAAACCCGGAAACCATTCTTCCATAAGAGAATCTATGTGATCCACAACTTGCCCCAAAAGGATGCACCCTTTAAGAAATCAAAGGAGGGAAATTACAAACCCAATCTGCCATACTTTTAATTACAATGATAAACTCTACATTCCAAAGGCGAAAGCACAACAAACCAAAATGCCAAGCTGCAATCAAACTGGAGCAAAATTCAGTCTCAGGAATAATTAACCTTTTCTGCAAGAAGGTGCTGTAATTTTCAAAAAACTGTCTGGGTTGTTGTCAAACACTGCTGATTCCACTAGACAATAAGCTTCAGGAGACCAGTTCAAGTAGATGCCTTGTCTCCAGTACATTCTATTAGGACGAAGAGCTCGCTCTAGAAAACACAAAATTAGATTAAAAATCTGATCACCAATATGAATGTCAATTTTAAAATAGTCAAAATAATTCATGGTACTTTGAATATATAATTACGATTGTAGGATCATACCTACCCAAATAATAAATAAAATAAAGGCTACAACCTTGCAGGCAGCATAGCCCCAGAAAAGCTGAATATACATCAACTGGTGTTCAATTCTATAAGGCATATCCACAAACTGTAAATATTTAACCAGATGGTAAGTCATGCAGGAGGTAGGCATTACAGAAATGCTCAGGTACATCCAGGTTCAAGCACAGAATATCTCAGGCAAAATATGAAAAAAGCTGTGATTTAAATTTTTCCTGGCACACACTCATGAAATAGTGGGATGCAACTGGAATTTGATGCTCAGCAGAAACTCGAATGCCAGGACAGCAGGCACTTACAAATGATATTGTAGAGCATTAGCATGTGAAAGTATGGAATTCTTGGGAAAAAAGTAAAGACATATCCCCTCTTTCTGATAAAAGGAAAGCTTTGCGATTTAAATAAAGGGAGAATTCATGAATCAGAGGAAAAGCAGTTTGTTTTTCCATGTGGAAGACATATCCCTTCCTGTGTTCTTTGTGGAAGTAAATGGCAATATTGCATAAACATAAGGATTTCCTCTATCTCTAGCATGTGAAGGAGAGAAATGGACCGCTTACAACCTTTACTTTCTTTTGCACACCACTGTGAAGATCAGGCACTATCTGTTCCTGGATACTTCTAAGCTACAAAAATGACCACTGTCTTTTTCTCACATTTGTGAAGTGCTCGGAATTCAACTAAAGCAAAACAATGTTGGGGACTAAAGCTTTAACGTGCAGACATTGGCATTCAAAGCAAACTTGCACACTATTCCTTTTGAAGATAAAGATTAGTACCTCTTCCTGACAGCATGTAAGGTGATATCTCAAGCAACCTGTTGATCAGCCTGGACCAAAATCCCATAGGAAAGTATGGCATCTCATAAAGCCTGATGATAATTTCTGAATTTTCACAGTGGGGAAGCTCTATAACAGGTCTGTGATCAGACAAGCTGAAAGAATAAAAATATTAAGACAGTATTTGATGATGTACTATAGATGAGCTGATGACATTTATTATGTAAAATGCATTATTTATTAATGAATGCATGATTCAGACGGTCAGGGAGCTAACAGATGTGTATTTGTTTATTCTGCTTGCTTGTGTCACAGTGAAGTTCTGACTGTAATTTAAACCCAACAGAACCTCGCTAACGATCATTAGATGTTTAAGGCAAATATGAGAAAAATCTGAGACATACATAAGGCAGGTAAGACATTCAGATAAAATCTTCCTATCCCAGGGCTTTGAAGGACATAGAAATCCTGATCAGTGCAGCCATGCAACACTCTCTCCATTTGGCAACGTAAACATTACTAAACACATTAGGGAAATCTGTAACTGAGGCAGAGAAACTACGTTATCTGCTTCAGATAAAACAAAAATACCACATCAAAGTCATAACACATTTTTTTGTCACCACACTTAATATCTAGACTTTTTGAAGGAGATACTGCCTCTGAGTAACTTGTCTGTAGTTCTCACTTCAAGCAAATAGGGTATGGAAATTTTTTGTTATCTTTTATATTATAATAAATATCTGTAATGCTGGCACACTGTTGTGTGAAACTAAATTATAATCTCCTTGCTGTAGTCTTGAAGCATGGTAATTGTAAAATAAATATTATCCTCATAAAGTGTTCTATCATTTATATCATTTATAGTTTCCATTTACTCACCATGTTGATACAACATAAGCCTTACCTGCTACAAGATCAGCTTAACATGTCTCTTCTGAAAGCATGTACTAAAATGTAGTATACAAAGAGTATATCATGCTTTCATGTACCACATTGCTGTGATGATCAGTGAAACCAAGTTAGCCTGATGGGAGGTTTCTGTTTTGATCTATCTCTATGGCTGTCATTTGTGGGTTTAACTCCTTGCTTACCTGCTTGGGATTAGTAGTTGGTCCTCTCCTAATGGCAAAGCAATCTGAAACTTTTCCAGAAGCTTGAAGTATTGTGACATATAGATTTTAGGAAACTTGCTCTTCTTTAAAAGGAATTTTTCCACATCCGAACGCTTTACAATTCCCTTAGGGTATTTAGAACAGCCTTCCACTTTCACCATCAGAATCTTTTTAAAAAAGTGAAACAATTTTAGGTGTACATTCTTCATGAGATGAAAGTTTCAGATGTTAGAAAATCTGAATATATATAATAAATTTTGAGAGTGTTTCTAGATCAACATTTCAATGATGGTCTCACTTAAGCAGTCAGTCTACTGCTCTCACATTCTGACTCCATATCCACTCACTTTCCTCTGCCATCTATACCAAGCATACAGTTACTCTTCTTCCCCCTTCTTACAGCCTTTAACCCAAAGTTCCAGCTTTCATCTCAACCTGTGTCAATGTATTGCAGGATTACCTTGCATTCATAGGGTTTTTCTACTCTACATGTATCCTTGTGTCTGTTGCAGTTTAAATGATATTGGACATTACAATTTAAGAACAGACAAGCAGTGAGAGAGTCAGTTGTCCAGAAAGCAATAGAAACAGAAAGACGCAGGTAAAAAAATTCGGGTCTTGAGAAATTCTACATTAAGAAACAATAAAGAAATGCTGAAGAAGAAACACTTATAAGTCACAGTGGCTTTAGACAGGGGAAAACATACCATGAATGTATATACAAAAAGCAATCAGTCTGACCTGTGCCATGATTTTACAGAGCCACTTCGGATCTACAAAATACAGATCTCTTAGCTGTAGTGCTGGGTCTTGAAAATGAAGGAGAACACCTGCACAAAGAATACTGTAATTAGCAATGCATTGCTCAAGCTCAATATTAAGCAAAGTAAGCACTCTACTCTGGGCTGTTTTTATTATGTGAGTTGACATAAACAATTTGAATAATAAATACAGCTATATTTATGGCAATATCTCAGAAGAGTAGAGTGCAAGCATGATTTGTTCAGCTTTACCTTTATTTTCAGACTTTTTGTTAGATTTTTAATCAGACTTGCTTTTTTGCTAAGCTCTATGTGGCTTATTATTTAATCTTAGGAAGTCAGTACTGCACTGAGATAAGCTGTCACATGTATTCCTCTAACCACTATTCTGTTTGAGCTATTGGAGCAATTGCATCTTTCTTCAGCAACTGTGCTGTCTAACCAAGAGTATGATGTTTTCAAAGAGGGGTAAGAGATAGCAAGAGATATAAACTGTTACAGCAGTGATCTTTCATGTCGTGGAATTCTCTTCCTAACAATGTGATTTAACAAACGAATGTTACCCAAGCTTAGACACTTCAGCTTACCATTTTGTGGCAACCTTGTCAAAGACTTAAAAATGTGTCCAGATCTACTAGCTGCAGATTTACAACAAAGTGCTAACGAACACACACTGAATATTTCACCTGATTCATTCAGAAAGTGAATCGCATGAGGGAGTTCATTTTCATCCAGCTGTAACTGGCTTTCTTGCACCAGTTCCAGTAAGCGCTTCTGATCAATCACAGGAAATTCTACTGGGACACTTTTACGTTCCAGCAAAATTCTCTTTTCCAGCTCCAGGTAGCTGTCAGGAATTAGCTGACCAACCACTGGCTGATCTCTGATCTGTAAAATTAGGAATAATAATCTTAAATGTATTAATTTATTCATGTGAAATGCAGAAAATAAAACTAAGATATAAAGTGTATGTCCACTCAGTAGTAGCAGAAAGAAGGAACCAGAACACTCATTTATTGACTAACATGGCTTCTGAAAGGTAGAGGTAACTAATTATTCTTTCAGAATTATAATGTGTTTCTATAAACAAATACTCAGAGAACAAAATATTTCCATATGACTTGTACATAAAAAATAACAAACGAGGTCTTCTCAGAAGATATTATTTCAAAGAGAAGCTTTGGTTCAAAGTAAAAGGAAAATACTCACTGTATGAGCAGATGATGTCATACATCTTCAGTTAACACAAAACAATAGACAAATAAATAAAAAAACCCTACACTTCTTGTAATGTGTAATATCTCTAGCCATGTCTTTAGGTAAACTGGGGGGAAAAGGGCAGTAGCTCGATTAGAGGTCTCCACTGCTGGAAGTCAGTGGACAAGAAAAGAGAACGAAATAAATTTAGCCACATTACTGACACTTAGGGGAAACAGTTGGGTGCTTTGTGCCTGTTTCCTGAGCCCCAATTTCTTCCTGCAGATACCCTTTGGTATTTGGTAATCACTAGTACCCAGTCAGGTTTTCCCTTCTCCATGGGTGCTGAGCTACTAACTTTTTTGAGGAAATGGGAAACAACTTTCCCAATATTTACAAATCAGCTTCTTGCTATAATCTTTCTCTCACCAATGCACTGTGATGTTTTTAATGTGCCAAAAAAATAATTGGTACCTTGTGCAGATGAAATTAGTACCTTGTGTAATTTCAAAGACTTCAGAGCACTTGATGACAATGCTGAATACTTAACTCACGTTGTCTAACCTCTAAGCAGATACCTAGTAACATTCCTTTCACAAACTACCTACATCATTTACGGTAATTATCTCATTTCCTCAAGCCACCTTACATCCGGGTAGAAGTTTAAACATCAGTTTAAGTCATAGTCTCAAGAGATGTAGATATTAAAGGAATAAAATTTTTCAAAAAGCAGAGCTTCCCTGGAGTGCTGAAGAAGTATGGTGAGACACAGAGCCACACACACCTGTACAAACACCAGCTCTATTCATGCCTATTGGATGTATCAGAAGTGGAATTAACCC
The DNA here is from genome assembly GCA_013397115.1 of Edolisoma coerulescens. Lineage (NCBI taxonomy): Eukaryota > Metazoa > Chordata > Aves > Passeriformes > Campephagidae > Edolisoma > Edolisoma coerulescens. Next base: position 46,524 of record VWZW01005256.1, on the reverse strand, counting down.
CTTTCACACGAAGAGGCCACCTCCTTGCCATTTGGCACTGGTTAGCTGTTCCTTGTACTGTGGAATAAAGTTAAGGAGATTTTGGATGTGGCTAAGCTGCTGGTTTCTGAGAGAAACAAGAGGGGTGTGTACCCCTCATTTGTAACACTACTGGTGAGAAGCTAGTCATACATAATTTGCTCTACAAAATCTTCCAAGCAGTCATTCAAAAGAAATTTGGGTTCTGGTATGATTTATGAAGTTGTGCCATTGATTCAAGTAGGACAGGACATCACCTTTTCTCATTAATGTGTTATGACACTATGTATGATTGATATTTTATAAATTAAAAAATCACTATATTCTTTTTGTTACAGACTGGATCCTGTCTTTTTATAAGCTCCATGCCTGGGCTGATCTCTTCATTCACACTTAGAGCTTCATGCTGTGGCTAAGGAGAGAGCAGGGAATGAGTTGGGATGACTGTGGGGACAACAGAATTACATGTGCAGATACTCAAATCTAAGAGGATCGCTCAGTCCACAGGATCGTCTTTTCCTGCTTTAATTCGCTTTCCTCTTTATGGGAATAGTTTCATGCTATGTAAAATGAAACCAGTAAATGGGAAGCCAGTTGATTTTCAGAAACCACAAAATGGTATTTCCTGTCCCCTGAAATCTTGCAATACTTACTGTAATTACATGATGCCAGCCAACAAACCAAGATCTTAATTAACTTTCGTTGTAAGAAAAAGATGGCTCATTTTTAATTAAATATTTGATTTATGGCCCTAGTGCTTGAAAACAGAACTTAGCTGGTATTTTTGCTAAGTTGATTTTTTTTGGTAGAAAATCAAACTAAAACAAAGCTGGTGATTTTCCTTCATTATTTTGCTGTGTGCAACATTTTATAGAAGGTAAGATGACTTTGCTATCACACAAAAATGTATTTAATTATGTATTAATGTTCAAAAATGTATTTGCTTAAGTAAAACAAGGATGTTTTCAACATTAAAAACAGTATGTAGCTTACCTTGAAGTGAAGACTCTCCTTTATGATGATTTTCCGAAGTCTGATAATGGAATCAGATTCTTCTGTAGCATTCACAAAGTGGTAATCCTGGATTGCTGGGAAGCCTCGCTTGTTCAACAGCTCTCTAGTAATTTTACTCATGCAGGCCTTACGCTGCATTTCATCAGAAACATCCAAATGAGTGCCGACAAGAATGACAGGGGATGTTGAAGCTCGAGCCTGTTAGTGAGATCCATACTGTTGATTAACTCAATAGTGAATGTTGATTTTAGTGTTTTATATTCACATAAAATGTGGGCAATTTAGTCCAACATTCAGAGAGCAGTCTATTTTAAAACAGAAATATTAGAAAATCAGGTTTTTCTAAAAGGAAGGAGCGTACATCTGGATTTCATTCTTTGCAGATTAAGACTCTTGGCAGAAAAACAGAGGGACATTTTTTGTTAAGAACATCCAACAAAATGGAAAAGCCAAAAGAAATGGTACTTTGCCAGCTGTCATTGGAACAGTGCAGCAGTGAAATATCAGCAAGTGCTGCTTAGCAAAGGAGAACACATCGGAAATGATCTTCATCAACACTAAACTGATTGCAACCCTGTGTCCTGTATCACTGCCCAAGGTGGAAAGAGAGAAAAAGACAAGTTTCATTAACAGGATCAGTAAACAAACTCTATACGTGAGTGTATTGCCCAGTCATGGCTAACCTCCTACAAAAAGAAAAGACAAGTAATACTCACTCACCATGGAATGACTTCATAAATGGAGATAAACACTTAGAACAAATTAAAAATATACAGGCAGATTCTCAGGTCAATTCCCTACCATAGCTCTGGAATAATTTCTATTAACAATGGGATACTAAGCATACACTTAATAGCATTATTTCAAACCTGTATCTAGTCAGTTTTAAATTAATCTAATTCTGATTGCCCCAAAATTTACACTGGTGTAAAAGAAAAACGCAAGTTTAACTCATCATTTCTTTAATACTACTACTTTCTTGTTTTTATCAGTCAATTAAAAATATTGCCAGAACATACAAACTACTCTTTTGCACATCACTTTGTACATTTTAAAGTCCAAAATGGTGCTATCGCGTCTTTTTATGTCTAAAAACACTTTCATATCCAATACATGATGTATTTCAGCTCTTGTTTAATATTACTATTCTTATTTTCTGAAGAATTTTTTTTTGTCTTCTTCCTGTATATAAATATTTGTGGCTAATTTGCTGTTCACCTACAGCTCCCTACAGCATAAAGAATTCCATTCTTTATGTCTTACCTTGATGTTAAAAAGCCATGGCTTCATAGCATCCACCTCTGCTTGTCCCTTGCTGAGATCATAAACAGCAAGATATAAAGCCCTCTGGGTCATAAAATGAGGATGGGTACTGTAGAACTCTTCTTGTCCTAATGATCAAAAATTTCCATTGTTTAGTACTTCCTTGACTGAACATCTTCAGATCACAAAAAGGCAGAGGAACACCTGTCCTCAGACTATGAGTTCACAAATGAAATTAATGTTTGCAGAAATTTATCTAAATTGACAGGAAACCATAATAACGGTGAATTTTAGGGAGGCACTCTGTGGTAGCTCACTGGCTGAAGTGTAATGTTAAAACACATAAGCTAGTTTTAAATCAAGTGTAAGATTTAACTGGATAAACACGGGTGCTGCAAAGACAACTTAAAAGGTCAGGATTCTTTTAAAACTCCAATACTGAATTTCTCCCTCACTCCTTCCTCTCCTGCTACCTTCTTCCTCCCCTTTCTCCTATGCTTTTAGCAACTTCAAAATAAGTTCACATAATTAAGCACTTAAAATCACATCTAAAGCTGGACATGAATGAAGCTTGAATGGTGCTGGTCTGTGCTTATGCATTGTGACAGACCGTATGTAAATGATGATAGACAGCTGTTTAAAAATAACTTTTCTATAGCCTAAAATAGCCCTGGATTTTAGAAGTGCTTCTGTAGTCTCCCAAACTTAGAAAGCCTTCCAAAAACACAAGGTTCAAAGACTCATCCTAAGTGCTTTGTTGTCTGTGACCCTACAAACCTGTGATACTGTAGAGCCTAGAGAGACCCAGACTACAAAAAGGAGAAACAAAGTTGAATGAAAGATTCTTCTGGTGATTACAAGCTGTTTCTTACTATTCTGAAATGATTATTCTGAAGTATTATAGTTGAAATGAGTGGACAGATCACATTTGGTGATAAGAAATTCCTGAGGCTTTATATTAAATTTGAGGGATTAGCTGCTAATTTACAGAATTCATAATTTATAAGTGGTCATTGGACTTTTGGTGTACATTTGTGATTCCACTGTCCTCAGTTTGAATTACCACAGGCTGACTCTAAGAGTAAGTAATGCATTAAAATGTTGGAAGAAAAAATAGCAAAGGAAAATAAACTCAGGAAATACCTCCAAAGTCCCACACATTTAATATAAGCTCCTTCTTCATTTTGCCTTTCCCTTGAATGATCCAGTCTTTCACATCAATGCCTACTGTAGCTTTTGGAGAGCCCAATTCTGCCCGTTTGCTTTTCATTAGTTGTTGTAGCAGGGTAGTTTTCCCACTGCCAGTGTTTCCAACAATCATGAGCTTCATTCTGTTGTAAGGTACAGCCTTCTTCAGTCGTTGTTGAAGAAATCTGGTAGAAAAAAGTTTGCAAAACTCACAGAAGTATATATCAAAGAAAAAGACCAAGAGAACTCAAGAATAAAGAAAAATCTAGAACCATACCATTTTCTTCAAATTTTCAGTATTTGCTTGATAATACTGGTTTTTTAACTGTCTACTCTAATTTCTGATTTGAAAGCTGAAGTTTAATTCAGAATATGTCTTTTTTTGTTGTTTTGTAATTACCCCAAAATTGTGCTCTGTGCAGTGCACCGGGGAACACAATAAACATATTACAAATAATTGCTGAGCACCATTTATTGCACAGTTTATAGAAGCAGCAAATTCAAGAGGTAATACTACTATGGTCTAAAGCTCCTTTATCTATTTAATGTATGTGTGTTGATATGATAACCTTCCATAGAGCAGCATGCTGGATTTCATATCACAAACCAGCATGGCTTTTCAAAACCACATGTTATTTTCTTTATGTTTACTGCAAATCCCAAGAAAGCAAAACAGGAATATTCAAGAATAACAGGGCAACAAACCTGATAATGTCTCTGGCTTTGCATCCCACATGCTTGAAGTCTAAATTAAGATGGAGTCCTTCCAAAGGAAGATCCCAGACTTTGGACAGTCTTCCCATTTCATCAGGAAAGAATCTCAAATCAGGATTATGACTTACATCCAGAGAAGTCAAGTTCTCTAGGAAGCCAATCTGAGGAGGAATCTAAATAAAAGAACATTTAATGGGCAATTAAATGTTAAAAAAAATAATGAACATGAACACATTAAAAAATTAACAAAACTAGGTATTATTTTTACTGCTGTAGTTCATTTTTTTTTAAAAAACAGGCCTAATATCTCACACTAAGAGAGAAAAGACCTTACAAGTAATTCATTATACAAACTGATCACATGACACATTCCAGGCAGAAAAGCTGAACAGAATATAGTGATTTTCATTCACAGAAAGTACTATTTGCACTTACATACCATTTCACTAATAAAATGTACAATGGTATGAGAGGTGACATGAAAATCAAATGAACATTGAAAAATTGCATTCAACTGAAAAGCAATTAAATTTTCTTTAGAATCTTACACTTTACCTCCTTTAACTTGTTGTGGGAGAGGTGTAGCTTTTCTAGCCTAGACCATGCACATGCCTTTTCACTCAAGTCCAAGACGTCTATTTGATTATGATTAAATAACAGCTCCCTTAAATTTAGTGACTTCCAGTGCATCGGTCCAGGCAGGCTTATGATCTTGTTTTGGCTTAAATCTACTGATCGCAAACTACAAATATAAAATAAAAGAGAGAAGTCAGCAAATGAAAAATTAAAACCCAGATTAGCTGGAACCAAAACTGTATTAATTTTTAATAAACAAGTGGATTAACTATCAGAAGAGATGGTTTTCTGACTGAAATCCAAACAGAAGTAGGTATGTTTGCAAATACATGTACGTGCAGAAATTACACAGTTCACCTACACCTATTGGACAAATACTGCTGTTCATGTTACTATGAAACATGAAACACACAAAAATGCATGCAACACCTTATTGATTTGTCTGAGCTGCAAGATGTAGAACCTGAAAACTGCACTTTTGTTCAACACATCCATTAAATCTGCTGCTGTGAATGTTAGCATGCTGAAATTGTGCGATATCACATTAATAATAACATGATCTACGCAAATTCCATTAAGTTCCCAAATCTGTGGATCTGCCCTCTCTATGGTGCCATCAGCACTCACATCTCCCCACAGCTATTGGATCACCCCTTCCAAGCACCCCTTCCACAATCTCATTACACTGATCTGTTAAGGTCAGCAACTTCTATAAAAAAAAGCAGAAGTCCAATTTTCATCTGAGTAATGCTTTGAAGGTATAGCAAAATAAATGTCACATGCATCTTTATCACAACTCCTTCTAGAGGAAGTGTTTGTCTTTGAGAACAAATATCTCATGTTATTTGGGAAGTGAAAAACTAATCTCAGTAGCCTTGTGCAAATGTCTGCAGAACTCAAAAAGGAAAAATTGCCAATATCTTTTTATTGTTGGTTCCAAGGAAATACGAGATTAATTCTAGTATTCTCAGCAAGACTTGTCAGCTTCAGCTGTCAAGGAATATATTTTCAACAATAGTGATTTGAATCTGAGGAACAGAATTTCTCAGAATCATGAAGAAAATAACTAATTTGTCTTCAGTTTAAAAGCTCCTAAGTTCTGGATTTAACCTGTTAGTGAGGATTCCCCGAAAATCAGTAAAACATGCAGAATTTTCTGCTTAACAACAATTCTGTCATCAGATTTTCTTTATCAAGAACTTGACATTAACATCAATAAATAAAACAATAACTTACTGTGGCAGAAGAAGAATTGCTTCTGGAACATTGATAAAGCAATTCTGGGATAATTTTAAACTTGTTATGCTGGATGACAAGTCAGGTATTTTTTCTAGAGCAGAAAAAGAGGTTAATCCTATTACTTTTAAGAATGGTTTAAATTATTTTTAAGACTGGAGTTTAGACAGACTAAAAGGTCAGTCTATCATTTTCATACAAAGGTATCACCTACCAAGGCAGAGTTCAAATCTTTTTTTTTAAAGCTTATTTAAAACTAAACTCCCAAAATTAATTAATATATTGGCTTTTAACAAATTATACATCGTTATCCTTCATCTCCTAGTGGCATTAAACTTCAAAATAATCTCACTTACACTTTACTGTACTGCAAGTGAACAAAAGATTCTCATGTGATCCAGGATTTGTTGGGTCTTATTCACCCATTCATTCTTACTCGTTCTTATAAAAATGAGTTCAGGTAATGGTTCAGCTGTGTTTAATGCAATTCTAAGAGTTACCTTCTGAAATAATGTGACAAAAATTTCAAAATGGAAGGTTTTATGTCTTGAAGAAAGAATAAATTCTAACAGTCACTTACGAACTCTCACAGGATCATTGAAAATCTAATTTGTATAATTTGTAATTTGCATAGTGATAAAGTGATTTTGACACCTTTGCATAAAATATGCTAAGCCACTGACACACACTCAGGATGGACTCAATTCAGTTCCTTAACACTGGGTTCTAGTGAAGGGGGTCTGCCCTGTGCTATCCGAGCTGTCTGCACAAGGAAAGATATAACATAGGAGCTATGGAAAACCTGCTTTTTCTGGACCAGAAGCTGTAAGCCAAGGGGGATGATTCAGGGCATCTCAAATGACACCTGCATGCAGGCAACTGAAACACACATTCTCTCTTATTCTGAAGATAATGCCAGATAAAGTGTGGTAAATACTTAATCATAGAATCATTTAGGTTGGAAAAAATCTCTAAGACCATTGTGCCCAACCATTAACCCTGCACAGCCAAGTCCACCACTAAAGGCCTAAAGGCCACATTCACATGTCTTTTAAATACTTTCCAGAGATGGTGACTCAACCACTTCTCTGTGCAGCCTGTTCCAGGGCTTGACAACCCTTTCAGGGAAGAAATTTTTCTCAATTTCCCATCTAAACCTCCCCTCACACAACTTGAGGCCATTTCCTCTTGTTCTATCACTTGCTGCTTGGGAGAAGACATTGACCCCCACCTGGCTACAGCCTCCTTTCAGGCACTTGTACAGAGTGATAAGGCTCCCCCCGAGCCTCCTTTTCTCCAGGCTAAACACCCCCAGCTCCCTCAGCTGCTCCTCATCAGACTTGTGCTCCAGACCCTTCCCCAGCTCCTCTGCCCTTCTCTGGACATGCTCCAGCCCCTCAGTGTCTTGCAGTGAGAGGCCCAGAACTGAACACAGGATTCGAGGTGTGGCCTCACCAGTGCCGAGTACAGGGGGACAATCCCTGCCCTGGCCCTGCTGGCCACACTATTGCTGGTACAAGCCAGAATGCACCTATGTATTACAGCACAGTATTAAACCTGTATTAGTACTAGATTTGCAATCTGAGCAATTTCCTCTGCCTTGAACCTTTCTCAACAGTATGTACCATCTCAAGTACACTCGTCCATTTTTACAGCATCCACTCCAAATGTAAAAACAAGATGAGTTAGCTGAGTCAGATCAGATGACTGGAAGCACACCCGATGCTTCAGTGATCAAAAGGTAATGCTTAGGAAACTGTACAAACAAGGACAAGTACATGTGGTATTATTCTTTTCTGTTCTCCCAAGACTCCAAATGCTGGTGGCAGAGGAATTTTGTGACTTGGAATAGTTTCTAGAAGGTGAATCCTATTTTCACAGATACTTACCAAGAACATTCATCCTGGCATTGAACTGCTCCAGTTTTGTACAGCCCATGAAGACATTCTCAGCAAGGGATGAAATACTGTTCTTACTAATGTTTAAAATTTTCAGGTCTTTCAAGCATAGGGGTGAACATAAGCATGGAATTTTGTTTCTATGATAACAACAAGCAAAAAGACAATCCATGTTTTACTTAGAAACTATTAGGTAAAAGGTGAAAGTAGCGTTGATCTGACAATGTTATCCTTACACCAGTAAAACAAAAAGAAGACTTTATCCTCATAAAGACTTACCAGTCAGCAAAAACACTACTACATGTGGCAACATGGAATAACATGACTGATATTAAAATCAGCTTAATTAATTTGGAGACCAAGTGTCAAAATGTATTGCAAGGTTTAATTTTCTGATTACATACTGGAGCTCAATCCCACACAAAGAGGATTGTTGCATTTGTGAGTACATTTCTGTGTACTAAAAATATGTGTTTGCAATATCATAATTACAGAATTAATAACAACCTAAAAAAACTTTTAAAAAAGGATTCCCTATGTGGAATGGAATTCAGGATGAATATACAATTTTACACCATGTATTCTGGGGAGAAGAACACCAGAAAGAGGAAGAGAAAGATCCCAAAAAGACAGAGATAAAAGACCCATCCACTGTTTTGCCAGGGTAGTATTACTAAAAAAGTTCACTATCTTATTCAGCATGAACTGCAGGAAATGAATGAGACAGTCTCTGCAGTTTACAGAGCTATCACCAATTGCATTCTTTAGAATTCCATATAGGTATGAATGACCTCACTAAGAAATATGATATTAAGTGCTGGCAAACAAAAAGCTACATGTTTTCTCTGGTTTTGTCATTTAAAACATATCCATACCAATACCTAAAATTACATTAATACTACTTCCAGAAAAGCTTTTGCGCATATGAAATACAGTGGAAACTGTATTGTGTATACAGAAAACCTAGTTGAATATGTCAGACTACACAACCCTGTGGATTAATAGTATGGTAGCAGAAAGATACTGAACTACAACATATTTAGTATGTTACTGGAACAGCAGTGCTGTTGGATTCTATCAAGGACCAAAGACATTCTCGTGTCTTGTACTTTGCAATACAACTATGAAAATTTACACATTTGGAAGACAGTGTCAGTGTTTCACTGGTGACTACACAATCCTTTCCATGCTGTAAGAGTCATCATTCTGCATGACAAACCTATTATTTCCTGTTACGTTTGTTATGCTACAGCCCATGTACTCATGCTACTCACCCTTCCAGCAAGAGTTGTTCCAGATTTTCAGCAACACTTGTAAGAAATTCAGGAGTGCACACCAGCTGATTGTATGAAAGGTTAAGTTGCTTTAGAGTTGGACATCTGAGGCATGGATCCAAAGCAAAGGAAGGTCCAATGTCATTTCGAGAGATATCAAGATTTGCAATACAATTCATTTTCAGTAAGTAAGTCGGGAAGGAAGTAAATCGGTTACTGTGCAAATCCAAGTAAGTCAAGCATTTCAAGTTCTGAAAGAAAAGGATAATTCATTTTTAAGAAGTTAAAAGAAAATATGAAGTTATATGTTTATAATTGAGTTATATTTTTATACAAATTATTAATTTATTTATATTTATCTCACATGGAGAAATAGCAGAAAATAGCAATCATACCAATGTAACCTATATTTCTATAACAAAATAAAGTATAGGGCATTTTCCAAAAATAATTAGCTACAGTTCATGAAATTTAAGATATTAATTGCCTGCAGTTCTCAGTTCCATTTCCATTATTATGCTACTTAATACCACACATCTTAAAGCAGTTCTCTGCAGCAAATGACTTAAAACAATTCCATGAAAATACTTTTATTCCTAACGAACATGAGTCCACTGAATGAAAGTTGAGTAAATGCATGAAGCACGCAAAAATTTACACCCATATTCTTGAATAATATTGCTATGGATACATTATTACAATACATATGGATTACATTATTAGAGACCAATAATTTATTTTAACTAATTTAAACTTGTATTACAGAAAATTATGCAGAATTACTTCACACAGTTGTTCTGGAATGTTCGTAAGAGCATTTTGGTGGAGCTCCAGTTTCTCAAGGTGTTCCAGATGACTAGTTAAGCAGCTATTCTGGCTGATGGCATCAATGTTCTCCAGCTCATTTGATGAAAGATCTAGTGATTTAATATATTCTTTCTCTGAGATCAATGAAGAAAGACTGTCTGATGGTCTTATATGTGATGACAATTTTGAGATGCCTTCTATTAAAACAAAAATGTGAAAATATCATGATTTCATTTATCACTTAGGTAAAATTGCGATCAATCAGCTTGGCACCTAAAGATACAGAAGACAGTAAATGTTTGGATATTGGTTAAGATCCAAATCTAGGAAGAATTCTATCAAGACACAGACATTTGTAAGACAGTAGGGAAAGGGAAGAGATGGATGCTTATGCACAGCACAACAGAAGGAGCTTTTGAAAGCTAATAAGAGCACTCATGAAATTCCATTGCCTACATAAATTATTTGTGAAGCTCAGGAAATAAAAATCCCTATATATGTATGATTTGTACTTCACTGTAATATTTCCAAAATGTATCCTCCTCTTAAATAAATATATAATCTGTCTCAAATCTTTGCATGCTATGTTTGTGAACGCATTAAGGATGAAAAATCTGTTATATACCTTAAACTGTATAGTTTACTTACTGGGGTATTCATCTGAGAGCAAGAATTTTCGTCTTTGTTTCATTAATGGTTCATAATCTGAGCCAGGTCCCTACAAAATCCAAGCGAAAAAGCATTTAGGAACATACACACATTCTGAAATCATCCAAATTCAGTAAAATTCTTTTTATTGTGATTTCTTTTTATCAGATCTTATAGGGAGAACACAAAAAAACTGCATACTTGAACTCAAAATAACAGTAGGTCACATCTTTATGAAACATATTGATCCATGCAATATGACAGAATGGTAGATTTAAAGTGCAATGGAAGTACTGCATTTTTGACAACTCAGAATGACTTTCACTAGGGTGCAGTAATAGGATGGAGCAGGATATTGCAAAACGCAACTTCCTCTCGGGAAGCCAGTCTCTCCAGTTTCCCTTCATAGTAAATGGAAAGAGACAAGCTCCTTCCAAAGGAACCTGACTTCGATCCCACCAATTTGTCCTTTTATGTCTTCTTAGGGAATCGGTCTCTCTCCACTGATTGTCACTGAATATCAGCTTCACTAAGGGGAAGTTAAATCTTTGTGAATGGGGCCATGATCCCTGTATTTCCATTTGAACACGAGACTGGAAATTTGAACGATTCAAAAGGGTGCCTACTTTTTAGTGATCATAAATTTTTGCTGACATAAATTCATCCATACAGTGCACCATAACTGAAGGAAACAATGAGACAACAGTGAGACAAAGCCCATATGGTTACAGGGCCTTTCCTAACACTTGATTATTAACAGTTTTGGAGTAGGCAATGCAGATGGACTTAAAAACCTGAAATGAGCAAGGATCTGACTTACCACAGAGTAGGAATGTCGCAGCAAAGTAGGAGAACTTCTTTGACATGCCATTTCCCTACAATATAAATCAGCAACCGCAATGGAATTGGACTTCTTTTTTGTAAAAAGTGAACCTTCGCTTCCTTGAACACAGGAGGAGAAATAGGTAAGAAAATGTATTTAAAGATGAGGCTCAGAGTTCAACTGTAATATAGATGCTGACAAAGGAGAGATGCATTCCAAAAGCATCAATACTGGCAGGATCTCACTGGTCAATTCTGTGTGCACTAGGCCAAGAATATTGTCAGTGTGTTTTAGAGCAGAGGGACCATACTAACCTGACATTCTTCTAGTAGGACCTGCAAATGATTGCAGGACCTGCACTAAAGATTCATGATTTAAAATTTCCATCAAGCTGGGATTATTATACCTGTTTCATAACACATCCTTCTGCTACTTCAGTGTAAATAACTTCTTAAAATAGAAAAAGGCTGTACTTCAATAGATAAATTTGCACTCCCACATTTATTGACAATGAAACATAAATGCCACTCTGGATTCGGTGATTTAGGAGACATTTGGTGTCAGTATATGGACACATTTCATGTCCCTCATCTCAAAGCTCCTTTTAAAACTCCTAAAATCACTCCTGCATTTTTTAATGATAATGGCTTTCCTACATGGGGCAACAAATAGACCTACAGAAATGACAAGTGGTGCTGAATGATACAAGGAAAAGAACAAAAGAGAGTCAAAAAGTCCCTTAGGATTCTCTGATTCCAAAATTCAAATTCTTCATCTGTGATGATTTTAAGTAACCAACTGTTCTCAAACAAGAGCAACATTCGAACAACAAAAAAGATATGTTACAAATTAAGGCTACTTTCATTATTAAGTTGCTGGTATTATAGACAGAAATGCTGTCTTTCTATAAGTTAAAGGCATTAAAATGTCCTGGTTACAAAGAATGATGTTGGGCTGAACATAAACCTGTCATTTACACTTTCTGATCAGTTAGTTATCTTTGGGACAGGGCTTGTTTCACCTCCTTTATTTGTTAATAACATAGTCCACTGTACCAGATGTGGTTGTATGAACTTTATTTCCAGACTACCCAGAGAACAGAGGGGTTTCCAGACCACAATACACCTGACTTCATGATGAGACAAATTTGGCTCTTGAAGCTCTTGCTTTTTGTCATAGACTATAAAGGCAACTCAGAAACAGACAAAGTCAAAATCTAAATTCAGTTGCAAGAATCTCACTCTTTCTCTCTACAAGAAACTAAATGCATGATGAACTAATTTTAAATGTATAGCTGAATAAAATTCCTCAAGGTCTTAGTTTTGTAGATGAAGCACATACTCACCACAAACTATTTTCCAATGTTACCCCAAACAAAATTTTAGAGAGAAGTCTTTTTCTTCATGGGAGGTGTTATACCTCAAATAGAAATAAACAACTGATTTATGGCTACAGTCTAGCCCTAGTACTTTAGACTGGGATTACAAAAAGAAATAAAGAAAAGAAAAACAATTACCTTCACTATCAATATCATCACTCAAAGGAAAAATACTGTCCACTAGTGGGTCAGGTATGAAATTCCAATCATAGTTTCTATCCACTTCATCTTCACACAAGTTTGGATCAGAGGAGTCTCTTGACCTATCCTCTGAAATGTTCTTCATCTGGAATTTGAGCACCATCCTTGCCAGTGCAGAACCTGCATCTGTATGTACAAGAAATGGAAAAGATAAAATAATCTCCAAGAAATCCAAGTAGCTTTAAAAAAATAACAGAAATAACTTGATTTACTTTCAAGTTTTGCCAAACTTTCTATAGCCAGCTGAATGCTATGAAGAGATTCTCAACTAAAAGTCTTCACCTAAAACACTTTCATAGTACCATCAAAAGATATTGACACATTTTGTTTAGCAATTTCTATATATACTCACTTTGTTTTCTTGTTTGAGTAAGTTTGTCTGGGAACAAAGGAACGAGCCAGGAAGGTTCTAATCTGCCAAAACCAAATCCTCCAAGACATATACTGCTGTTGGTGACATCAAGGCTAAGCTTCTTTAAGAGCAAGCTGATGATTTGGCTATCTCCTCTCTTTATACTGATGGTCAAAGCACTCCGAACATCCTGCTCTCGAGCACCATTGGCTAATAACAATTCCACCAATTTAGGATTATTTCCTTTCTCACAAACCTAATAGAGAAAAGCAATTAAAATAAACCAAGAACTATGCAATTCCTTACTCCTTGGAGCACATGCCTGCCTAAGGTGTCTGAGTACCAATTCCCATTTGCCTGAAGGCTTTGCCCAAAATGTATCAAAATACTTTAGATCTGCAATTGTAGTTTTTGTCATGACAGCACACAATTTTCAGGCAAAAATGCATGGTAATTTAGTTTGGCTATTGCATGTGGTCTATTGCAACTCCATTTATTTGCCTGTTTAGTGGAAAACAGACACTTAAGGGTTATTCTGCCATATTATCTGGATATTTAATGAACAGGCAACGTCAGACTCATCAAGCCTTGCCTAATGATAGTGAGCTCAGCTCTACTTGCATTAACTACCTGAAAGGAGGGTGCAGCCAGGTAGAGATCAGCCACTTCTCTTGGGCAACCAGTGACAGGACAAGAGGACATGGCCTCAAGCTGCTCCAGGGGAGGTTCATGTTGGACTTCAGGAAGAATTTCTTCACTGACAGGGTGGTTAAGCATTGGAACGCTAAGTGGTGGAGTCCCCATCCCTGGAAGTGTCCAAGAAACAACTGGATGCAGCACTTAGTGCTCTGGCTTAGTTGACAAGGTGGTGTTCAGGCAAAGTTTGGACTTAACTATCAGGGAGGTCTTTTCCAACCTTAATGTTTCTATGATTCAGTCAGCTCCTCCCAATCTCCAAGCCTGCATTGCTACACAGACCAGTGTTGATTGTGAATATTAAAATTATTTTCTAGAAATACTTTCAGTTACTTCAATACGCCCACCGTGGTTTGCTAACACTGATTTGCCTGCCTCACACTCACTGGATGGTCAGTTCCAAACCCAGCTGTGTTTTATCACCCAGATGGTTCTACCAGCAGGACTGAACACTTCCTAATTCCCTTCAGGCAGTGTTGGTGGGGTTCCCACAGACTATTTAAAACTTTGACACTGAATCAAAATAAAGCAGCGCTTACGCACATCACAAAAAACAATTAAATTTAAAGGTGGCCATGTGGGAGCAGCCTTTCCATTCTTTGTGTTCTGACAAATAAATATTTACATGACAATAGAAAGGAACGCAAAAGCACAAATTTTTAAGCAATAAAATTATATGTATATTTCCATGTATTACCTGATAGATCAAAGAGTTTGTCTTTGTCTTCTTATTAACATCAGCTCCCAGTAGAAGTAAACATTCAGCCATAATACTGTTGTACTCCATACATGCTTTTTCCAGCATCATATTTTTTAAATCATCGTTTTCAGCTATTTTAGCAAAACATTTACAACACAGGCTTTGAAACTGAATGGGAAGACAAACAATAAAAGTTAGGACAAAAAAAGCACCAACATTTTTCAGCTGTGGAACTGTCAAAGAAAGAAGATACCTGTTGATCTCGTTGGTCAGTGAAACACATAGACATCTGGTAGAAAATGACTGTGTCAAATGATTCATTTACCAGCAGCTTTGCAAAACAAGGTGACAAACCAAGAATTGCCAAGATTGCATGAAATCCCTAAGAATACAACGAGAACATTGAAAGAAGTACCGTGTTAAAAAGTGTTACTTTAAAACAGATCATGCAACAAAATCAAATTTCAACCAAAAGATTCATGCTTTAATTTTTTTGTCTTACTTTTAAACATGCAATAGTTCACACACAGGAAAGGCTTGGGAGAGAAGACAGAAATAGCAGGTGTCTCTGTGTTTATACAGCTGTAGTTTCATGCTTGTTTAGCTGACCCACCTAAACAGTTATTAACTGACACTTTGAAAGTCAAATATGCACCGTAATATCTGACAATGTCTTGCCCGGCAGTGACAAATGTACTTCTGATTTCCTGAAAATGTAAAGAGGAAACAATCTCCTTCTAAGGATATGGAATGAAGATACATCCCCTGTTCCAGTGTGTTGCTCTGTAATCCCTGAATTTGAAAGAACTATTAAACTAAATGAAAAAATTAACAGGTGAATCTAAAAACTAAGAAGAAATACAAAATTACCCCATGACTCTGCAAGTAAAGTTCACCTAGAAGAGTGAACTGAGTAAATCATGGACTCTTTGTCCAAACGTAGTTGAAACTAAATTAGTCAATGTAACTTCCTTATTCCAGCATATTATTTTTATTTCTCTCTACATTGGTTGCTAAGCTAAATGTGGAAAGGCTGGGGAGAAAGCAGCAGCAAAGAAGGGAGGCTGTACTTAGGATGTTTTCATATTCATCTGAAAGAGAAATATAGAAACTCTCACAGATAGCTGATGTCACAGGCAAGCTCTATTCCACTAAAAAAATGAAACTGATAACAAACAGGGAAAGCTTCTGAAGCAGAGGAAACAGAACTTCACACAAGGATTAAATGTGTCTTTACAGACCAAGAACTCTCCTTCCATACACAGATGTGGGTCCAAAGTCTGATAGTATTCCAGCAATATCCTTTCTTAAATACAGCATTCCTACACTATGTTTATTCCTAGTGACAAGGCTGGGAACTAAGTTATTTTCTATGACTTCCCGAAGAAGGGAAATCAGTACTATAATGATGGTTACTTCATGAAATGGTTACAGATTGACAGAATGATGGATCATGACTGAGAAATGTGTTCTAGTTCACAGATCTCAGAAGTCTTAGATAAACACTTAACCTATGCTTACATATTCTGGATTGAATATATGCCTCCAAGAAAACCACCTCTATGACAAATGTCTCAGTTTCATTACAAAGGTTTATACTAATCTAGTGATTTCAATAAAATCAAAATGAAGTAAGTAAAATATGGAATTATACTTCAACTATAGCTGTATTAAAATAATTTTGTAAGGTTTTGAGTTTTGTTTTTATCTTCATACACAGAAATGACACGTACATGCATCTGGATTTCAGTGACTTCTTTAAATCGTCGCAGAGTAGAAACCAGAACTGCTGACAGGACATGCATAGTTGCAATACACAAACTCTTTCTTGTAATCAAAGAGCGTAGAAGACTCAAACCCAAACACTGTATGTCTAGAAGAAAAATAAATATTATTCAGACACTGATAATTCAGACATTCTGACTGGAGTAAACCCATGATTTAAATAGTCTTTTAGTAACATTCCAGAAAGTTACTTGCACAAGCTATTACAGGGCCAAGCAGAACTACAATGTGGGTGAATCTGAGGACTATGCAGCACTGCAACCTTCTCTTGCCACGCAACCTACATCACATCCAGCATTAAAAAGAGCAACAGATCTGTTACAAACCCTCCTGGCATGTCATTCTCATTCTACTGCCAAAACACCTTCCCTACCTTGTTCATCTGGATACATCTGTAGGGTGTGAAGCACAGTGTCAGTAGCTCCTTGCTGGGTTAAAATTTCTAGTGCACCAGTGCACTCAGCTACAGAACCAAGTAGTTTTAATCCACACTTCTGAATGCTAGGATTTCCAATAAACTAATGGAAAAAGGAAGATAAAATCAGATCAAGATTGTTCTGCTTACAATGGCAACAGAAGAGTTGCTTGTTCTTAAAGCTGCTCTGTAACAACAAGTAAATGTTGTTCTTAAGTATGTGAAATTACAGCGGATGTGACAATAAGTAACAACAATCACAATTTCCAGAAGATTTCCCTATCAACCATCAGTTTCAGCGGCTCATAACTTCCCCACATTTTCATCTTTGATTCTGAAAATATTCCCTAGCTACTTTTCTGATAAAAACTAGGATGTTTTTTTCCTCAAATTCTCATTGATAAGTTTACACCATTTTTCTAGGTCAAGCAGAGGGAGAAAATGTACTTCCTTTGTGGTTAAAAAGAAAAAAAATGTGAGCTTTTTTTTGAGAACTGGAACAAGTGATAAACATGTTGCCAACTGAAAAAATATGAAAAGAAAAAGATAAGAAGCAACATACTTATTACCATACCTCATCAAGATTTTAAAATTTTTGTTTGGTTATTTAGAAATTCACCTGGTTATTTGTGATAATTATTTCCCAATTTCTCCCCACTTTTTTGATGGAGGAAACCTAGATGAGGCCTAGATCTGAGAGTGTCACAGTCATCACAGGAGCTTGCAAATCTGCAAAATTATTTTAATGGAGTCATGCCCATCTTCCTCCTTATTTTGTCTCCAGTTTTTAATTAGATGTGTAAATTTCTAGCCCTCCTGGCTGATATTGTAGTACCCCAAACCACAAACCAGGTGCATTGGAAAATGCAATCAGGATGACCACAAAATACTGAAGACCTTCTAAAGCAAAAATTATTTTATCTCCTTTGTTAACTCCTATATCTGATATCTTCAGGTCAAGATGTCCTTTAGACACTCTAGAACTATTTCACTGATACATTACTTGCTCTGACTTCTATAATAAATGTCTGACTTCTGTAATAAATTAACTGAATCAGTTTGGCAAGCTTAAAATTCCTGAAAGAGACTTCTAAAAATTAGGAATTGCTACATTTTGATTGTGATCATGTGAACCTTGAAAACCTTGTAGAGATTGGATTCTTCTGAAGGCCATGAAGTTAAACATTTCCCATCACTAGGATTTAAGGTTAATTTGCTATGCAAAGTTCCCAGTGTTTCCTTTGCATAGACTGAGTCTGCTTCAGCCTTTCATTTCTCAGCTTCCCCTTCAAGGCACTGTGATCATTCTGTTTTACAGGGGCTGAAAAAGTTGAACAGTGAAAAGAATGCAGACAACTGAGTTGTCCACTCAGTTCTATGTGTAGCTGAGGTGTAGGCATGAGGACACTTTTCATGCATACACTACTCTGTTTTAAGAAAAAAGAAATAACAAATAAGCTCTATCCTTGGAAAAAAAATTAGCTTTTTAAAAATAAATATCCTTTAGAGTTACTGTATAAAGAATCATCTAACACACTCCAGAAAAGAAAGTAAGAAGAAACCCTAAAAGATTATTGAAACTTGTAAGTTAAGATTAATTCTATCAAATCAATAGGAAAATCAATGCAGAACTAAAACTTACAAATGATTCACCATTGCAAGTGTAAAATAATGACAAAATCCATTAGAATAAAGCTTTAACTATACCCTGTTTAAAGCATTAAGCACCAATGAGTGAGTTCCCTCCAACAGACACTGGCTTTTAATGACTTTTACTGTAAGTGCAAAAGCAGCATCTCCCACATCTCTGGAAGAACCATTCTGGTGTTCATTCTTTGTATCTGCAACAATGGAAAAAAGCCATCCTCAGAACAGCAGATTTAATATTCTCCCCATCATTAACCCAAAAATACAATCTAGCAATCAAACGAACAGCGAGGTGACTCAGAGAGCATAATTCACATCTTATGGTATTTTCAGAACACCGTATGGCAGAGACTGGAGTCCCTCCAGATTTATGCTGTGTGTGGGTACATTGTGTTTGAAAGGAAAATTTCACCACATATTTGCTCACTGCTTACTATGAAAATACAAAATCGTGCCAAAGAACTTGTTCCAAGGTACATTGCAATATATTACTTTTTTGAGCTATGGAGTTTCCTGGTGCTCCTGATACCTACTTGAGAATGCTTCTTCCTTCTGGTAAGGAGACACTATAAAGAAGCTATAAACTATTTGTTCTTGCTCACTTGGCAGCACATCATAGGACAAATTTTACACACAGATGACATTAAGTGGAATGCGAGCACATAAAAAAAACCAGAGAAAGGTCTTTCAGATTTACTTTTCTTTTGGCACTTACAGTCAAGTGACACTACAGGAAGTACCCAGAAAACCTTTCAAAGTCACTTCAGCATTCATACTTCTTGTGATTACTATTTTTCCCATGAATTACTTTTTTATTCCCTAATTAACCTGCAAATTCCAACATCCAGTTGGTGCTCTCTGATTACACTTCAGAAGAGCCTCACTTGCAGGACACTGGCAAGCAAAGCGCCTTGTCTCCATGTTAGAATACATACATCAAGTCTCAATCCTGCTGTTCATTGAAAAAAGACGAAAGCATTAGGATTATAACTCAAATAATAGAAGGAAACTGAAAACCTCCAATCAGTCTGCATATTAGCCAGGTTACTGTTTTCAGAGTTATTGGTTCTGTAAATGTTCAACTAAAACTGCTCAGAGATACTTGCAAAAAGTTGTTCTGAAAAAAAAAAACAGTACCCCATGTCTCTACTCTTACACTCAATATCAGAGGAAAAAAGCAGTACACTGATAAAAAGAGTTAAAACTTTTCCCAAATTTTACTAAAGGCATAAAACTAATAAAGAACATTTTTTCCCCCTCTGGATTGCCAATAAAGAGGGTTTTTTTGGACAGGAATTTCCAAAGTAGTCAGTTTGGTTTCTCCTTTTTTGATAAAAAGTAGTATATAATTGTATATTTTATATTTTTAAATATAAAGATCACTGACCAGTTTTCATGCTCCTTCCAAGAGATACTATCAAAACAATTGTATTTTGTGGTACAATAATGTTCACGTCATTATCATGGTTTGCTCTCACTTAAAGGGCATTGGTGATGCAAACCACAATCACAGTGATAGCTCCACACTCATTCCCTGAACTCCTCACAAGTAATGGAGCTAACTCTTCACTGACGAAATCAAGGGGAAATCAGCAGGGACAATTTTGGTCTGTTACCTTCAATAACTCAAATATTTTCTCCCATCTTGTATGTTCCTAAAGACTTATAGCTGTTCTCTGCTATGTACAGAACTGCAACAATGTTTTGAAGTCCCATTAAAGGCTGTGTCATTAGGTAAGAAAGACTAAAACCCAGCT
This sequence comes from Edolisoma coerulescens, assembly GCA_013397115.1. Taxonomy (NCBI): domain Eukaryota; kingdom Metazoa; phylum Chordata; class Aves; order Passeriformes; family Campephagidae; genus Edolisoma; species Edolisoma coerulescens. Next base: position 26,134 of record VWZW01005256.1, on the reverse strand, counting down.
ACCTGATTTTATTCTCTGATTTGGTGTATGCCTTTGGATGACTTACCAGGCATCATGAAGTGTAAAAGGACTCGAAGTGCTTCCAGTTGTACAGAGAGTGATTTTTCATGTTTCCTCATGGCTTTTACAACTTCTGATACTGCTACTGTCATTACATCCAGATGAGGGAAACTGAAAATATTGTTTATTAAATAAATAAAAAGAATGCATTTCTAAATTTCACATGTATTTGTCCTAAATCAACACTGTGTGATAACCCTTCGGAACACTGTAAACCTGAAATATAAATTAAACGGTGGTACTTTTCTTCATCACAGCAAATTATTTTCATGCCATTCCATTAATTCAGTATATGTAAATAATTCCATCCTAGCCAACAAGAAAGTAATATTTACAAAATGCTATTTTAATAATCAGAGGTAATTTTGTGGGAAACTTCTTATCTCTCAATGGAATTCAGTGTCACTATCAGGAGGGGAGACCACCCAGTGATTGTCTGTTCAAATCTCACTGCTCAAGAAGCATGAAGGGAAGAACAAGCAGCTCCCTACACACATCCACCTGACAAAATTCCATGTCTTAAACAGGGCTGGCAGTCTGTGGTCAATTTTACTATCAGTCAACAATTTAAATGTAATCACTTATGGCATAGAATCTCAAAACTCTTCACCTTGGAAGTGGACATGCATTTCTAATTTTATTACCTTCCTTCGAACACATGATTCAGGATCCTGCAGGCACTTTCAACCACTTCAGGAGAATGTGGATGTTTCCTCATTATATCCAAAACATTCATATGGATGCCTTTTGCCAAAAGTGTCTTCCTAATATTTACTATAACACAAAATAGTAAACACCCTATAAATAAATCTTTCTTTCTTTCTCTTTCTCTTTCTTTCTCTTTCTTTTTCTCCTTCTTTCTTTCTTTCCTTCTTTCCTTCTTTCTTTCTCTATAGTTCTCAAAAACTACTTTCTTCCCTCCTCCTCTTTTTTCCAATGTTTTTGCCTCACCAAACAGACATAATAGTATAAATTAAAACGGGAAACAATTTGAGCTGAAGCTGACTTATGTTTGCATAGCTTAATCAAACACATTATAATTTCTAGCTGTCTAATAAGTTTCTATATGTCTGCTATTTTTACTTACATAAGGTTAACATATGGGAAGGAGAATGTATAGCCTTACTTATATTTTCAGAAATGTTTATTCTTAAACTTTCTCCTTGTAATTGCATTCTGAGATCATATAGGAAAGCTAGAACTTTAAAACTTTAAAAAAAACCTTCTATTTCCAAAATGAAACTTAAAAAATGAAATTATATTTATTCATTCTATTTACTTTGTTAATTCATTTTTTGCAAATTCAAATATCCAAGCACATGTTGTAGCTATAACTGTAAGTAATACAAATTAGAACACTATAAAAATTATCATAATAACTACCACCAAATCTTGTTATTCCCAGTTCAGTACATCCATTTCAGATGGTTAGTTCAAGCAATACTGCATTGTGCCAGAAGGTTTTACTAAGCTTCTTTATGTCTATCATTTCTGCTGTAAGCACATTAATTTAGGGGACAGAAAAAAAAAAAAGAATAATAATTTAATAAAAAGAAGAAAAACTTGCTTTAGATTTCCAAAAGGAATCAGAGGCCCACTTGTCAGTAACATGTTATGAAGGTACCTGGTATATGACAATAATATGCATACATTTATGAGATCTGTTTCTCAGTATAGATACATATTGATCTCATAAATAATTATAAAACCTTTTCTGTGTTAGGTTTTATGTACTTGGATGGCTCAATAAACTGGTGATAAAACAATGCTTTCTCACCTAGAGAACGGTAATTAACTGCTAGGCTTTTTCTTCCTATCTAGCCAGTGGTTTTCAATGTGCAGTCTGCAAACCACTTGAGGTCCATAACCATTTCAAAGGATTCTGTGAAAGTTATCTAAAAAAAGCAGGCCAACTGTCAGTAGGCTTAAATACTCTACTCAGGGGTCCACATCTCCACTGAAAAATTTTGAGGGGGTCTGCAAATTGAAAAAAGTTAGGAAACCATGTTAGGGACATGATCAGGAGTAAAGCAATCTTGAAAACTGTCATGCACATGCTTAAGTTTCTACACAATTTGATCCACTGAAGTCAACAGGACTGATCAAGTCTCCTGTGTTAAGCAAGAAAGTGGTATTTGTCGGGCTGTATTCCTTATTCATGTGATTTTTCAACAAATGCTGCTCTTGACGAAATTCAAACATGATAAATATTTAAACAAGCATACAAAGAGAGCACACTCTTTTCATGTCTCCTGCTCCAAAAAGTAGCAATTGCAACACATAAACTTGCAGAGAATTCTTTATTTCCTCCTATTTTTTGATACTAGCCAACAATAACTTTTTCAAAGCAAGCAATAAACTTCCTACTTATCACAACATAAGACTCTAATCACAGGGAGTATTGTATTCATTCAAGAGTACACTAAATTCTCTATAATACTTTTGCAATAACTTTCTGCTGAATGAAAAAGAAAAGATAATTGAAGTCCCTTACCATTTTGTTGTGACAAAATTGCCAGGGTACTAGCAGCTGCCTGAAACACTTCTTTTGAAGAGGAGTGCATCAGCATGGAGAGCATCACTGCTCTGTCTATTGGGAACCTTTCAGAGAGAAACAAATCACTGCACATCGACTGTATTACAGCAGTTACTTCATAATTGCAGTTCAGTTTCCTAAAAAGGTATTATGTAACATAATGAAAATTTCAGATGATTGCTCTTGATTTCTAATATTTTTCCAGAGCAACAGCTGACAGAAAACCCTTTTTAACCTATGCAACTTTGTCTAGTCTGAATCTCACCAAATTCCCTTGGAACCATGCTTTCCAAGTGACCTGAGGTCCAGAAAGGGGTACAAACAGGCTTGCAAAAATTGAGTGACTAAAATTTTAAGGAACTCTGAGAAACAGTTTAAGTAAAATGGAAATCTTTGTCTTATCCATGCCTAGTAGATTCTCCCTAATGAGGCAGCATTCTCTCTACAATGCCTTTTCATCTGATTTGTGAGAAAATAAGCACTGCTTTTCTACACTCCTTACACGCCAGGTATCTTAATCTTGTCTGTTTTCCCAATTTTTACATTCTTTATCCCTGTTGCAACTGAAGACAAAATCCCTTATGAACTGTAAAAATTAGCTCTAATAGGCTGTGTTCTGACCCTTCATTAAAACACTAGCAGAGTTTCCTGAGTTAAGGTTAACACACTTTGGAAGAAACTTTCCCAGGTGTGGTTGATCATCATGCATTTCATCTACTACAAAACTAAAAATAATTGAGAAGTGAAACATCAAATGGCCTAATAATAGGCACTCATTTTTTTCATTTCTAAAAATCCAGTTTAAGACAACACTGACTGATTATCTCCATCTCCAATCTTCTCATGAAGGTTGCGTTGATACAGAAACAGATTTTTCAAAGCCCAGCACGCAGCTTCCTACACATAAACCAAGACAAAAAACATTAAGAAAATATATCTTTAGAAGATTAAAAATATATGAAAAAACTTACATAGTTTGACTGCTTTTCAGTTCACAGAAGAGGTACAAGGTGCTTTATGTAGAAACAGAACAAATGTACACTGTCACATTCTTTATAGCTCTATAGGCCCAAGTTACAAACATGTGTGACAGTCTCATTATCTGATTTGCATTTTGGTATCTCTTTTAGGCTGAGATTAATTCTTCTGCTGATGGGCCTGTGTTTGGCTGTTGGATACAGAGGAGGTATGCAAACAACAATCTTTGCATGGACAAAGTTACAGGCAACAAGCCTCATTTTAACTACTTATATTTGATCCAAAGAAGTAACTAAAACCTGAGATGAACAAAGACAAGAAAGGCAAGAAAGGTAAGATTTATTCTAAATCTAATCCTGACCATAAGGCCTTTTTTTTGCCTGAGGATATATATATGAGAAAAGCATGTGGCTAAACATTTTATTTAATACATAATACAGTCTTTCCATATTCCCATCATCCAGAAATTCTCACCAGCACATCTGTATTTTTTCGGTGCAGTTCTAATGCTCTGTAACATGCTTCCAACCAGCATAACTTTCCTTCCTCCTCCTCTTCCTTTCTTTCTTCTAAGTCCCGGCTTAAGAATATTGTTTCAGCTTGAAATATAAAATATTTACAATAAATTCTTACTGTGAAAACAAAACCCCTATGTCTCAACTTTTCTGTAGTCATGGAGGCACTCACACTGGCAGTGTTGAAAATCAGTGGGAAGCCAAGCCGTTTCTGGGAAGGGAGAAATCTTTTGACATAAACTCTTAAGACAGACTTGAAAAGTGTCTTCAAGGTTATAAAAGGAGTTAAAAACTTAAGTGTAGTGTAGTAGATGAGTCACATAATTACAGATCAGTCTAAGCTTTGGCTCTGAAAAGACCTGCATGTACCTCTTCTTGTTGTGTACATACAGAATACCACAGACATAAAAGATAACTGTGAATCATTTGCATGGAACCACTTATTACAGAGCCATCTCCACTCTGAAGCAATGCCGTTAAAAAGCAGAATGCAAATTGCAGTTGCTAAGAGAGAAATATCTGGTCCCAGAAAGTGCAACAGAATTCGAAATATATCATTTCATACCTGTGATTTTTCAGCAATTAAGGGGAAGAAAAAGATACCAACGCTGAGCATAGTATTTGAGGCATAATGGAATGTGTACTGATTTCTAATCTTTGCTATTTTGGGGACTCATAAACAGCATTTCTACTGACTTTTATATGGAACAATTACTCAAAGACAAAGAGGATCAGATTCTTAGCTTTTTGCCCCTAGCTAACTAATTTCTGTCTGAACTGTATTCAAGGAAAAGTTTAAATCTTTTAATTGATTTCACAACTCAAGCACAAGCACTGGTTTTGTGTTGCTATCAACTGCCACAATAGGAGTACTGTCATATCTGGCAAACACAACATAAAATCAGTGTTGTTATCACTGGAGACTTTATGTTAAGAAGGGATTATCCAAGATTTGTCTATGAATAACCAGTTTGCTCTGTTCAGATCTGTCAACATAACTTACCAGCTCTGAACACTGTGCAGATCTTGGGCATATGATACAAACACAGCCTTATTACAGTGAAACAGTAAACTGTAATCATGCAGGAAATCCAGCTTTGTTGAAGCTGTCCTGCCTGAGCCTTTTGTGTTAAAGAAATGGGAGTTTGAAATGATTACAGGAAACTACCAGAATGAAAGAATTAACAAGTAGACAGAGATTTACTCACTTAGAAGAGCTAAACAACTGAGAGCTGCAGCTTGTAACTTTGCATTTTCAGGATATGTTGTAACAGCCTTCACAATGACTTCTGGAACTTTATGTAATACAAGGATATTGAAAAAATTTCCTGAAAAAAGATAAGGTATCAAATTAATATAAACACATATCTAGAGCTTTACATTTAACATAAATTTCTCAGCACACAAGGCACAAACTTTGTAGCAAACATTGGTTTTCTTATTACAGGGCTTGACACAACAAAAATTTATTAGCGGAAAGGAGGTTAAGGACAAAAAACAGTTGGGATCTACATTCTTTGTGGGCCATTTTAAAAATTTTTTTTTACAAAAGGCAGAGGTTCTATGCAAAATGAAACACACACTGTCATCAAAATAAGAAAAATACAGCTGGTGTATCACTTGCAGACTTCCTGCCAGGAAGCAAATGCCATCCTGGTCCTGAATTCCTGTAATGATTTGATTTGTCCTATGACGCAAGTAATTTAACCCTGGTTTACTCTCTGGTTTTGCCCTCCTCATTAAATAAATCAAGGCCAACCTTTGGGAGGAGAAGAAAGCCTTTTGATGGTAAATATATTTAAAGCATAACAATTATTATAAGCTGTACAGTATTTTATGTTACAGGTTGACTATAAGGCACTTTTCAAAAAGCAAGCAAATTCAAATAACTTCCTTGTTTATTGTAAAAACCTGTATCATAGGTTAGAAAATAATAGAGCAGAAAATAATAGAGCAACACTCACTGTCAAATATGGTTTGATAGCTATGGTTTCTATTTTGATCTTCAATTTAGTTTAAATCTTGATTAGCAAAAATGAGAATCAGAGTAGCAACGTGAAAGATCAGTAGTGTGGTCATGTTATATCAGCATTGCTGTTTCTTAACAGATTTTAATGGAAAAGGTATGTTTATGTAAATGCATTACTTACCTAAAGAAATTAATAATCTTAGGCTATGTGATGAGTAATTCTGTTGGACTTGTGGCTGGCAAACAGGTATCAGCCAGTTAAAATTCCAAAGACAAATCTAGGATAGTCATTACCAGATCAGCAAGAATGCACGATGGTGATTTTGGAAGCTAGTAGATGCTGACTTCACTATTTCACTGCCAGTTAACATGGGTTTAGGAAGACAGTGTCCATCAGAATAATCTGGGAAGCAACACTGGCTGTATATATGGAAATGTTCCAGACTATTTCCAGGAGCACCTAGCAATTTCACATCTGTTCTCATAACTGTGTGGTGCTGTGAACACCTCTTCCATAACTCTACTACAGTAGCTCTTTATTAAGATGAGGAGCTCAAAGAAGAAATGGATATTGTGGCTGCTTGTCTGCCACTCTTTGTTGTTGGTCAGCATAAACACATGGCAAACATCTGATTGAAACCAGGCTGGTTGCACTCAGGGCAAGATCAAGGCCTGTCAACCAAGTTGCTGTGTCCCCACAAGTGCTTGGTTTCCCTGCCTATTTTCACTTAGCCTTGCACAGCAAACCGCTCAAGGTTAGCATCACCTCTTGCCAAAAACCCCTGCAATTACCACCTTAGCAGCCACCACATTTCCTGAAAATTGTATCAGGCTTTCTGAAGGGGAATGGGAAGTTGCTCTGGGTTACATTCAGGTCTGATCTGTATTTTCTACAACATCTGCATGAAGAAGTGGAAACAGATGGTGGAAGGATGGGACCGACTTGATTATGGGGAGTCATGCACTGGTACCAGCATCTGCAGTAGCTTCAGGCCACCACCTGCAAAAATTGGGAAGTCTAACTCTTGATTAAGAAGAACCAACCATGGAATGAGGGCTGCTCAGGCAGCTGCTCACAGTGGGTTTATATGCAGCAGGGGGAAAACATATTTCTTTTCATTTGAACTTCCTATTACGTGGTTCTTGGCAACTGCTCAAATGGGTTTATTATAGTCGCAAGTGTGAGAACAGAGCTGCCAAGAGGCACAACTTTTTGCCACTGACATAATTTCTCTTGATGTGAAACCAGGCCGTTTTAGCCCACACAACCAAAGTACTTTTGCTCAAGTCAAGGCAAGTCCAGAACTCAGTGAGTCATTCACTGCTGCAGCACAGGGGGGCCCCACGGCAGGCACCATCACCGTCAGGAATGCAGCACGGGTATCTGAAGATAAATGCATTGCAAGGAGGAAAACTAGAGTTTTAGAGAATACTTTTAATCTAATTCTGTAGCAGCAGTTGTTTCTGACACATTCACCATTGGCACTTCAAAAAATGAAATCTCTAAGTAATTTTCTTCTTTTCTATAGTAACTTTATACAGAATTGGACCTATTGATTTCCCATTCTCATACGGTTCTTCTCACCCTTTTTTGTCTCATTACTTCCCCCTAACTTGAGTCTTTTATGGCAGCTTCTCATTGTTTCCTATATTTACCACATAAGGACACCACATTGACAGTGGCCAGGGTTACCTCAATATGTTTGCATCATTAGACCCAAGGATCTGACACAAGGATACACCACCCTGAGGATTAACTTGAATAGCAGTTGTTGCCTGTAATGCTGCCAGTTAACTCCAACTCTTACAGAGTCAGAATAAGCTGACTATAAACAACTTTGTGAACTTACCCAATGTAAGCTTGTGCAACAAACAGCAACTCACTTCCTGAACTGTTTCACTACTGGGGAAACTTTTCATCATTTCCACTATAACATTGTAGCAGCGAACATTTCCAGACATGAGCACTTCAACATTGCTGGCTAAAGAAAGAAACAGAAACAAAAACGGCTTCTTAAGAGAGAGGGGAAAAAATGTTGACTGGATTCTAATTCAGACTTTAGTTAAATAGATTTATTTGGAAAACTGTGACTATACTTCACTTTTTGCCTTGCAACTTGAAAGAAAGGTGGCTTTATTTTTTGATATGGCCATAAAAGACATTAATGACTATGAACATTTGGAAATTATTCATTAAGTTCAAAGTTCAGATAAACATTTATGGTTTTCTTCCATTCTGTATCAGGCCATGTAACAGAAACGCCCTACCAAACTAATCTTAAGTAACTTTTTTCTTAAATGTGAAAAAACTGTTTTATAAATGCTAAATCAGTCTTATAAATGGAGTTTCTAATATTATTGTGATCAAGTACACATTTTACAGTATTTCAGTAATATTCACAGGGCATACAATTAAGAAACAATTTAGAAATTTTTTCTTATTAAATTTATTCTGTAGTAATTTATTTGGTTTAATCATATATTTCTGAGGTTTTTTGTTTTTTTTTTAGGGGACAAGTTAGGAAGTTATTATTTTCATATAAATTAGTTCTACTGTACACCTGTTGTGTACTGAGGGTACTGAAATTTTTATCTAATGTTCCTGCAATATTTTGAAAGCCAGTGCAAACCCTGTATTTCACAGAATCACAGAAGGCTGATGCTGGAAGGAACAGATAAAAGGTCATCATGTCCAACCCACGTGTTCAAGCAGGGCTGCCTACAGCAGCCTGTCCAGATGGCTTCTGAGTATTTCCAAGGATGGAAACTTCACAGCCCCTCCAAGAAAACCGTGCCAGTGCTTGGTCACTCTAACCCTGTTTACCGTTTATTACGCAGGCCAGATACAGAAACCAACAGGACAATCACATGAGCCCATATGAAGACAGAATGCATCCATTCCTACTGAGGACAGAGTGATCCCACTCAAAGTAATTTCAGGCAAAAAATTCATGGTAGTTAACACACAGTGTGTGAAAGCACCATTGTAGTATTTCTATCCAGGGTATGAGACAGAATATGAACCCAAGAAATCTTGGCCAAAATCCTGGCCCAAATGAATGAAAGGGAGTCCTGTCACTGACTCCAAGGGAGTTAGCGTTACTCTGCTGAGGTCTATAAATTTTCTTAATTGTTCTTTCAACAGCTTGGCTTCCCTGGATACAACATAAGAGAAATATTCACAACTGTATCATTAAAGATAATTAGCCTTTTTAAAAGAGCAGAAAATCTTCAAAATAATACATCTCTAAATATTAAATAATGACAACCTACCAGATGAAAAAGCAAGCTCTGAGTGGGAAGTATTTCTGAAGCACTCTATTTGATAGTGAAGGAAGGTACCTTTCACAATGCTTTAATGTGACAGCGATTTATCATGTCATTCTCAACAGAAAACACACATTCCACAAGACAGTACTGCATCACTTCACAGTAAGTTATGATTTCAAAGGTGATACTTAGGAACATACTAAAATATTCAGAAGATTCTAAAAGCGATCACTACAAAGAAGGCATAATGAACTGCATATTGAAATCCTGCAAGATCCAAGCAACGGCACATCTGCAGGGAGTCACTGTTTCCCAGAAGAAGTTAGAGAAAAAGAGGTGGAACACATCTAATTTAATCTTAACCACCAAAACTTGGCCACCTGGGTTTTCGCAACAATTGATGAAGAGATCTGAGCACTCTGTATGGTGACACATCCCAGCTGGTTTAGGGTTAGGTAAATTTCCTCTCGAGGTGACTGTTTCTCCCTACTGAACAGAGGACAAGCCTGGCTGGCTCCCTATGCCTGCCATTTAGACAGGTAACATTCTGTGATCCATCACTCCACCTTTCAGGACAGTCAGCAGAAAAGCATTTTTCTCATGCCACAAATACTACTGAGATTCAAGAGTTCTTGTACAGCACTGGAACAAACCCTTATCCTACAATTTCTTATGATGTGAGCCAGAACAAAGTCTAAGTATGTATTATTGAAAGAAGGCATCGTTAGGTACTCATTTGGAATAGAGAGTTGAACTTCAGGGTATGGGGAGACATTTTATTATTTGGTAAGTTACACTGAATTATCTTCTCCATGGAGGCCTTAAAAGAATATATTTCAATGAGTTCTTCAGGGGTGTCACAAACCAAGAGTATGAATACCAGCCTTGTACATTCATGTGCAAGTAGTCTCTGTTTCTCTGGCTATTTTCAATCTTTCATATTAGAAATGAGAGTAATAAATACCTACTTTGGAGCAGGTCTTTTTCATGCCTTTCTCTTGTTGTAATTCCTTTGTTATAAATGATTTCCCACTTTGTATAAGTATTTACTGTTTTGAAAAGCACTGTTTTTAAAATCCAGCATCCTCTTCCCTAGAAAACACCAGTAACTTCTGGGCTAGGGTAAAACTATTTCTGACTCAAGGAATACTAAACTTTTTAAACATAAACTAGAACAGCAAGAAGTTCAAGAAACAGGAACTACATAGCTTGGAGTCTGATGAAATGTGGGACACTCCAGTCTAGTTCTTGTTTAGTGGGCACACACGGGGCCAGCACAGTTCCTATAGAGCCAGACAGGATGTATGAGCAAGGCTTTGTAAGTAAACACTTTTGCAGGAGGTACAACATTATGCACCTCATGACAGACATGAAGAGCAGAACCCTGCTCTATGCTTCCCAAAATTTTATCAGCAGGAAGCTGACAAAAGCTGTCTCTGTGTCAACAAGATCAAATTGCTGTCAACAAGTTGACACAAATCATCAAACGCATTTCTCAGGATCTGATTTTGCATAGAACAAGGACTGCTGTTATCAGAAGACAAGAGACAACAAAGACATTTTCTTCCAGTCTTACTGCACAACACCTGAGGACACTGTAAGACTACCACATGCACAGTGCTACCAATGCTCGCCACTGCAGACACCACTAAATGACCACCATGGGTGTCTGAGCTCAGATATATTTTCCCAGGCCTGGCCACTGAGTTTTACAGGAAATTTTCCCTTTGTGGAACAGACTTTGCCAAGAATATTCTTTACCTGCTACCCAAACTCACTGAAGATTTATTTAGTCAATAAATACATCTTATTTTTCAAGTATTAAAAGATGACAGGGCAGGGTCTTGAACTTCAGTCTATACAACTATGATAAAGCATCTTTGTTACCATTTACTCCAAGAGGAAGAAAGTATTTTTCTGTTATTCTGGAGAGATTTCTGCTTTAATGGTTAAATATAAAAAAATATCCCATTAAAAAAAAAGAAAAAAAAAAAAAAGAAAAAAAAAAGTATTTCCCACAGAAAACAGGAAGGTGATTTATCTGGCAACTCCCAACCAGTTCTCAGTGATTTTTTGCAATCACACAAAGATTACTTTTTACAATCACAGAAAGCGTGAGCTGATGCACACTGTGGGAGAAAAGGAGTTGAAAATAACTTCTAATAATACACTTACTTGGACCAGCTAAGGAATGTAACGAATAAAGTGCAGGAAGAATCACCTCTTCTTTCTCTGGAAATTCTTTAAATACTTTCAGTATGATCATATGATCTTTGCTTTCAACAAATTCAGTCAGCTGCTCTTCTGGAACTAAATTGAAAGGCAAGAGATACAGTATGCTTTGAGGAAATAATTCTTATCCTGGTACATTATGAGAAAAGACAACTGTTTTTATCAAGTTTCCTTATATTTATTTTCTGTGCTCCACAGAAAGTAAAGCACTCTCCGTACGCATCATCTTTCATGAGTACGGCTTTTTTAACTAAAAACTGAGCTACTTTATAAACACATTTTTCTAGCTTACACTTTATGACTTTCAAATGCTACCTTGTGAATCAGTATTTTAGAAGTCTTTTAGACTTTTTCACAGAATGAACTTCAGATAGCCCAAACTAAGACAGTATTTAAGTTAGGGAAAAGCTAAGCATACAGTGAAAAAAAAAATGATGGAATGCCATTTTGCATACTCTGTGATTTTATTTCATTTTTCTTTTTTTTTTTTAATAAAGGACTTTTTTCCATAAAGCCATGCTTTCATAATATCTTAACTTAATAGCTTAAGGTTTTTCCATTCCTGGCCCCTGTTATTCATACTGACATAACTGTGTGGCTGTGCAATGAACCAGATACGGGAACTGATCCAGGATGAGAAAGAGCACCTTTCAAATTTCACAAGCAGAATCATTTTCTGAATCTGGCTCAAGATAAGGCTAGGCAAACATCCACATAACAATAACTGACAAGGTGGCTCAGAGGTAGAAAAAAGGAGGCAGGAGCAGCCTAGGAACTTGTCACATTGGTGCTGCCATCAAGAAGAAGGTATGCAGGTCTGTACCTGCAGCCAGATCTGTGAAAGTCTGGCACTTACAAAAAACATGGACAGAGAATGTAAGAAGTTCAGACTTTTGTGGAGACTGAAGAGAAAATACAGCAGGGCAAAAGTATTTAGGGACAGGAAGAGGGGAAGGAACAGAGAAGATACTGCCAAGCACACATGTGGGAGAAAGACTTTAAAAAAGCAGTATAAAATGGTGCTGAAATGAACCAATCTGAGGAACTGGAGACTATCTTTGAAGTAAAGGAGTACAGCAGAATGATAGCATTTCTCAATATTTATTTTGAATCAAGAAACTCAATTCAAAGCCAGGGGACTACAACATGGGGACTCCTGGTCATAACATGCACAGTTCCTGAGATTTCTGCAAAAATTCAGTACATCGTGACTTCATTTTTCAGAATAAACGGGAATATTGTATGGACACATGATCATCTTTTAGCATTGTCAGGGTAAAAAGCAGAACCAAATATTGTTCTAAAGTACAAACATTTTGCTTGATTTTAGAACTGTTCATGTTACTAAAATTTACCAGTCTTTAAATACACAATCCTGGTTTTGAGAATTAAAATCAAATGTCACAATTCTTTCTTCCAGCTACTGACCAATGTTAAATCCCATCTTTTCAGTTAACTCTGGAGTTAAAAATGAAGGGACAATTTGATATTTTTAAAGATGTCATGTTCATTGTTCTGATTTAGAAAATTTGTGGTATTGCTTGTAAAATCAGTTTTGTGCTAGCTCATTTAAAGAACAGACATAATACACAAATCAATCTGGAATGCAAAAATTAATTTATTGTATTGAAATAAATATCTGCCATCCCTCCCAACCTATATCTTTTTCTAATGTAATAAACTACAAGATAAAATACCTTTCTCAAAAAGTTTGTGTAATGCTTTACACCCATGCTGCTGGATCTCTTCATTTTTAGGGAAGGTGTGCATGGCATTAAATACCAAGGAAAACACATCCATCTCTTCTTCCAAGAGCAAGAAAGCAATTATGTCTGAAGAGCAGAAGAGATAACATGATGCACTGATTATTTCTCAACATTTTCATTGAAACACCATAAAATCCAAAATTAATACTGTCCTTAAAATTTACTCTGACAGTTCAAATCCAGTTTTGTATAACCCATGACAAAATTCTCTCTTAAGGCAGCATTTTACAATAGAACTGATGTTCTAAAACTTTACTGCCAAAAGACAGTTCAGAACTACCTGGGAAAAAAGGTGCAAAATAGTACTCTTATTATTTTGTATACAAATACAAATGACAAGTGACTTCATGGAGTAAAACAGAGAGAAAAATCCAGTCTGCCATGTACAGTCACACACTCTATATCAATTCTGTGTTTTAAAGGCTTAGATGAAATAGGAAAGTAAAGCACACAATACCTGACATGAGGAGTAGATTTAATGCTTTTAGTCCTATTACTGAAAGATTTATATTTCCTTTGTGGACTGTAAGCATTTTAAGAATCTGCCTAAAAATTAAAAACAAAAAAAAAAGGGAAAAAAGAGTTACAGCTAAAGAAATACTGACACAACTTCTTATCAAACATTTACTTTGAAAACAGAAGTAGTTACAGAAATCAGCAAAACCTTAAAAAGCTCTCAATTAATTTTTTAAAAACCTTTTATTTCAGTTTATGTTTTTTCAAGTTATCAAGGAAGTAATACTGGAATTTTAACTACAATCATACTTCATTAAAATACTGATCTATCCAATTTACTTTGATTTTAATCAATTATATGAATTAATTCTGCGGGTCATTCAGGAGGTGGTTACTGTCCAGAGCACCGGGCTGTGGAGCACCACAGAGTGTGGACAGCACAGACTGCTCTGCTTGCAGCAAGAGCTGTTACAGGGAACAGCCAAGAGTTTGGTGGAAGAGAAGCAGCAGTTTCCCGGCTGACGAACTTGAACAGCATCTTGATGAACTCTACCCAAAGTTTCAGTCATACAGCACTTCTATAATGCTGGACAAATCAGTAAAAAGAAACATTTCCTAGACTCCCAGTTGCACACTCCTTACTTTCTGTATGTCTGTTCTGACTTGTTAAACAGAGAGAGCCAAACAATGCCAAGTACTGCAAAATCCAGGTCATGTATCAAACTGGGCACTTAAAAATCAGTAGATATTTTAAACATATTTTACTCAAACTACTATCTGTAAAACAGTGACTGAAAATCTGTAACACCTCTTAAAAAAATTAAATTTAAAGCGTTCATTTCACACTGAATGAAGCATATCTCAAAGGGGGGGAACTGTAATTAAAAACTAAATTAAAATGCATAGACTTAAACACACACAAAAAACAACTAAAGAAACTTTCTCTTTTTTACTTTTCATTATTTTAGAGAGTTTGAATCTGCAATGTTAATAATCTTCAAATGTGAATCTTTGCATATATAATATCTAATAAAAATGGATTGTGCAGTAGTTTATGATACTTTAGTTGATATTCTTGACCTGTTTTGAAAAACATAGGCAGCACTTGAAGTTTCATCCAAATTTCATACCCCAGCCCTGGCAATGATGTTGTTTGCCTTGCTGAAGTCTAAATTTATAAGCTGGAATGAATGTATCCCTGTTTTCCCTTCATACTATGATGCTGCTAGTTTCTCTCTCTGTTGTAGCACTAGTGTTGTAGCTATGATGACCAAAGTAGACATGAGAGGCAAAATCTGATGGGAGGTATAACATCCTTTACCTTTAGAAAATTCCCTCCCATATACCCTCCCATTTCAAGCATAACCATGAAGAAGGCTGTAAAACTTTCTAAACCTCTTCTGCTGTAGCAGAGTTGAACAGAAGAGATTACAAAGAACCTCATGAAATCTCTTTAAGCTTGTAGAAAGAATGCAAATACACTGAAGGAAATTCTCTTTCTCTTCACAGTGATAGCAACTATTGAATTATTTATCACACTGTCAAGAACACCTAAATCAATACCATTTGTAAACATGACTGCAATGTAGTCAAGTTTGATCATAGCTGAGAGACAAATGAAAGAAATGCTTTTTCTATCACAAGGTTCCTATTCTCCTAAAATAGTTACACACACAAAAGGGAAAATGTCTTGCAAAAAAAATGACCTTTTCTTCTCTATTGTAACTGTTTCCTGCCTTCCTGTAAACAGCAAGTATTCATAATGATGTTGATTCACTGCAATTCTAATCCAATTTATGCACAAGGAACATGAGATATAATTTAGCTGGGTTGCTCTGCCTTTGGCACTGACAGAAACGCCTGAGCCCATTCCGGCACTAAGAATAAGTCTCTCCACAGCAAGGAAAACTGTCAACATGCCAGACAGGGATACACAGTTGGCCAAAATATTGGTACTGAGAAGGAATTATGTACAGCAATGCTATCATCAGATCTTTAGTGAAGTTTGATTTTGAAAAGGATGCTTTGTTAGCTGCACACACTGCGTGGGCGCTGAGGAGGCTGTGGGAAAGATCAGACCCAGAAAGAAATTTTTCTGGGACCTGAGAATGAGCAGCAGTATCTCCAGCTCTCAGAACAACCTTCAGTCAATTAACAAGCTTTTAAGTTGCCAAAGAAATTATAACTAGCATGTGTAGCTTCAGCGCAGTTATTTCTTGCTCATGAAAAGCAACTCAAATCACTTTTGCTTTCCAACAAAAACTGCCAACACATCTTTCAAGGGAGTTCATTCCCCTACTGACCACGTATTCTAGCCACTATAAAACAAGTTAAAAAACCCCCACAAAATCAAAATGCATCTTCATGCTATCTTTCAACAGCAACCTTTCCAAGGAAGGGTATGGTGAAGACCATGGAGGCAGATTCACTAGGTTACAAGGCTGTGCTTGTTGCTGTCGTTCTCAGCCCTGACAGCAGCAAGTTCTATCTGCCCAGGAGAGAGAACACCAAATCAACCCCTATGTGCATCGAGCCTACATCTACAATTAGCATTTGTTCTATTGGGTAACTATTCAGCCAGCTTATGTGAGTGTTCATCCCACCTAACCACAGACATCCAGAAAACACTTGCTTAGGCTTCCTTTGACAGCTAATGGACAAGAGCTGAGCAAGTCTAAACCACAGTTTGTTCCACGTACTAAAGAGATGGAACAAACCATCCCTTCCGAAGGTAATTGCATCCACTGACTTCACAGGTACTTGAGGTGATCAGTGTAAATACTTACTTTTAAGACAAAAATACCAGGTGTGACAAAACCTCCTCTTCTTGGTTTACACTACTTTAGGCTTGTGAATATAATTCCTCACATTTGAAAGAACACACACAAACATCCAGGTAATACTGCATCTGTCAAAAAGGTTACCTGGGATTGTTTTTTAATGTGTAAGTGGAATTTCCTATATTTCTATTTGGGCCCTTGCTTTTTGTCCTGTCACTGAGTGTCACTAAGAAAGGCCTGGCTCAATCTCCCTTGCTTCCTGCACCAGGTATTTATATACACAGATAAAATCCCTGTTTGTGTGAGTGTCACATTCTGAAGGCTGAAGAAATCCACAAAAAAGCTGATGTAATAACTTTATATATTTCATTGCATATATGTGCTGCCAAAACGACCAAGCATTCTGGCAGACTCCTTGCACACAAAATACTTACTGGTGAACACCCAGTACTTCCCAGTCCTTCCCGACATCCTTAGGAGCTATGTTTTGTAGAGTACTTGGACAAATTTCTATTAATTTACAAAGAAGTGACCAGCCCATCTGTAAAACAAAAATGCAGCTATTTTAGAATAGATACTCTGCTTGGAACTTCAACACTGTCTTCTAATATCCTTGGCTTTTGCAAGACAGCTGTTCTGTTACCTAGCTAAATCAGTAAGGGAAAATTAATTAACACAAGAAAAACGGCATGAAAAGTCAAAAGACGGAAGTAAAATATATGCTAATGATTCTGAATGCATTGCTTGCAAGAACACATCACTCTCAATCTGCTCCAGCACTGCTTGAGGATAAAGGGCACACAGTTAAATGAATTGCTGACAAACAAAAAACATATTATGTGATCCATATTATGTCATCACCAGCCAGGGAAAACCCCTACACTATTATAGGTAGTTCAGCTTTATTGAAAAATGTGTGTTTTCATAAGAACTTGCTGTTTCATTGCAAATTGTAAGGGTAAAGTATAGGTTTTTAAAGGTGTTCAATGTTTTAAATGGGGACGAGATACATAAACAATTACCACACATTTCATATTCTTGCCATCAACCCTCAGTACCTGTGTGCTTTCAAAATGTAGTGAAGGCAGAGTAAGTTTTGAGATCATAAGGAGTAAAAGACGACTAAACCCAATGTATTTGTTCTTAGGAACTACCTGTTCCATCCTATGCAAATTCTTTGACTTTCAAAGATCTGCAAATAATGCCAAAACCTAAAAATGTTCCTCTTTGATCTTCCGTATTGGAGAAATCTGCTCTCTTATGAATGTTTACAGGCTGATATGATTGAATAGGCTGCAGTGAGGAAGCAGTAAGCAAAATATGTACAAAGAAATAACTGATGAAAGAAAACCCCTCTGTATTGAAAGAGGTGAACTGTGAAATTTCAAAAGTCAAGATGACGCAGATTTTACAAAAAGGAATTACAAAAAGGCATATGAGTTCCTTGAGCATATAAGTAAATAAAAAGGTGGAAGCAGGCCTGTGTGCTTTAAGAATAGAGTCAAGACAGAAGATAATATGTCACAAAAACTCTATGCATAACTGGATCACTTTTTCACAGAAGAGTTATGTAAAGCAAAGAGGTCAAGATGGGACAGCCACAAACAGGAATGTAAATGGCTACCTCCAAAGAGTTTAACAGCAAAGTTCATATAAAGTGCATGATCCCCAACCCTGCAATCAGTAAGACTAGAGACATGGAATTACAAGTCTGGTAGCGTAGAGTCACCCACAGAACAGCATAAGCTTGAATCTAGACAGCTTTCCTGACAGCTTTGTAGAGTGTGCAAAAGTTGATGTAGCTCCCTGGGGACTGCAATTCTGCTTTTGTCTTTCACATACTTGGTTGCAGTGTGAGCATAGCCCATACCTGCAGTACTTTTGCTTCTGTTTCAGTTTAGATTTGCTGAGCCAAATGTTTTAAGCCAGTAACAACCTTAATGTCCGCAGACTGAGCTTCACCATGAGCCAATTTCCATGCACTTCTCTTCCTTGGATAGCAAGCTGCCTTGCATGAAACTACAAAGGATTTACTATGGACATACGGGTTGGTCTGTGTAACCAAGTCCTAACTAAGCGTAGGTACAATGAACAGTCTTAGCAACCATCAGTCCTCTCCAAAATGAGGATATGTAATTCCTTAATTTTCCATATTCCAAGCAAAACAGAGTTTATCGATGACAGTCAATCAGGTACAAATTTCAAAAACATTGTAGAGGTGACTATTAATTGATAAGCTGTTTATTCCTTAGAAAAGATTTTATTTTAGAAGTCCCTCTTTACAAGAACATCGTAGCTGTTTTTATAAAATTTAGAATCTGATGAAAACTTGCTTAATGACTTCAGAAAATTCCTTTCTGTATTAACTGTTTCTGATTAATTTTATATTCCCATTAAACAGTTTTATTTGGATTGTTAGGACTCCAAGTATTGACAAACATTTATCAGAACTGTGGATCCAGAGAAGACCAATGGAAACATCTGACCTGCTGATATGTGGTCTATTTTACAGTATTAAAATCACAACCTGAGGTAACAGAGAGTCTATCAGCTGTTTAATAATTACGTAAGAAAGTAAGGGTCTTTTAAATAACAGAAATCCTAAAGGCTACAGGGAAGGGAAATAAAACAAACAAAGATGTCCTTATAAACACTTAAACAGGTCCCTATATACAGAAACAGTTGGTAGCAGCACTGAAACTCATTATTTTTAAATCAGATCCTTTTCGTTTCTAGCATGCACTTAATTTATATTACATTAGGTCACACCATCTATGTGAGACAATAAAGCTTTGCTGACTGCTCTTTACTCAAGTGCACTCATATTTTGCTCTAGAGTTTCTAAGCTGCTCCAGTCATTGCCAGAGTAAATGCAGAAAACTACCCTATTTACTTGAAGACATATATTTTACTTTCAGGAACTACTGGCTTTCCACACCAGTACCTACCTACTTCTGAAGGAGCTTACAGGGTTTATGCCTGCAGTCTGACTTGCAATATTGATCTAGTAGGCAAATTTACCCTGTAGAAGTCAGTGGAACAACAGCACAACACAATGTTTTGTAACCAGTTAAGGAGGGGAGGTAAAGAAAATTCTCACTTCGTGTACGTCTCTGACTGTGTTTATTTTATATGTCAGTCAATTTTTTTACAATGTCAAAAGTAAAAGGCAGTTTATTAATTATTTATTCAATAAAAAATCATTAATAGTGCAAAGAGACTGCACTGAAATCAGGATCTCATTACTTCACCACTGCTGTAAAGTGAGAATTGTTTATTCACAAAGACTACAAACAAATAGCAGTGAATGAAGCAAGAAGACAGAGCTCTGCTTACATAGTGTGAATGTTTCTAAACATCAGAACTGAATGTGAAAGAAGAGCTGCCCAAGACATTTTATGAGGAACAGGATTTGAGCTTTGCACTGGCTGTGAATTTCCCACTGCAACACAACATAGTAATCCGAAGCAGGTCCAGAACTTCTAAACTGAAACACTGCATGACTGCAAATGCAGGCAGGTAGAAGATTAAAATTAATTTTAAAATTTGACGTTAGAGTGAGGTACTTTAATAGAGTTAAAATGAAAATTAATCACTATCTTCTGTATGCAATTCTGAGAGTCTTGTGCTATCATTTCATATCCACATCTTGTTGTGATTGATGTTTTACTTCCAAGTTTAAACTTCTGGGCAGAGGTTTTATAAACTGTTATATATGTAATATGCTTTATCTTGAGAACAACTGCTGATTCATCTTCCTATATTTCTTAACAACCTGACAACTGAATAGGCAAATAAGTAAAACCTTAAGACACTGCACAAATATTTGGTCTTCAAAGAAAACCTGAGATCACTGTTATTTCAGATTAATCACTACAGAAATACAATTTCATACTTAATCTGAATTTTGGGCTTTTGACCTCCAGCTAAGGTCTAGTACACAGAAAAACCCCCAAGCCCAAAACCTTTAAAATATATTATTATTTAAGAGGCATTTGCAATATAATTCATGCTTTGCCTTCTAGTTGAACTGAAAAAAACCCCAAAACATGCAAAAAATATTATAACTATACAAATGGGCTTAATAATTAAAAAAAATCAAGTGATTTGCACAGAAATCTGGAGCTTATAAACATCCTCGATGCATAGCATAGTCAGAAATTTAATATATGCCTGCCAGGAAGGAGCTGTTTCATATGACAAGTCTAGCAGCTGTACCATAAGTACAACATCAAATTGTGCAAGTGCCACACCTAGTCCAAATGGGCCAATGCTAAATTACAGGAGCAGGCAAGCAGAACCTTAAATCGCAGAACTTACTCTTAGCTAAAATATTCCCCCCTGCCTTTAAAAAACTGTGCTAGCACAACTCTCAAGGATATGGCTACATACACATGAATTCGTATAGTAAAATCGTGCTTTTCGAAAGTTTGTCTGACCATAGCAAAATTCAATATGGACACGTCAAAATTATATTAGATAACATTACTGGTAATTTAGAACCCTATATTACACAGTATTCACAGTGCTTAATTTTTATTTTCTATTTCGCCTCCTTCTGCCGGTAAAAACAAACGCAGCCAGTGGCGTCTGCAGTAAGTTGGAACGCTTGGTCCCTTTAAATGCCAGCGGTGACAGCGCCCTTCTACAGATCAGAGCACTTCATGAAGCGGCCCAGGAGACAGAGAGCAAGTTAAGGAGGAATCAACAACCGAACAAGAACTTTATCCCGGGAAGGGCCGCGCGCTCGCTCATCCCGCGGAGCGCAGCCGGAGCGGGGGAAGCGGCCCCGGCCCCCGGCCCGCCCGGCCCCTGACCTGCTGCACGCCCGCCGCTCCCGGGTACAGATCCACCACCAGCAGCAGGGGCACGTGGACGTTTTTGCCGCTGAAGAGCCGGGGAGCTGTGGGGGACAGAGAGACCGCGTTAGCGACCGGCGGCGGGCGGGACAGGACAGGACAGGACAGGACAGGACAGGGCAGGGCAGGGCAGGGCAGGGCAGGGCAGGGCAGGGCGCTCACCGCTCTGCCGGGCCGCCAGCTCCAGCAAGTCGCTCAGGGTCTGCACCAGCGTCTCCAGCCGCTTCCTCTCCTGGATGTTTTGGAGCCGGACGACCAGCTTCCTCAGGGCTTGTTCCTCCCCCGCCACCGCCTCCCCCTCCTCGGGGCCGCCGCTGGCCATGGCCGACCTGCTGCCCTCTCCGTGCCCATCCGCCGGTCGGCGGGACGAGGGCAGGGCAGGGCAGGGCTGGGCTGGGCTGGGCTGCGCGGGGCAGGGCTGGGCTGGGCGG
>VWZW01005255.1:265877-306725 GCA_013397115.1 Edolisoma coerulescens | reverse complement strand
CAGAAATGCTTCTTCTGCTACATTATCATCTGCAGTTTCATGACCCTCTTTCCCTGGACTGCACTTCTATGCCTTTATGTCAGTATACATTTTTTTTTCCTCCTTCTTTTCCTTCCTTTTCATCATTCTTTCTGAATGAAATAAACCTTGCTGATCCCAGGCAACTGGTGAAAATACTTCCTCACACTTTGTTTTCAGCCTTTGTTATTCCATTTACTCTTGCAATATATTTTAGGTTTTTATTTTCATGTTGTTGGGTTTTTCTTTATTTAATCTCTGTCATTGTCAACTCTTGATTTAAAGACTGAGTTCAGGTTCAGGGATTTTTTTGTTTATTTTGTTTTCCCTAGATATAAGAAGAACAAATAATAAACCAGCCTTGCTGATGAATGTGTGATACTGACAAATGGCCAGTTTGGATCGTGTAATCTAACTTTAATCTCAATTAGTTAATTATTAATTTTTAATAATTAATAATTAATTTTTTGTTAGGAATAAACTTATTTACTCTGATTTAATGCTGCTGCAATCATAATTTATTCTTAAGCATTAATAGTATGCAGGTAAGGGACTAATGTATTTGTGGCTAAAATCCATGTCACTATCACACTCTGCACATCTCAGCAGACATTTGAAAAATAGGGACCACTTTTCTAGAGCTTTATAGGGCTTTGAGAATCCAAAGTGAGCAAAATCTTCTACACTTTTTTTCTGATGGTCAATATATCTCACATAGAAAAGGCATATGCAAAAGACAAGTAATCCGTTAGCCGCCTCTAGGTGAAGGGGAAATATGAGCAATTGTGCCAGCTCCCTGCCAGGTCTCCTGCCTCCACTGGTCCTTCAGTTCTATAAAGAGCATTATTTTTTCCCCAGTCAGTGTAAATGTATATTTTTCCTATAACCATGATAATTTGAATCTCTGCTGGCAATGGATTTTGGAACAACAACCTCTTACAGAGCTAGTGCTTTTTTTATGACAGCTGTTAGGGCTGGGAGGCTCTGGCTAACAGCTGTCCAGGAGTACCCTTTGGACGCAGGAAGAACAGCATCCGTGGTGACAGCAGAGTGCATGATCTGCAATTGAACCTTGTGGATGGGCTTGACAAAGGCAACCTGAGCAAAGGTGGCTAATTTATGGCTCTGTGTTGCTAGACCTAACCTTGCGTATAAGGAAACAGGATGTGTTATTGGGCTTGGGCATTACTACGGTGATAAAGAAATGGATGTTACCACCGAGGTTGTACAACAGCAGAGACATCTGGCTGCTGAGCAGGGCAGGGCCTTTGCCAGTACTATTCAAATGGGCACATCCTGCAAAGCTTTTACAGTGTTTGCTTAGAATGAAAAGGGTTTCTGGGCAGACCTATCCTGATGCAAAACCTGGTCAAGTGAAAAACTGGTATTGCTTTCAGTAAGACTTGGCTCAAGATTTTTCACATCTTGCTGTTACCTACAAGGCTCCAATCAGAAAACCAGCCAACTGACAGTCTTGAAGACTTCTATGGTTATGATTTACAGCTGAAAATTGGTCTGTAGCATACTGTGGATATAGCTGGAAATACAATATGTTCACTCACAGTAGTCAACAGAGACCCACAACTGTCTATCTCCAGTTCCAAGCTTAACAGGTCTTAATTTGGCTGATATCTCTGCAATTTTATTAGCTAAGAGTTCCTGTCCTCTCACAGCTTGAAGTTGCCACAAAACTCTTCATATAGGTGCTTTACTTCTGCTAATGTCTTCACCCCCTCATACCTCTCAGCAAGTATCAGGGAAAGGCAAGTTCGGCCATAGGCTCTGGCCCACAGCTACCAACTTTGGCACAGGATCTAAGTGGCTTAAGGAATGACACCTTTAGTTTGAATAGACTGTGATGCAACCCTCTTGAAAGCTGGCAGTGATGTTTCGATTAATTTATTTCAACAAGAAGGAACAAAAGCTCTGAGAGCCAGCCCAGGTGGAGCTGCTTTCCAGACTGGTTGTTTAAGGAGCCTCTGGCCAAAAGGGTACCAGGGTGGAACAGTTGCACCTTTTGTTATGACTGTAACAGAGCTTGAATTACCTGGGTTTAATATGAAAGTCCTGAAAACTGCTCTTGGAATAGGCTGAATTAGGTTAATCATAAGCACCAGTGATTTTCCATTGTTCTGTGAAGAAGGAAAGCCGTTGGCTTGCAGTGACATCTTTCATCATTAATTAATCAAAATCTAGACATGCTGAATTGTGTATCACAACTGACTTCTCAACAGCTGCTGAAAGTACTAGAAAATCCATTCACTGCCACACAATAGCTGCCTTGATAAATCACAAAACAGAAGATAGTGTTTCTTACCTTTCGAAACGCTCAACACCAGGCTGAGCCACACAGCAAGGAACACAGAGCGCCTCATTGCCACTTCTGTTGCTGCTGCCACTTGCTGCTAAGCCTACGAGAAAGTGCCTTTCTCTTCTGGCGCCAGCTCATTTAAGGTCCCAGCAGCAGGTAAAGAGCTCAGCCCTGAGCTGACGTCATGGTGGCAAGTGGCAAATGATAAATTCAAGCGGTGTTCTTCTTCCTCCTTGGGCTGGGAGGAGATTTCTGGACCTGCAGTGTTCTTCCTTTAAGTCATAAACACTTGAGATCTGTTGACACAAGGAAGTTACTGCTAAATAAGCTGACATGGGAACTGACAGCGCACCAGCTATCCCCTGCCAGCTTTCCATACCAACACCTTCCGTGCAAATTAAATGAAGGGTGCAGTATAATCTAGTCTTAAAATGGAAGAGGTGACCCCATCCCAAGACATGCTAATTAAGCACTTGGAAAAGAGAAAAGAGTTCCTGGGATCCACACGCTCACTTCCCTTGCAATAAATTACCAGCACAGATGAGCTTCATTTCTCAAACTCCAATTATTTTTTTCTTATAAGCAAAATCTTATGCCAAAGCACTTCTTACTGCTTAACAGGGTAAAAAGAACCAGAAAACATGCACCTTTGACATCAAAGAAACAGGACTGACATTGCCCCTGCTGGCAGTGACCATGGCTGTTTTGTTTGCTGCCCTCTTATGTGTGTTGTGGGTTCACTAAAGCAGTGGGCCAAGAGAAGGAGGAGCAGGCAGGACAGCCAGCAGGTGTTTGTCTTTATCCAAGTGGCAGCCTTCCTTTCTTGAGAGGAAGCCTATTCCTGCTGGGGAGACATTTGTAACCAGGGATGGTCAGGCTGGAGCACGAAGCCTGCAGCAGATCTAGCAATTACAAAAATCCCGGAGGGCTGTGAAGCAGGTAACGCTGCTGTGATGCAGGGAAAATAGGTTGGAGACTGAGACTTTTTAACATTGCATTCGAGGAAGCTTCTGAAAATGGCCAGTGAGAGACCAAGAAGGGAAAAAATGTCTCTGTGGGCAGGATTTGGTTATCCCAAAGTCTCTTATTTTTAGCTGCCTCCCCTATCCAAGTTCTCTAGCTTTCTGCTTTGTGCTCCAGTAAAATGCACTGCTTGAGATCAGCTGGGCCACAGTGATTTCCAGTTCCTCCTTTTCAGGCAAAGATGTAATTTCTCTCATTTTGAAGGTCTGGGTGACTGTATCCTGCCATAGCTGGCAGCAAAGTCTCTCTCTGAAGTAAACACAGGTTATCCCATCATTATCAGACACAGACAAGAAGGATGAGCAACCCATCAGTGTATCCCCTGCAATGGCACTTCTAATGGCTGTGGAGCTGGCCTCTTCTGGCAGACTCCACTGCCAGCAACACAGGCAGGTTATGAACACACTTCTGAATGCCAAGTAACAGCTCAGTGTGGCAAATGCCTCTCCCTTCATCTGCTTTTGTTTGATCTTCTGTTTTAAGAACAAGAAATGCAGCCTTGGGTAATCTCCTATATTTAGAGAGTGGCTCTCCTTGAATGAAGGAGGGTGAGAGAGACCAGAAGTATTACTCAAGTCATTCCTGAGTTTAGGGTTGTCCTAAACTTTTAACTTGCACTGAACCAGGAAACAGTGCTGGCTTAACAGACAGCAAAACTGGTTGTGTGCTTCTCTGCTGGCACAGGGAATGAGCAGCCTTGTCCCTCTGCGAACACGCTCAGGATGCTGAGCCTGAAATGTGGGGTGTTTTGCCTGTGCCTTCCTTCGTCCCTCTGTCCCCAAAGCCCCTCCAGTGCAACCTGCTCCCCACAACTACCCCTAGTCCCCACAGTGACCCTCTGGCCACCCCCCTCTCGCTCTCTCTGCCCCTTCAGGCCATGCTGGATTCAGCTCCTGCCCTGCTGCTGCTCCCGCCCGTGGCCGTTGCCCATCCCAGATCATTTAATTCCTCCAGGGCCCTCCTTAAAACTGCTTTGCCAGGGAGCTGACAGAATAAGAGAAGGAAGTGCCTGGGAAATGTTTGTCCCGATTGCCCTGTGCCTCCCGGCTTGGCCAGTGTCCAGCCTCCACCTAATGCCACCACCACCCTTCCAGCTTCAGGGGACATCCAAAAACGAATCCCAAAGTCTTGTTAGAATAGCATATTTCAGTGCTGTGAGCCCCAGACCCCAGCAGGTGCTTCAGGTGGGAATGGGGGTGCAGAGGAGGACAAACCTGGCTATTGGAGGGTGTTTGGCAGAGCTGTATGTCACCCATCCTCTGGCAATGTCCATCTCCCAGACTTACACTCTCCAGTCTTCATGATACACCCCAATTTTCCAATGCTGCCTCAAGGTGCAGCTAGATTAACCCAGGTCTTAAAATCTCCCTGTTGGCTGTGAAGCAAATACGTGGGACCAAAAGAACTTCTCAGGGCACTATTGAAAATGAGGGCCAGGTCTTCAGCCAGTGTAAATGGTGCAGCTCTGCTGCCTAAACTAGAGACTACTGGTTGATTGTGCAGTCCTGCACATTAGAACTGCTCTCTACAGTGAATCCACATCAGGAGCTGGTGTATTACCTATATTTTTAAACTTTACTTTCATTCCTACCTGGTTGTTTATATTTATCACGATCACAGTTTTGGCAGTGTGAGTCATTTGCAATACAAAAGGCCCCAGTTCCTCCAGGAAATGAACAGACATATATCTCACAGACCAGAACTTTTCATCTCTGCTTGCCCTTCCCTGCACATTTTGTGACACACCAGTGGTCACAACAGGCTCTTTCCCAGGAAGGAGGGTGACAGGCTCTATGTGCCCCATTGCTTGATGATTTGTGGGGCAATTATTTATACAGATATGGTGGTTAAGGAGAACAGACACAGAGAATTACCAGAGAACTGATACCAGTGACATAGCAGCTCTGGTGCAATTACTAATTAAGTCATTAAGCACACATTTAGACAATAAAAAGTTGACTGTTAGCCCAGACAGACTCAGACAGCCACAGCAATTGTGATGTCCTGCAAGGAACTACAGAGAGAACTTCCTTTGCAGAAATAAATCAGTAACTTTCCACAGGCTGTAAAATCAAACAGTTGGGTGTCAAAACTCAAATATGACAATCAAGAACACTCAACAATTGTTATGGAATAAAAAATATGCTGTGTTTAGTAACAGTAATTGCTGTTGCCGATACTTGCTTATGGCAGGAAAAAGGAGTATCAAAGGTAAACAGCCTTATTTATCTATTAGAAAGTGCATAGTCCATAGCCTCATTATGTAAGTTGCATGTAATCAAGAGGCAATCATGCTGTCAGCAGACATACATTAAAGTAGGAAAAAGTGTCTTTTACAGCTCTTTATGTGCATCAGCTCAATACTTTTTTCCTGCTCATTTTTCAGTCATATTCCTTACTAGATTCCTATACATTTTGCTATTTCATGTAAATTTGGTTCATCCACTGTATATGACATATGTAAGTAGAAATATTTGTTTAAATTAGCTAAAAGTTAAAAAAAAATCTTCAGAAGGTTTAAATCAAATATTTAGATACAGATACAGATTCACATATAATCAGGGGAAGCAGATGCTCTTTAACTTCTTTTCAGGTGGCTCCCAAGACGGTTGAGAGCACACGCTATGGATGCAGTCAGTGGTCTCAGAGGCACTGGTATTCAAATCTGAAGTGGGCGGGACTGTTAAATTATGTGCTTATCCATATATCCAAAGATCTTTTACTTAGTCCCATGGAAATGTTGTGACCCATCCTTTTGCACTGTCAATTTCCTTAAAAGATATCAACATCACATAGAAAGTAGAATAACCTGAAATAGTCGTGGTGAGGGATCTCTTACCATGGGCTGAGCTGCCCTCTGTGGATGCTTGCCTCTTTTCATGGCTACTGGGGGAGCCAGACAGTGTGTTCAAACTGGCCACCTACCTTCTCACAGAACAGATGAATCCCACCTTAGTCCCATCTGATTGCTGTCACAGTTGTGCTGCTCTGGAGCAATACAGGAAAAAACTGCCCCAAATGAACCTACCTGCCATTGCCCCAGATGCTCTCCCACATCACGCCTCGTCTCAGCAGCCTGAGTTGAACTTGGTGTTCATCTGGATTCAAGGTGACCTCTTTTTTCCTTTGAGGAACACTCAGCTGTGAATTCTTCACTGTCCCTGGTGGCTTTTACTGGGACAGGACTGAACTCACTGTGGTCAGGTCCAGTGCTTTGCCCTTGCAAACAGCCCTGCTGCACCTGTCTCTCCCGAGGTTTTCCTCCTCCCCAACATGCACTCACACACATAAACAAACAACTTCACCGATTCCAGCAAAAATTAAACTGAGGAAAAATTAAAATTAGATTGAGTTGCTTGGTGCCACCAAGATAAATGTATCAGAACACAGCTTGTATTTCAGCTGAGCAGAATTTTATTTGGCACAACTAACAGAATATACCCATTTCCTCTTTGCTTTTCAATTTAGTTATCTGATCAGGAAGCACCATCAGAAGAACAGAAGAACTATGCCATTTCTTATTTTCTGGATTAGATTTATCATAAGAATTAAAACCACTGAAAAATTGCATGTATTTCTCTTTTCAGGCAAAACTAAAGACAATAAAAAAGCAGGGACATAGTAATATTCATTGTTTTATTGTATCTTTTTATAATACTGACTAGAACGCCAGATTTAATAATATTGGATGCAGGTATAAAAATAATCCAATCCTTAAAAATTATATTTTGCTACTACAGTACTGTATAATTAGTGGAGGCTGAAAATATGATACAACTTTAAATAATACTGGTTTAGAAAACATCCTCAGAACCCCAGAGACTTGGAAGCAAACATTCTGAGATAGAGGGAAGGAAATGGAGCAATGTCAAGAACATAAAGCAGGTTTACATTCAGGTTGTAAAGAAGCACAAACAAATGCTGAAAATTTACCTTTTGAAAGAGAGGTCGCAAAAGGTGAGTTTTACTACTGCAATTCTGAAAGCTGCTCAAATAAATCATTATGATTTTACACACCAAGTTTGACCTTCCGCTAGGAGAAAGTCCTGTAGAATTTAATAGGGTTTAAAGCAAATGACTAAGTTTAACAGAATTTCCTTTAAAAAAGGAAGGTAGTAAGTATTTACCCTGTTGAGGTTTTTTGGTTTGGTTTTTTTTTTCTTTAAAGTAAACCCATTCTAGCAGATTTTATTGGAGACTTTTTATGTCCAGTGAATTCTATAGCCATATCCAAGAGAAGTGATCAGTGTTTACTGTATTCCACAGGACTTTTCCATACAGGATTTTGCAGACCTGGGGGCTGCCTGTTGCAGTCATTAACCCAAGTAAGACTCCCATCCATTCTAGCATTTCACTGAAATAGAGACTGAGCGATTTAGCATTTAAATACCATTTTGGAGGAACATCAGGTACCCTCTTCGAGGTGTTCCCTCTACAAGGATATTATGCAACACAGATTAGACACAGAAGAGATGTCATCCCACACATGACCTCACAGTACTGAAGCCACACTTCTGCAAAATAAGTAAACACATTCTTTTTTGGTTTTTTTTTAAATTTTGGTATTTCTTACACCTTCATGGATTTCTCTCCTGCTTTTCAATTTCAGCAGTTCAAGGGAATGAAGAATTAAATTCACATTGAAAAGGTCCCAAACTCTTACAAGCACATACACAGCACATACTCCTTCTGAAACTAGGAGATCTTGCTTCATTTCTAAAGGGACAAGTAAGAGTGATCTGCAGAGCAGTTGATATGTGTGACTGCAGGAAGCATCTCTACATCCCTAGATATTACACGATAGGAAACAGGCTGGCTGACCAGTAAAACAACTACACAAAATTCACATTCATTCTCTTCCCAGGAAGCTGTTTCAGACCTTGAAGCTGTTTTGTCCATTCTCACATAACACAGGTCCTGCTACAGTAATAAGTATGCTTTAAAAAAAGAATAGATACAATACAGAAAGCCAGGAATAGTATCACAGAAATAGGCACACAGAGCCATGGGAAAGCATGTAGGTGACCCTGGTGATGGAGAAATTCAGGCCTAAACACAAAACTTCAGTCCATGGGAGAGTTACCCCAGTCACTGTAATGGATGGTGGATTACATCCTTTGTGTGTAAAGAGGAAAAAACATTAGTCAGCATAGGAAGAGCATTTAACTAAAATGCATCCGTTCTTGTTAATTTAAGGAAGAAAGCTAAAGATTACTATGAGGGAATGAAAAGTCCAGCTGGATTTGGAATGGATATGGCCATCGACCAGCATCAGAGACAAGCCTCGGGAAAGCACTTGGCGTATCTGCAGCGGTATCCAAACCCGCTCTGTGCTCACTCAGGTCCCAGCAAACAACCTGTACAAGTATTGGCACAAACATTTCACAATGACAAATACCTCTCTCTAACTGCAATTTATTGCTATTTTTAAAGCCTTTTACTACCCTTCAGTGTGGAGGCAGATAACTTTCATAAGCAGTAACTCCGTATGTGACTGTGCCAGTGGGACTTACGGGGAATGCCACAAGAGCAGTGAGATTCATTGCTGCTATAAAACCTAATGCTTTCAGTGTGGGGGAAAAGGGCATCAACCTGGCCTGCTTTTTCCACTTGTAGCCCAATGCAGTGCTGTGAGGTTTCAACAGTATGAAAAAACTACCCTGATTTTCCCAATGCAGCTGGAAGGACTGGCCAGGGCAAGCAGCAGGACACAGGAAGACTGTAAGTTCAAGCTGCCTTTTGAAAAATGCCTTAAATCTGCGTTTTCCTGATCAGTTCACAGGAACTGCCTCTCCTATGCTGACTGTCAGGGGTATTTTTGTGGGTAAGGGGTTTTGTCAGTGTAATTGGCAGAGCACCATAGCAGCAAACACATGCCTCTCACAACTTTTCCTGTCAAGCAAAAGAATTAGCATTTTTTTTCCCAAATTTAATTAAAAACACACCCACACAACTGCCCATGGGTCCTTGCTAACTGCTCCCCTCGCTTTCCACAGAAGCCAGGAGCAATAGCAGATTTATGAGCAGTGTTGGTATAGTTTTTCTTCCTTTCCCCACATCTGGCTGAACCACTTGCACCCTCCATACCAAAACCATGCCACTTCCCTCTTATCCCTTGGGAAAAACATCCAGTGTGCTCAAAATTTTTAATTTGGGGTAGCTAAAAATAATCTAAAAGAGAGATGAGAGATAAGCTGCATGTATTTAGACATTCTACAGGGACTTAGGTAGTGAACAGAGAAGCATCTGATTTGGAAAGTGGGTTTGAGGGCACATAGAGACCCTTTCTATACCCAAGAGGAGTAACAAGCCCCACTGCACTGCCAGAGGGTGCTTTGTTTATGGCAGACACAGAGAGGATCCTGGTGGCAGCTGTACACAGAGACAACCTGCACTGAAACAGGCCACATCCCTGCTGTGGCTGGGCAAGTCCCTACTGCTGGGGTGGGGCAGTGAACACTTGCAGTAAAACAACCATCATAAATTGTGACAACACAGTGCACTGCACCCACCCCTTCTGTCCTGGTGGAGCTGGGAGCAGGTGGTGCCTGGCGGAAGACAGAAGCACTGCAGCACAGGTTGCAGCTGGGCTGGTGGAGACCCAGGGGCTGAATCACCCCAGGCTGCCTCTGTCACCTTTGCAAAAGCTTCCTGGACCACTGTGGGGGAAAACACCTGATTCCTCCGGCCTAAACTCTCTCGTGCCTGCTGAGCAGGGCCTCCTAGGACACCCAGAGAAGGTGTGGCAGTTCAGGAGAGACCCTTTTCCTCCTCCTCCTGTGGACTGTGCATTGGCTCTGTGACTCCTTTCTCACCCAAGCTAAATAGAAGGTCAGGCTGCAATGGATAAACCCTCACAAGAAATGCCCCAATGTTTACCTCCTATGGCAGAGAGAAAATTTCAGTGGAATAACACTCTCTGTTTCAGAAAAGTCCAAGTTTTCCAGTCCTCACTCAGAAAATCTTGCTGGATTTACTGAGACTCTTTCTCCCCAGATACACTTTAAGAAGAATTTTAAGACCGTTAAGATATTAAAATTAATTACTTGCAAACTTTTGTGTGCTCTCAATTAGAAATAGTCCTATCTCAATTCCACTCAAATCCCTTGCAATTTGCAATGTGCTGGGAGATACAGACCAGAAGTTATGTTCATATACTCTTTGTACAGAGGGACTGATCTGCAATTGTGAGTTGGTGTGTCATACTTTGTACTTGACACGCAGAGGTTCATCTCCTAGTCTATGAACTAACCAAGCAATTAAACATCTTTGCCTATAAGCACGGGCCTAAATGCTTCCCTAGCTGAGAAAATGCTGGCACATGGTTACATCCTAAGATTGTCGTCATTGCTGGGACACCTCCTTTATCACAAGCTGCTTTCTCAGAAAGGGACAAAGTCCAGTGCTTGTCTATAGGCTTTGGACTTAGATTTACCATGAATTGCAGCTTCCTCCTTTCTTTTGTAACAAAGACACAACTCTGCTCCATACCATGGGAAAGGCAGTCCTTTCTGTTCTGGGCACTCTCAAAAACAGAGTGCAACTCCCCCACACAGAAACGACCCTGCCAATCTCCTGTCTGAAGGATCCCACAGCACAGCAAATTCCTTAGTTCTCATCTGCCAATGAATACCATGCAATTAAGAGATCAGCTGCTAACAAAAGGGAGAAGAACATCATTCATGGACTGCAAACTGATCACTGCGGCAGGGAACAGCTAATTCTTGTGCTTTACCTGTTATAGTATTTTGGATACTGTAAGTAGAGCTGTCCTTTTCCTTAGGCAGCTGTACTTCCCATTAGCATCCATTCCTTTCCCCCTGTGGCTGAGATCAGCTGTGTACTACCAGCTGCAAGGCTGATTATGGATCAGACAGGCATGAAGTTGCATGCATTGTCACCAAAAGTTCATGTAAGTGCAAAGGATACTGCCCCAGGCATCAACAAAGCTCTGTTTTACTGCAAGCCCACACTGGTGCTTCTACATAGTAGGCAAGAGATGAGGCATAAAAAAGACACTGTTTGTGTGCTGTGGCTGGTGCACCAAACTGTGTCTCCTCAAACACATCTCTGGCACCTTTCCTGTCCTGCAGTTTTGAGAAAACAGAAACAACACTGAGCAGGGACCAGAAACCTCTAAGCTAACACAGCAATAATTGCCTGTTGCTATCTCCCTTTCTTCTGGGTACCTGTTCCTGAGCTTTGATAGAGAACACAACAGCCTTTGCAGTGCTGGGAAAGGATCTGGGAACTCACACCATCTGTAGGATGCAAGTACCTGCTTCCTGATGGGGGGCTCCTCATCACCCCAGGTTTGCTTCCAGTGAGCAGCCACACAACACATGATCATCCAAACTGCTGCTCTTATTTGGGGTTAGGCACTTTGGGGATGCACCCCATGATCCTCAATGCTTCAGTGAGCTGAGCTACCTAATGAACTTGCTTGTAGGCACTGTCTTTTAAAGCACGGTGGGGGAGAAGGGAATATCAGCTTATGTACACACTGCAGATATGGGGGGTTAGTGACTAAGGAACTGTGCTATTTGTTATCCTCATACAAGCAGCCACCTTGAATTAAAAGCACATTCACATTCCAGAGGAGAAACTGCATCTGGACCTTGTATCTAAACAGGGTTTGGATGACTCGGATTAACAGTGCAGTAAAGATAAGCGGTAAATATACTTCATTATATTTCATTATATTTCCTGCATGAGTCGGGGCAATCCCAAGCACAAATGCAGGCTGTTGGAGAATAGAAGGTAGCCCTGAGGAGAAGGACTTGGGGTGTTGGTTGATAAGAAGCTCAACATGACCCAGCAATGTGCTCTCACAGCCCAACTGTGTCCTGGACTGCACCAGAACCAGTGTGGGGAGGAGATTCTCTCCCTCTACTCTGCTCTCCTGAGACCCCACCTGCACTGCTGGGTTCAGCTCTGAGGGGGCCCAAGATAAGGAGAAACGAGTCCAGAGGAGGCCACAAAGATGGTCAGAGGCTGGAGCACCTCTCCTGTGAAGACAGTCTGAGAAAGTTGGGGCTGTTCAGCCTGGAGAAGAGTAGGCTCCAGGGAGACCTTAGAGAACTTTCCAGTAACTAAAGGAGGCCTATAGGAAATCTGGACTTTTCACAAGGGTGTGTAGGGTTAGGACAAGGGAAAATGATTTTAAAGCAAAGAAGGTAGATTTAGATTAGTTATAAGGAAGAAATTCTTCATTATGAGAGTCGAGAGGCACTGAAACAGGTTGCCCAGAGAAGTTACCCAATCCCTGCAAGTGTTCAAAGCCAGCTTGGATGGGGCTTTGAGCAACCTGGTCTAGCGGAAGGTGTCCCTGCTTATGGCAGAGGGGTTGGAACAAGTTAATCTGTAAGATCCCTTCCAACCCAACCCATTCTAAAGTTCTGTGATTAGTGTATCTCTTCCAATACCCAGTTTAGGTCAGAATAGAATCCATGAGTTTCAATCTTATCTTTGGTGAGAAATGCAATAACTTACATTCTTCAGCTTCTACGAATATGAACGAACACACCTGGGTGAGGAAACTTGCCTGGTCTGAATCACTCGAAACCGGGATGGAAGAAAGAAAAACACTTCAACATAAGTGATCTTTGCTATGCTAGGATTGCAAGCATCATGTTTTTGTCTTCCTTAAATGCAACTGACTGCAGTGAGCCCTGTTTTTGCAATGCACTGAAAGCCTCCACAGCTCCTACAGAACTCGAGGTGGACTGTGGAGGTTTGATAACATGATGTTCCACCTTCAGTGCCCAGAATTCAGGTTCCTCCGCCCAGCCAAGGCTACAGCATTATTGATCCTTCACAGATTCCTTATAAAGAGCACTCTAAATTCACAGTTCATCTTTTTCTTCCCTGTGATTAATTATTTAATATTGTATTGCTGTTTCCACAGGCATTTAAATCCTTGCAGAGAAACAGAGCCCCAGAGGATCCCATGATGGCATGTAGTGGCATCACTTCTGAACAACATTGGTTGACAAAACAACAAATTCCCTATATACAGAAGGTTTTCAAAGCAGCACATAGGCACAACTGTGCCTTTTTTCAGTTAAAATTGCAGTGGTGTGACTAACCTTCCCGCTCTCCTTGGAGACAATCAACCCATGAATTCAGCCAATATCGCCAGACACTGGGCTTCAACAAGGACCCAGACATCTGGAGAACTTTTACCACTGAGAAGGTGAGGGCCAGAAGACAAGCCAGCTTCCCTGTTGTGCACGGAGCAGACAGCAATGCAGCGGTGTAAAAGGGAGTGGACAAACTTGCCCTACCAAGAGCAGTTGCACAGTGAATCTTTGCATGAAGGCTGGCTAGGAAGACAAGCACAGTCAACAGTGAGCGAGATCTGTAAACAAGACACTCCCTAGTGGTATTCAACGCAGAGTGCTGGGCACAGTTCATCTGCCTGTACTGATCCATGCTTGCCGTGTAGCGCAAAGAGTGAAGAACGAATACGGAGTACACATGTCAGCTTCCTTCTGGGTCTTTTAAAAATGTGCTTCTTGAGCCATCCCCTCCTCTTCCTCCTCCTCTCTGATGCTCAGCAACTGTGACCGTCCCTCAGGGCAGCAATAATCAGCATGAAGTTCAAAGTCCTTCCTATTAAATGGGAAGAGTAAGATTGATGTGGCCAGAACTACCCAGGAGACAGATTGTACCTGGGGATTAAGGGCCACACAACTGTGTCAATCTTCCACTCCCTCCCCACTCTCTGCTAAAAATAGTCTCTTCTTCTGGTTTCGTCACTAATGAAGGACGGATTGTATTGTCCAGGGTAGATGCATGAATGTCGAGATCCAGGCAAACCAGTGTAGGGAGGATAAAGTCCATTTCTTTCCAGCTCAGGATTTCTCAGTCCAGTTGGCTGTGTTAGAAAAAAAAATTAAATAAGAAGGGTCTTATTCTCACACTCAAATCCTCCTTCAGGCACAGCCTTACCACATTTCCTTGCCGTTAGTTCAGTAGCTGGAAGGAACAATGTGATCTCTAATGATCTCTATAATTTAGTATGATTTTTGCTGTATTGCCCAAAGGGATCATTATGATGAAATACAATTTCGACATCTGGCCAATGAAAGACTTGAAGTTTACCTGACTCTACCAAGTGCAGTCTAGGTACACAGTTAATTTTTAATTTAAGAAAAAAATCTACTGCTGAGCTCAAGTATTGAAACAACTGTCATGAAAAGGATATCGTCCCAGAGCCATCCTTAAAGGAAACAATTCTAGAACATCAAAGTTAGTCTCCTGCCTTGAATATTACCTGGAAACACTTCTCTTCCCATTTACCATAGGTACCTCCTCTCCCAACACAGGCCCTTGAATTACATGTCAAATACAGAACGATCTGACCTTCCTCTCTCTTCCCTTCTTGTAACTGAGTAAATCTCCTGGGGACACTTGATGGAGGAACACTGATGTCTAAGATCAAGACTGTACAATCCTTTCACCCAGTGAAAAACATGAAGGCACTTGGTCTGATCTGTTGCAGAGCAGATCCATTCAAAGCCCTCATCACCCTACTGCTCGCTCAACAGTTTCGCTTTCTAGTTCCCAGTATAATAAGAGTCTTAAAAAAAAATTAGGACATGCATTTTCATTTTGAAATATCTCATTCTTAGTTGAAGCATGAAGGAAGATTATTTGCCTCCATGCTGTACAACCCACTAAATTTGCCAACTGGAAAACTTAAAATATAAGCCAGGAAAATAGTAATGCTCTCTGTTCTTTGCTCTGGAAAGCAAGGAGTCCAGAATGTGTGATTTGAGTAAAATCCTGCGACCTTCACTCACATGAGTAACCCACACACACCTTAAGTATATGTTGCTGAAAATGAGTGACAGGTGATACAGCAGCACCACAGCTCTGGATACAGACATTAGCAGATGGTACCAACCATGACATGAAGTCTTGTGCTTGCATCTTTCTGTGCCCTACACAGCCTATTACTCCTTATTCCCTCAGAGCTCAAGGGATGCTCCTTATGTACCCTGGAGAGGGAAGGAATAGAAGAGAAGAGGGGTCCTCAGTGACCAGCATCTTCCTATTTTGGGGCAAAGTTCCCCAGACAGAGGTTTCAACCTTCCACTTCGTCAGTGAGGGTGGACAGGAGAAAACTGCCTACAGGGAACCCTAGCAGTCTGTCCTGGAACTTTAACTGTCCATCTCTACTCTAGGATTGGGTTTTTGGGGCATTTTTACCAAAATATTCCTAGACATTTCCTAAGCATTCTCCCTAATGACATCTCTGTGATATTCACCACAGGTAATAACTAAAGCCCATAGGAGTCCTGCTGCCTTACTGTCTGAGGAAGACATTTGCTTTGCCCTTTTGTCTTTCAGGAAAGGGGTCTGTGCTTCCATAAATCAAGGAGTATCTCTTTCCTGTGTGAGGCACAAAGGGTTAAAAGTTAAGCTATGGATAGATACCGAATAGTAGACATCTGTCATCTGCAACAGGTTCTTGGTGCTTCCGTTCTCCTGCATCTCGATGGTCTCTCTGCCCCACTCCTGTGCCCGGGGATTCTTCGGGTATTCAGGATAAGGTGACAGCTGGAAATCGCCACTCTTGAAAATCAGTTTACTTATGTCATTTTTATTCTTCCTGTTTATAAAAGAATGAGGGAAAACGAAAACTTACAACATATCCTGCTATCTTGTATATACTGCTGACACAATCTCAGGAGAGATCATTACTTGACAAAGATCACCTCAGAAGGACTATAGGCCAATCTTCTGCTCCGAAGCCAAGTCAGATATGAAATCAAATCATGCAACTCAGGGCATTATCTGGTGGGATTTGAATTCTCCATTGATAGAGACGGCAACCTCCCTGAGGTTGCCACCTATTCCACTGCCTTACCGTTCTCTTGGTGAAAGAATTTTTCCCTACATTCAGTTTGAACCCCTCCTGTTCCAGCTTGCTCCAGCTATGCCCCTTGTCTCTTAAAAACAAGTGTGTTCATCTAAGTCAACGAAAAACTCATGGAAATTGAGGGGAAAAAAGTATAGGAGCCCCCATGCTATTAATTATAGCACTTGTAGGCACTATGTTCATTCCTAAGAAGGAAGACCTGCAAGGAGCTGGCCTGAGTGACACGAAATGTCCCTCCAGGACTATAATGTTGCATGAGTGGACTTTGGTGACATTTCCAGTTCAAAGCAGAGTATCCTCCAGGAAGTCACATAAGCTGCCAAAGGCCAGGACTCATGAGAACATCAGTCCATCCCTGTGGAGATCTGCAGTGTGGGGCCTGGAGTTGTGCTGGCCACCTCATCTCCTGGCTGGGGTGTGCTAGCATCCCCCGGCTCAAAATATGCGGTAACAGGGGCACACCACTGTGCCCCCCAAACCACTGCCACGTCTATATTACTGATAAATCCAGCTGCCAACTTTATCAGAGAGCTTTGAAATCCTAGATTTGGGGACTGGAATGGTGGGGAGAGGGTGTTACTGCAAGGCATCCCTTTTCAGATTACATAAATCACAAAACAGCTTCCTAGGCAAGCACATCTCGTCCAAAGCCACCTGCTGGTATGAGAACTGGAGCAGGGGGGGGCAGTGTGTGTCTGAGAGGGAGAGACACAAAGAGTGAGAGCACATGAAAGACTTGTCCATAAAGGTAATTGAAAATAGCCTTAAATACACTCAAACTCCACTTGAACAATGGCAAGTAACCTCTCCTGTTGCCTAAACTTCTCCTTTCTACTTAGCTTGCACTTGTGAAGTCTGCTTCCTGGCTTCAGAGCCTTACAGCTCTGTGTGGGAAGGACTCCTCTGACTCTCCATCCTTAGAAGACATGATTCCCAGGTGTATCTTTAAGAGACACCCAATTCAGTTGTTAAGCCTGGCTGCTGGGTGAAAAAAAGAGAAGATATGTCCGAAACGAAAGCACAATGTTATACTTCAGTATCTCTGATTAACCCACTTGCTTAGCTTATGTTTTCACCTATGTTTTGGTCCTTAGCTATCCTACGTTTTAGTCCTTCAGAGTTCATACGTGGAGCTCTGAGTGTGGTGTAGTGCACCGGGAGGATACCCTGGGTGGGCTGGGCCTGGCAGTGGTACCTACCGGCAGCAGGTGACAATCAGTGCTATGCCCATGATCAGCAGCAGTCCCCCTCCTGCAGCTGCAATCACCACGGTGATGAGCTGATACGCTACAGACGGGAGAGACACAGACTCAGAAACAGCCGTGTGGTTTTAAACCCCAGTGTAACATATCCACAGTCCCCATGCAAAGCGATTAACTGTTTATTTCCCACCTTCCCCCCCTATGTAAGCAATATTGCCTTAAATTTTCAAGTGATATAGAAACAAGTTCTTGTTTCCCTAAGGAATAGATTTCCTTCACTGCTAGATCAGAATGATTCAAATGGTATTTCATGGGTTCACCTTCAAATATCTTGCTTCAGCAGTGCCCACTATATGTGCTATACTGACAGATTGTCCAGGGAAAGGAGATGATCTTTCCTTAGGAGATAGCATTAAGTCAACTTTGTCAAAGAAGGTCCACAAAATGACTTGCAACAGAAAGTGAAGAAACAAAAAACACCGACAGAAGCAGCATGTACCTACTGTATTTTAGACACAATCACTTGCAATTACTTGTTTCATATGTCCCATTTCTGACACTGCGGAAAATAAAATAAATGAAATTTGGTACTCACGGTTTCCACAGTTGAATCCACCCAAGCCAAAGGGGCAGCTGGGAACAGAGAACAACAGGGAGTTTCAGCGGCTCTGTTGGGCTGACAGGTCACCAGAGCAAGGATGGTGGGGTAGGAGGAGGGCAGAACAGTCACCATACCTCACACAGGTCTCGTTTTCCAGCTTATATCCATCTTCACAGGCTGAAACCAGAGAGAAGGGCCGTGAGCACCGCGTAGTGGAGCCGGGAGGGATTTCCCACCGCCGCTTCCCAGGGCAGCCTCACCTCTGCCACCCCAGGGGCGCGACCGCACCGCGGCTGCACAGCAGGAACGCGATGCGCTTTGATGGGATGCTGGATGTCCTCTGGTTTAGGCAAAACATCGCGCACTTAAATTCACCTCCCGCTGGCTTTAATGGAGCCATTTCAGGGCTTCCAGGCAGAGCCAGCCCAGAGCCTGGCACAGGGAGGGCTGCTGGCAATGTAATTCCCAGCAGAGCTTCTTCTTGCCCAAAGGAAAACTCACTGCACACTTGTACTGCTTCACGCAAAACAGCAATGTAAAAAATCTGACAGTGCCTCCAGTTTTCATTTTGAAAGCCCATTTGCTTTAGCACTGGTGCGTGTTATTAATTACTTTCAAGTGTTAGTACTGCAACAAGATGTTATGCAAGCACAGTCAGGGTGACCCAAAGTGGTATGCTAATGGTTTTTTCTCATGTCACCTTCTTTTCTGATCTTTCAAATTTGCAGCTACATCAAATTTTGAGAGGTCATATTTTACTATACCATAGAAATTGAATTTATTTGGTCTAAACAATCCAGAAAACTGCTATGTGCAAAATGTTGGTGAAAAACTGAAACCGTTACTTCAAAATAAAATAATTTCCGTGCTTATGGACAGCTATCCTAAATTATCTGAGGAAATCATATTACCTTTCTGATGAACAGCAAATGGGATGATACATTGGACACACAATTTTAAGATTCGAATTACTGATAAGATCACTGCTTTTCTCAG
This sequence comes from Edolisoma coerulescens, assembly GCA_013397115.1. Taxonomy (NCBI): domain Eukaryota; kingdom Metazoa; phylum Chordata; class Aves; order Passeriformes; family Campephagidae; genus Edolisoma; species Edolisoma coerulescens. The sequence continues at coordinate 287,685 of VWZW01005255.1, read as the reverse complement.
CAGTAGCCCCACCAGAGCTCTGGCAGATCTGCTGCCTTTTGCAGAGGCAGCGAAGGTGGTCACTCAAAGACCTGGGCAGGAGTGATACAGACAGAGTCACTTTGGGCAGAGGGACAAGCCAGGACCAGCAAGGCAGCAGCCCTTGGGGGTCTGCAAGACATCACCCGAGAGTCTGGGAAACCCCCTGTAGCACATTCCCCAGGGAATTGTTAAATGAAAACAAAAATGCTCATGGATTTTTTTCCCCCTCAAACACTATGTGCTGTCACAGAATTTCCCTGAATTTAATTCCAGTTTCAAATCAAATAGCTGGGCTGGAACTACATTTTAGAGAAAGACCCAAGACTGATTTTAATATTTTCAGTGACAGACAATCAACCGCAGCCCTGGATGCTCACAAAGTTAATTTTCCTCAGCCAATAAAAAAATTCACCTTCTTTCGGTCTGAATTACCCCAGTGTCAAATTCCAGACTTTGGATGTTTGCTTATTAGATTGGAAAAGATTATGTGATCAGGTTTCTCCTCACCACCACCAAATCATTCCTTTGTCTTTAATAACACCAAGGCCACTCAGATCTTTGAGTCTCCCTAATTATTGCAGCTTCTTTCTGAATGCTCACAGGTTCTCTTGGACCCTTTTTGATTTCTGGTCCCCAGAAATAGATGTTGCAAGCCCAGTGATAACAAAATTTCCCATCTTCTGCCTGCCTCACACCCTCAGGATGTGCAGACACAGGAGAGTGCTGCACTCACATCACTTCTGTGCCTGTAGACACAGACTTGCTGTAGCAATGGGCACCAGCAACAATGGTGGGGGCTGATGTCCACGATACCTGGTCTTGCACACCTCTCTCTGCCCTTTATAGCCCCACTACTCCTTCACCACCTCCCTCCCTCAATTTATTTTGCCAGAGCTGGGGATCAGGAGGGTGAAGCTCATTACACAGGCCCCCTGCTGCACTTCACTGTGATGCTTTTTGTACTGGATATATTTTTCTCCCTCTAAGATGATTTTTTTGAAGTAAAGGAAGAGACCAGAGGTAACTGTGAAAGAGTTAAGAGCCTCAGTCAACAAACAGCCAGGGTGAGGATAGTAAATCCCAAAGGATCCTTGCCTGGCTCATTCATCTCACTGAGGCATTAGCGAAAGGAGACTGGATGGGTTGCTCCTTTCACTTGCTAACAAAAGCAGACTGAAAACATTATGGAGTGAATGTTCTACCAGAGCGAACCACAGGATCAGGCAGTAACAAAAAGTGCAGTGGAAGGGAGGGAGGCATCACCTCACAGCTCACTGGAGTTGCCTTCTCTAAGGAGCACAGCAGTCGTGTGTATCCCAGCCCCAGTCCCAGCTCCAGCCCACCACCTGCATGGTGGGAATGCCTGCAGGAGCGGGCAGGCAGGTGCTGGAGCCCACCCTAAGCTCAGCCCTAGCCCAGGAATGTGTGTGGGCACACACAGCTCAAGCAGTTTCAAAGCTGGAGCTGTGCCATGGGCAGGAGCAGCCTTGGGACCTCGCTGGCACACAGGTCTTGGGTCAGGAGGATATAGGGGCAGTAAAGAGGAAAAGCAAGATCCTGAATATGCATTTCTCTGTCTTACTTAAAAACTTGGTGCTTATGCATTTTCCTCTCCTGACAGTGTCTTTTCCTGCCACTTTGCTTTCTCCTTTGGCATCTTTCCTGCTCCTTTGAACACATTCCCAGGAGAGCTCTCACTGTCACACTCACTTGGCAAGATTTCAAACACAAGCAGGGAACAGAGGAAAGGCCTAAGTGTCAGGGGCCAAGCAAAGCTATCAAGTTGTGCTCTTCAGCCTAAGATTCCTTTGCCTTCCCAAAAGACACTCAGGGGTCTCTTTGGAGACCTGCTTTGCTGCTCCTTGCTTCATTCCAGAAACACTCTGTTCTAGTAAAAATAGCATGCCCTTGAAAAGCTGACACATCAGGTTTGTTGCTCTGTTACTGAAATAGCTCTGAAGATACTGAGAAGGTTAAAAATCAGCAGCAACCCAGAGACACTGAACAGCACAGCAAGAGGTACCATGTCCAACATGTTGGAACTCCTGTGGCTCAGAGACCCAACCCTTCCCTGGTCCATGCTTTTTCAAGCATGTACCTGAGGACAGATGCTACAAGGAGGACAGAACAAACCCTGTGGGTCAGGGTAGCCAATTCTCCCAGCCTTCCCACGGGGGAGACCGGACAGGGCAGCACAATAGCCATTTCCCTCTTTGCAAATACTATAATTGGACCTACTACACCACATTTTCACAACCTACAATGAGGGTCGGATGCTCACGAGACCTCGGTTCCTGTTTAGGCACTAAAAGGGCAGAGATTTTCAAAGAGGCTGGTGTATTGTATGCTATATTTATCAGCAAAATAGGCCTAAATATCAAATGGGGGCCATGGCTTGGCTTTTGGACAAGCCTTTAAAAATCCCAACCACCTGGCTTGCCCAGATGGGCACAAGTGATAATGAAAATCTGGTATCTTGTCAGAGAGTGGCACCATGCAGTCAGTGCTGCCCTCACGCCTCTGCACTACAGCCTAAATCCCACATCAGCCCTGTCCCTCAGACACTCTCAAGCTGATCAATAAGATGTTTCCTACTGACAGCAGTGAGATGAAGGTGGAATTGAGGCCTCACTGTTTACAGATAAGGTTTTTATATTTTCCACAGCAAACAAGCTTCTTAAGTATGGAGTAATCACATGTACAAGATCTTAGATCTCTTAGCCCTCTGCAAGCATCACATCCAAGTGCCTCATGGCCTTTCAGGTATTTATCTTCACTGCTTGGCAAGAGATATGAACAAGACAAATAGAGTAACTTTCCTTGGGTCCCCACTTGTCCATGATGGAACATGAACTGGGTAAAAACCTACCAAGTTTCAGCTCAGCTCCTCACTCACTACATAAGCCCCTCTGACTTGGGGTTGTTGGAGATGCTCAATATTTCCCAAAAGAAATCCTTCCTCCAACATACAAGATGAGGGGAAGGAAGGAAAACACAAAGGGAAAGGCTTTGTCACAAAGGAGCCACAGAGTGAAGGAGAGGCAGGACCATGACCGGGCATGCAGAGATACCCATCTCTGAGCTGTCCCTCCCAGAGTCTGCAGCACATGAGTTATTTCCAGGCACATTTTTCTCACTCTAAGATTTGGAACCGACAAAACATCTCCTCCTATTTCAAGAGCAACCCAGCAGGCAGTGCCAGAATCAATATATAACCACCACTGCAATTGTTATTGATTTGTCATCAGAAAACTGCATTTCTTAAGAAGTCCTACAGCAACCACAAACTAGGGAATGGACATCCTGATCCTACAGAAGTCATTTGAACACTGGCATGCAAAGACTTTGTTTAAAATACAACAAAACCAGATTTTTTGATCTCAGGAGTAGCTAAAAAATAATGCAATCCTTAAGTTTAAAATTTCTATTTGGAACCCAGCTGAAAAATAAATTCATTATCATTTTCAGATACAAATTTTTAAAATACTGATGATGTATTATTATAAGCTTGTGAGTTTAAAGCACTTCCCCTAAGTTCACTGAGAGTTCAGACAAAATCAAAACAGGCAGAGACACACGTCATCTCAGCTCTGTGCCACTGAACTGGAGCCCAAAGCAGCCAGGCCCCCTTCTCCCTCTCCTCAGTCACTGTGACTCACAGCATGCTCCAGAAAGAGATAATATTATTCCTAGAGAGAGATTATCTGCTGAAAAGCCCCCTAACTAAATAAAAGAAACTTGAGCTGCTAATATTTATTCACAATATTGAGGGTTTTGCATGCACAGCACTACACACACACACTCATTTCCACTGGAACAAAAACTTTAAGGAAAATTCAGGTGAAATACACCACATAAAGAGCAATACCTCTGCAGGAGTGGTCCATCTTGTTGTATTTGAAGTACCCACTTTTGCACTGGCAGAGCGCGACTCCATCAAAGTCGGTGCATTCTGAAGTTTCCTTGTCACATTCAGGGTCTTTCTGTCTGCACAAGCTGCCAACTGTTGGATTGGAAAGAGGTGGCCAACATCAGCATGGTTCTCTCTGAGCCCACCATTACACACATTTACTTTCCCATGGGGCATCCCATTCAGTTGATGTGCTGCTTTAATCTCTTTTTTTTTTTTCTTTTTAGTAGTATTTGTTCCATTAGGAGAGAGTCAACATTACCCTATGTCACCATTTCTTGTGTATCTACCATCACTTGTACAGACAAATAGAGGGGGTGAATAATAAATGTTTCAATTCGGAAGCAGAAGGGGAAATGAAAAAGAGAAATCTGGTTTGGCTCAAGCTCAAACACATTCATCCCCTGACACAGTTCAACAAATCAATTTTTAAGTTTATATCAAGCGAAACATTTTGCTCAGACCAAACCAATTCTTTTCCATTTCAGAATTAAGCATTGTATTTTTTCATTTTTCTAACAAAAAATTTGTACTTTCATTTACGTTACTGTGAAGCAGTGTTTTAATACAGAAAGTCAGACTTGTTACAATGAGCATTCAGCAAAACTGTGGCTAAATGATGGAAATTTTGACATCAAATTTACATTTTTTACTGGGAGGTCAGACTAAATGGAATGAATGAATAAATATTCATGAGAAATAGGATTTTATGGAAAATATGTCACTCATTTGGCACTCTCCTTTTATAAACCTCTCCTTGCTAGATCAATTTTTTTTTTTATCTGATGTCTTTTTTTTTTTCAGGTACTTACACAAGAATATAATTTGTTTCTTATTCTGCTTATTTCAAGTTAGAACTTGACTTTACAGAAGTATTTTATCAGAGGTAATGGGTAGGTATAATCTGAGCAGATTTACCCAAATACTTTAATGCAATCCATGGGCAGAGTGTGGCTTTAAAATACAGCACATTTCAATAAAAGCACACACTCAACTTCTCATCTGCACGTTTACTTTGCCAAAATGATACCAGGGGTTTCCCACAAAACCCGGGCTAAGCGTTGCCACCCTTCATCCTCCTCGAGGCCAAACCTTAAAGCCTTGAACTCAAAAGTCATAAGACTCCACGTGCAGCAGTTTCCTTGCAGGAAACTCTTTCAAGGATCCTGAGGTACCTCTCACAGCTACGTCTCCTCTCTCACTCCCTCAGGAAGTGAGAACTGGGAGATGCCAGGGCACACCATCGCGGTCCACCTGGAGAAGGTCATGCACACCACCAGTGTCCTTCTCCACATCTTTCTGTGCTGTATCCACATTCCCCTCTAGCAGATAGAGGATTCAGAACAGAAATCAAAAGGTCTTAATTGTGAACCATTTTACAACCTGCAACACTGACTGGGCAGGCAGGAGAGCAGAGCTCACCGTGCAGCCTCCAGCAGCTCTAATTGAGTTCACTGGCAGGGCTTTGTCTCTCGGCTTTCACACCATGTCCCTGGCTCCCGGCCCTGTGTGTGGCATTAAGATTTATGGTTTTTTGATCTGGCTGGGCCCAGTGTCACATCCCAGAGATGAAAGGCTGCCCTACAATGCCTCTAATCCTGTGCTGCGCAATATTTTCACAGAGAGGCAGATTTCTCACACATGTGGCAAAGATAAGGCTCGGTATCTGCATACCTTTTGTACTGTGAGGTTCTTAAGATGACTCCCATTTAAGTAAGATAAAAAGATTCAGAGGGATTTTTCCAAATGGCAAAACGTTCTCCCCCTGTTATAAAAGGAGCCAAATAAAACATCCTTTTCCCCTCCTGCCACAGTCCCTCCAGATGCTATTTACCTCTGTGGAGTGATTTCAGGCTGGAGATGAACTGGCAGGCCTCAGTGGGAGATTTGCAAGCTCGAATGTAGCTTTTCACACTGCTGATAACATCGTAGAAAGTCACGTTGGATGCTAAAGAGAACGTGGATTGCACTGAAACATGCACAAAATTTGCCTCCCTAACAAAAAACAAAACAAAACAGCCCTGAGTATCATGGGTCAGTCTGATGGCATCATTAGCACCTTATACATAGGACTGTTACTAACACAGGCAATGCTTATCACAGACACAGCACTACATGCTCACTGAAAGAGCCCTGCACTGTAACTGATCTTATAACCAGGACTAACCAATACACGGAGAGGAGAATATGGAGCTGGAAGGGATGCTGGTAGCTCACTTTGGAACAACCCATAAATCCCTCCTGGGCAGCCCATCTCCAAGCTGCTCAGATCACGAGGAGAGTACCAAGTGAGCCAGGCAAGCTGGTCAGGCATTCCTCATGCCCTGTACCACTGCCAGGCCGGATTGTATCAAGCCCAGCGCTGACTCAAAACGGAGAGTGTGGATCTCAAGTTGAAGATCCCAAATGCTCAGGTTTCTCATTCTTCCTCTGGTAGCCTTAGCCTTACCTGTTTGCCTTAACTGTGGAGTGGTGGTATCCTGGCAAGCCTGACAGCGATGCATTGAGCTGCAAGGAAGGAGAGAGCAGCTGTTAGTGCCCCAGGGGATGATGGAGGGAGGCAGCCCCACGGTTTATAGCATGGGACAGTCCTCCTGAGTCACTGACACCATCCCCTGTGTTTCCCAGAGATGCCTGCTGAGACCAAGGGCACTCTGAGCATCCTAGGGGTTCATCTGCTCTATAAGAGACATGCGCTGCCCTGTTTCCAGTAAGGGATGGACAAAGGGATGGACCATTGCACAGCCTTGGACAAAAACAAAGCCCTGGGGATTTTGACATGAGCATCTGCCTGTGGCCCTGCTGTGTAATGACCACAAAGGTCAGGGATCACCCGGATGTCAGCAGGGAGAGAGTCCTGTGCAAGGCCAACCTCAAAGCAGCCCCCTTGGAGACTGCAGAGCTTCCAAGGAGCCTCCCTGACCCTGGATCTGTGGAGGCATTTGTATTTACTCCCCAGCACAAGCTGTGCAGGCAGCATCACAGTGACTCCACCCAGCACCCTGCTCCTTTGGCAGCATCTCCAAATCACCGACTCCAAAGAGCTGGAATAAAGTGCAGCCAGCCCAGGAACACTCACAGGATGAACTCGTGCATGCAGTGATCTGGATAAAAACTGCACAGAGATGTACCTATCCCCAGCCCACGGGTCTTTTTGGAGCAATTGATGGCACAGCCTATGGGGAAGCCAACAGCTTGTCCAGCACTGGCTCTCAACTGACCGAGAGCCACATGGCTACAACTGAACGGCTGGGAAATGTGACAATCACAGGAGGAGTGAAAGGGAATTGTCTCATCAGCATTGCCAAAGTCCCAGCAAGGACACTCACCACCTCCAGGATCTCCCTCTCAACGTGGAAGAGCTCTGCGTACTTCCCGTGGGTGATATTAAGTTTCAGTGGAACCTGACCAATGAATACTCTCGCTAATAAGGAGAATAAGACAAGTTAGTTGGAATACAGCTCTGTGCCACGTGTAGAAGTGCTTTCATCTGCCTTACATGAGAGGCTGTTTGCATGGAAAACCCTTTTACAAGGCATACAGAAAACTCAGATCTGAGCATCGCTGCCCCAATAAAGCAAAGTCACAGCCTTGGGTTTTTTCCCAAGGGTTGCTGCAATGTTCCCACAGTCCCAGTCAAATTCCAGAGCTCAATGCTGCTGAAGAGACAGCATTTCACTTCAGTGTTCATACAATTCAAATAGAAACACAGACAAACAGATCCCTGAACACAGAGAGAGATGGGTAAATGTAGTAATAAGACAGCGTCAAGTACCAAAGCTATTTATGATAATTTGGGGTAAAAATGTCAAATCTCCTACTCCTCCCTGCAATGGAAGGAAATCAAATCAGCAAGTCAAAATAAAGCAGACATTTTCATTTTTCAAACTGCTGGAGAGAATGAGCAATGACATTTGAAGAGAGGTCCAAAAGATGCATTTTTCTGTGCTTAGATTCATATTTGATTCACAGCAGCAGAATGCAATAATCTGAGTTGTCCAGACTTGCAGAGATAATACCCCTAAATCTTCTATTAAGTGTCATGAGATACTCAGTGGAAATAAAACTCAGAGCTCCAGCTTTATGTTCCACCAGCAAAACAAATCCAGTTGCAGATAACATTATAAAGTCTCCAAGTCTTTCCCATTTTTTTCCCATCCACTGAGCCTATCTTCACCACAAATTGTATATCAGACATCTCGAATGTAACAACTCCAGACAAAAATTACGATGAGAATCACCTTCACAATATTTATATAATCTGCCCATACCCCAGTTCAAGGCACAGTCAAAACAAGTCTCTAAATTAGAAGCTGACACATTCCCAACTTGAAGAAATGTCTCAAAACACTCTTCAGGGACACCTCACCCATGTTTCCTTAGCAAAATTTCCATGCCTCTAATCCTCGTTGATTAAGGGTCAGAAGAAAATCTATGAAAACAAATTCCTCTTTACAATGGAATATTGTAAGTCCTTGAGACTGAGAGCCCTCTAATAGAAAGGAAGGGGTCAGAACCTGAGTTCCAGCTAATAACTGTGCTGCTCAAAAAATGCTAAAGGTATGAAACAAGACCTTGATCTTACAAAGACTTTCATGGCTGCTTAACTTTCCACACATGGCTGATCCTACTGAAGCCACATTACACAATAGCCCCACTCACTTCTCCCAAGCCAAGTGCCTTCACCGGGGTTTGCAGGGCTGATAAGGGGCTGAATGCTTCCTGGGAGTTGTAAAACACATCAGGAACAGAAGGGGCACATCTGTCCTTACTAACAAGCCTGAGCCCACTGCTCCATTGCTGCATTTTTAAGAAGCACTCAGATATCTCTGCCTGCTCCCCAGGCAGCCCAACATGACAGGCATTAGACACCACACTTGTATAAACACTAAAAGGCTCTGATAAAAGTGGTGGCTGGGAGGAACATTAAGCTCCTGAACTAGTTTGAGCCTAAGTCAATTTATTTTAGAAGATTAAAGATAATTATTTCCATCCCTGGTTTTTCACTTTTGTTTTCTTACCTAAACTGCACTTTCCTTGTTCCAGCTCATATCCAAGAGGACACTGACAGATATAGGAGCCATGGGTGTTGTTGCAGGTGGCCAGCGCCGGACAAGGGTTGGAAAGACATTTATCCACCTCTATAAAAGCAAAAAAACCCCAAAACAGGTTATCGTTACAGAATCATAAAAGTCATCAACTGTTGGGCTAAAAGAGATCAACTGGCTCCCTGTCCCTGACTCCTTGAGCATTATCACATGCTTCATTGCATCTTACTATTGATCCTGTTCCTAATTATTCTGTTGGAGCTGAAAGAATAAATATAAACCACTTGAATATTCATTCAAAAGCCCTTGGGGTCTAGCATGGATCCACGTTAATATGAACATCCAACTTACCTACAGCACGGCTCATCAGAGGATCTCATGGTTCTTTCCAAAGACAAACAACTCAACAGTTTATGGATGAAAAGACCAAAGAAGGAACCTTGGCAGCCCGAGTTAGACACGTGAGCATGGGCTGCTTCACCAAAGATCTGCCCTTTTTATCCAAGCCCTGTTTCTGTGCGCCAAAGGTAGAGCTTCAGCACTGATCCAGTCTGTGGATTACCCAGCAATGGTGGAGGCAGCCCTGGCTGCAATCACCTCCTTTTCCAGAGCTCCTCCATGCCAGCCTGGGGACGGTAGCAGCAGTGATATCTGCCTGTGCCACCACTCACAGTGCCCTTCCTGCTGGGCAAGCAAGGGCTTGGGGAGCAGAAACCTCTGTGATATACAGTGTGTCTGGGGATTGATGACTGTAATCTCAGATGCTTCATAGATTACACAACTCAAACTGCAAATTCTGAAGAATATATCCAATATTTCCTCTTGAAATAAAAAAAGAGGTCCTGGTCTAAAAAGCTCCTCTTGCTGCGTCTATGACTCACATGAGCACAAACATACATCACACATGCCCACAAGGGCAGACCAGACCATAGGCAGGGCGGTGGACTTGTCAGTGACAAGGCTCTACAATACCAGCAAGACATCTTACACACCACTTTTACCTAGCTTGTGGCTGCTGCTGGGCACTGCAGCAGAGGCAGGAAGGACAAGCTCTGTGGTTAAAGCACGAAGCACAAGAGCCAAACCCATGTGAGCATTTCCGGTGGCACTGCGATACCCCACGGCACCACACAGACCTGACAGCCCCGAGCCAGCCCCTGCACTGGGACACACCACTTGATGCAACCTCATGCCTGGACTAGCCTGGCACAGCTACCTCAGCATCAGAGAGAAGGAGATTTGGTGACTCTAATCTAGAAATGAGTGGGTGTGATTTAAAACCATGGCTTTCACTTTGTCACCCTTCAGTTTGTGCTTTGTACAGCAGAGAATAGGGCAGCTTCTCTCAGGGCAGCAGATTGCCCATGTACAAAGCACCATGTCCAAGACAGCAGAAGGATCTTTTGCATTCTGGTAAATTGCAAATCTCTGTTTTCAAAGGAAAGAGTAATTTGGCAAAACTGTGAATCAGTCGCTAAAAAGGATGCATTATCTTAATTTTTCAATTAAAAAAAATTCATTCCAGTAAAGAAATTTTTCTTTGCATGATGCTGTAGTTATAATTAAAACCAATCAGCCTGAGAAGTAACCTTTAAATACTTAATTATTGGATGGAAAATATATTATTGCCAGTATTTCACTGAGATTAATGCCTTTAGCACACACAGTATCCTACAGCGGCATGATGGCCAGGCTCTGAATTTCAAACACAAAGTCAATTTCCTTTCATGTAAGACTTCAGCAAATGTATTTACTTGAGAAGATAAGGAGACTGGCAGTGGTAATAAATTACTGTAACAACACACTCAGCAAGACTATGGTACATAGCCTACCAGGAGAAGCATCAGGCCCCTAAGTAGAAGATTAATATTTAGGAGGTGGGGAGAAAACAACCATAGGTTGTAATATGAGAAGCAGTTTCAAGACAAATACCAAGTGCTGGCCAACTGTACTTTCTCATTAATAAGATAGATATCAATCATTATCAATTGTTATCGTTAACCTGTCAACAAATACAAAGTGTATCCTGTGCTTACCTGGGAGGCCAATCAGCTTTATTTTCTTGAAACTGTCAAATTTCAGATAAACCTTTCTATCATAAATGTTCACCAAAGTGCTCACCCTTATTTCAGCCATTCAACATGCTTGCTAAACCCTTAGCTAAAAAAAACCAACATGGAGACAAGAGCTGTTGCCCTCAAACTCTGCTGACAACAGACTTGTCATACATACATGCACACACACCTCTTTGAAAACTCTTAGAGCGGGACACAGGCATTCCTGCCCTGCTTGTTCCTGGCCCCTCCACTGGTGAGAGCCATTGTACACGTTACCTGTTGCTGGAGGCGACGTCCTCAGCCCGACCGTGCTGCTCAGCGGAGGAACACTGGTTGGTTTGGTAGCAGCCAAAGTAGTTGCAATGCTCACAGTGGTCTTGGTGGCTGGAGGGGCTTCAGAAGGACTTGTAACAGGGACATTTTCCTCAGTGACTTTACCAGGCTTTGCAGTGGTAGGATCCATGGCTTCTGTGCTCTTACCAGTGGTATACCCGTGCTGAGTGGCAGTGGGTGTCTGAGTCCTGTGGTCTTTCACAGTGCTGGCCTCACCTGGGGTGGGACGGTGACTGGCCGGTGTTGTCAGCACAGGAGGTATCACCGTGGTCACTGCCCCTGCGGGGACAATGTTGCTGTGATTTGTTGCACTTGGTGAGGGACTAAGGGGTGCATCTGTTGGGCCAGCCCGTGGAGCAACACTGGCCGTGGTGAGCAGCGGTGTCACCTTCCCAAAGCTGTCCCCTTGGGTGGTGGCATCTCTAGGCGAGGCAGTCTCTGTTACTGTCACGGGAGCGGACACGGACACAATGCGTCCACCAAGCAGCTCCATGGGTGCCGTAGGGAGAGGTGACCTGGTGGGGGTGAAGGTGGTGCTGTTTTGGGGCTGGTGTATGACACTGGGCTTGCTGGTCTCTCTGGGTGAGCTTCCGGCCGGGGCAGCTGTGGAGGGCACCTGCCTGCCCACACTCGTAACCACAGTGGCACTTGCTTGATCACTGTCGCTGGACTGAGAGATGGATGAGGGTGATGAAAACACAGGCAATAAAGATGCCAATGAGTAAGATGGGGAGGGCAAGGAGGAAGTGGGCAAGGAGGATGATAAAGCCTGCAGAGGGGGTGAAGATGCCATCACAGAGGGTGAGGGTGGCTCAGATGATTCTGACAGTGTAAACAGATGAGTTGGTGGTGGTGTTGATGACAGTGAGTGCTGAAGTGATGACAGTGAGGAAGAGGCTGGAAATGCTGATGAAGATATAGACGATCTGTCAGTGGTCAACAACTCAGAGCCAGTGTTGAAGAGAGTTGTATTTTCTATGCTGCCTGTAGAAGCAGAAGTCGACAGTTTGGAAGGGTGCACCAGCAACGGCTCCGTAGAAGGTTCAACAAAACTGCTACTGTTTGATGCATCGGTCTGCCTGTCATGAGCCACAGATGATTTTGATGCATCAAAAGGGCTGGAAATTTCAGTAAAAAAGGTGGAACTTTCCGAGGAGTCAGCAGAGGTGCTGCTGTTGGAGATAGACAGGAGGGTCCTTTCTCCTCCTCTGGTATATGTGGTTGAAATGTATGTGCCATCTGTGTGAGAAACCGAGGTCCTTTTCTCAGCATCAATGCTACTGACTGGCTGAAGGCTATCTGAAGAGTCTGGAGTAAAAGGACAAAAAAATATTAGAAAGACAGAGTAATACGAAAGTATTTTGATGTCACATTAAAATCGCTTGCTAAATTAGTTCTTCTTGTCTGTGAACCTGTCTATGCTTTTCTAAAAATTTCAAGCACCATTCAAGCATGGTTATGGGATTAGGAGTCTTATGGACTCCTTAATTGATTCTAAAATAGTGAACCCTGACAGACACAAGACTCTCATGGAATGTGTAGGTTTCCAAATCACTGTTCTTCACATATTGCTCTCCTAAAGTGATCGAGCTCTTAACATTCCATGATATTTGTGGCGAGCTAAGCAAGAAAACCCAACTGTTCTCTTTATCACTCATAATTTACAAAACGCATATCCTCTCCCTCTTATCCTCCATTCCCATCTATAGAATATCCATCTTGTTCAGTCAATTTGTTTTTAGACACAGCGAACTTCACGCCTCTGCAGGATGAAATTATTACATTATGTTAATTTGCAGCTTATCATGAACCCAGCGATTCAAAACTGCAGCCAGGAAATCCTAAATGAATAGCACATCGGTCTGCAAAAAAATTCAGATTATTTAGCATAAAAGGTGCAATCAATCTTATAATGTCAATTTCAGGATGTACAGCTAAGTTCAGCCAAATTTAAAAAAAAAACAACAGGGTATTGAAATTTTTTTTTAATTCTACAACTGACTTAAGTCATCACAAAACACTTCTGAAACCATTACCCAAAAGAAACCAGTTAGGATGCAAAAAACCCCTCCTCAAAACAGGAGGGTTTATGGCTCCACTTCTGGAACAGTTCCACATCTGTGTGGGTTCTGGGTTTGAGTCTTTTAATGGAAACGTCCCCCTGAGTTAACCCAGAGGTGGTATTGCACATAGTAATGAACGAGAACTTTATGAAAAACCTCCTAAAAAACAGGACAATGTGAATTCACCCCAAAAGTACACCAGGAGACATCAACTTACTTGTGAGATCGTTTTGGAAAGAAGAGTAAGTGGGTATCTTGGCAGAATGGGGGAAGACTGTCTCTGTTGGAAAGCCCATGGAACCCCTGCTGCTGGAGGAGGCATTGGCTGTCCTGCCCTGCTCCACCAACGCTGGCTCAGACAGCCCTGGAGAGGTGGAAGCTTCGGCATGGAAAGAAGAGCTCTCCATGCCACTGGCCAATGTGCCATCTGTCACTGCGTGCAGCATCCTCTCCTCACCACCCGCAGATGTGGATGAACTGTACGCAGGATCGGTAATGGGGCTGGACGTCCTCTCCTCAGCACTTGAGCTGCTTAGGGAGTGATGGCTGCTGCCAATGGCTGGAAAAGGATCGAAAAGCAGGCATCTGATTTTATAATCTCAGAGCAGACAGGACTGTCCAAATATAGAGGAATCAGGACCATTAGAGTCACAATGGTAGGTTTATGTTATTTATAATTATCACCCCAACCCAGACAGGCAGTCGATGTGTCCTACAGCAACAAGCTACATCTCTCAAGAACGAGACCCTTTCTCTTAAGCATCAGCAGCTGCAGATACGCAACACCACCGGGCAGAACCACGACCACTTATAAATGCTGCCCATGACACCTGCAACAGCTGTGTCATACCAATCCCACAGAGGAGGGGAAGAGAGAGGCAGTCAAACGCTACCCCAGAGTTCAGAAAAACTCACTGGAAGGTTCACCAGCAGCTGAGAAGTAGGTGAAGACCCTGGATGAAAAGGTGACCTTGGGCTCTGGGGACCCTGCTCGGCCAGATGACACATGTCTCACTCCAGGCCATGCCACGGAGGACAGGACGGGGCCAGTGTGGGTGTCCCCAGCTGTGTCAGGATGAGATGTGAGGCTTTCTGCTTCTGTGCTCCACATGCTGCGGCTGCCTGGGGCTTGAGATGTCCCCTCCTTGTGGACAAAGAGTGTGGCTGAAGGTAAAGGCACTGAAATGCTGGGAGAAAACGCGGGTAGCAGCTTTGTTGGAAGCTCACTGAGGCCAGCACCACTCTGCGAAACATTACTCTGCTTCCCAGGCTCTGCTGCCGATGAGGACAGCAGAAGGACAGTGTCCAAGGTGCTGGTGTGGGCTGGAGTGGGAGCGGAGCTCCCTGTGGCACTAGAAGCTCTGCGGGTGTCCAACATGGGCACTGTGCTGCTCTCCTCACTGGCGATAGCTGTCACCAGGCCGGGTGTACTGGTGAGAGGCAGGCGTCCTCCTGTTGCTGAGGTCTTTTCTGCTGAGAACGGGCAAAGCAAAATGATTTATGCTTCCTAAGCTATAAACAGGCAGGCATGCTCTCTTCCATCACCCCCCTCAGGCTGAGGGTGCAGAGAGAACGTGGCAGAAAATCCTAACTGTGAAGGCACAGCCCTTTCCTGTGCTAGGAGGTGCTGCTCACAGCAGGGCACCCTGGAGAGGGCACTTAGGAACAAGTCATGGGAGCACTGCTCCCTGTGCCACAGGCCTGACCTGGGCGCCAGGCACCCACATTGTCACCTCTGCACCCACAATGAGTGAGGGGGATGTTACACAGCACCCAAATCCCTGGTACTCGAAAAAGCATGGCAGGCTTGTATGGGATCAGTAAATAGTGCCTTTGCAGCCTAGGGTGGGAGTCAGGAATGACTGTTGCTGCTCCCACTTGCATAAACACAGCCAATGGGGCAGTCTTGAAATTGTGCTGTCTCTGAAAACACAGCAAATCTTGAGGCCAGACTGCTCTGGCAGTAAGGCTGGCTTTTCCTGGGGGCTAAATGTAAGAAACGGATAATGTATGTTTCCCTGGAAGTTGAAATTTTCATCCATAATGCCCAATGGCATCGTCCAGCACCTTGTAGCATGCCCTCACTCTCCATGCAGGTGGGTGTCTGCTGTGTGGTCAGATCTCACCTGGGGAAGTGCTTTCTGAAGCAGATGGTGAGCCCGTGAGCAATGGGTTCGCGGACGACAAGGTGGAACCTCTGCCACCACCACCCTGGGCTCCCAAAGAAGACTGGGAATGGCCTGGAGAGCTGATGTTTTCGGAACCAATGGTGGCAATCTCTGTTGTTTGGGCCAATGTGGTGCTGGCTGCCACAGACCCTGACGTCCTCCCTCCACCCACAGTGCTGGGTGTGGAAACTGAGGTGCTGCTTCTGGGCAAATTGGTTCTGCTCTCTGTTGACAGGATGCTGAATAACACAGGGCTGCTTCCAGTAGCTAAAATTGGATAAAGAAACAATTTACACTTTTACACATATGAAACTAGAAATAAAAAGGAGCTTTCCTCCAGGAGCACCCAGAGGCAGCAAGTACATTTGTTTGGTCAAGCAAGAGCTGAATAATTTCAGACACAAAATCACACTGCATCCTTCCAAACACCATATTCTGCAGAGCAGAAAAGAGTCAGGCAAGTGCAAGCTGCAGGAACAGTCCTCTTTTGGCAGCTGAACAATGGTATTTCAATTCTAGCATGAGCTCACCTGGGGAAGGACCTTCTGAAGGAGAGCGAGAGCGTGTCAGGGAAGAGTCTGCCACCTCGGTGACACCTGTCCTTCCCGTGGACCCCTGAGCTCCGGAGTTCTCTCTCACAGCAGATGTGGACAAGGATCGGGTTGTGCCCAGGCTCCTGGACATGCCACTGCTGGACGTGGAGCCCTCCGCTGCTGCCCAGCGGCTGCTGCCCGAGGCAGACCTGGGGGGCCTCCCACTGCTGCTGCTGCTGCTGGATGTGGCTGAAATGGGAGCCTTGGTGGCAGAGGAACTCAGGGAGCTTTTCTCTGCCACCGCTTGCTGGCTGCTTCTCACACCTAAGATCCAACAACACCAGGTTTCATTCGTGCACACAAAGCTCTACATCCCATTCTTTGCTCAGCGCCCATTCCTACGCTGCCCATTGGAGACTCAAGGTGTTTCTCTGGGAAGAGCTGAATCTCTGAAGTACAGGCACATGTGCCTCACAAAAAGCCATGGAAATCTCAAACACACGTCCTACAGACCGGCCTGCACGGCAGATGCAGCACCAGGGGACAGCTGAAAAACCCCAGCAAGCAGGGAAAGCGCGTGCACGTATTTCTAACCAATGCTTTTCCCAGGACAGGAGCTTCATTAGCAACGACAACATCCAAGGTTTTCACTTCGTCACCCAAATGCTCAGCTCCACTCTCCCCTTCCCACCCGCCCCACTGCCAGCCCAGTGCAGCCACCAATAAAAACATCCATGGATCCAACAATCGCTGATAGCCATAGCTGAAGAAAAGCAGCACAGGGATGGGAAATCTCATCCAGCCCCAAGGCAGACAGCTTTCAGACTGACAAATTTACCTGGCAAAGCACCTTCAGAGGCAGACAGGGAGCTTGTGAGCAAAGGACTCCCAGCAGGGCCTGGCAGGTCGGTGGCTTCCCGTGAGCTCTTGGGATGATGTGTCCCAGTCGCCAAGGAAGACGAGGTCCTGCCCAAAGAGCTTGTGGGCTCGGTGCTGCTGCCAGAGTCCCTTGTCACCCCAGCTGTGGGGCCATTTGCTGGGGACATCCCTGTCCCCACTGCCACACTGGACATGTCAGCACCCTGCGGGCCCGAGCGCAGCATCGCCTCTTCTGCACCTCGCGTGTTCTCGGGGGGTTCAGAATTGCTGCTAAAAGCTGGAAAAGGGGAAAAGAAAGACAAAACTCCATAAACATAAATAAAAATGTTGGGTAGGTGTGGCAGGACATGTCTACCCCCTCTCTACCACACATGGTTGCTGCATATGCAAGACAGAGCTCGGGCAGGTCACAGGCCCAGCATGGGGGATCTCTGGCGCCAAAAGGGCTCAGGCCCCAGCTAAGAATCAACATCTTAGTCTGGAAAGCAAATGTGGGAAGAGATGAAAGAAATATTCTCGACCAAAAGACAAGGCTCTTATGTCTATAAAAGCCCACACAATTACCACAGAAGCAGAAGTCTCTTACACATGCCTTGGAAACGTGAGGGAAGATTTCTCCCTGGAGCTTGGATGCAACTCCAGGTCCCTTTCCCGGGAATTGAGAGAAAGGAATTCGATGTCTACCCCTTCAAGAATTAGCAGTAAGAAACACTGGATCCTGAGTTATACTATTTCTTAGCCAGCTGTAAATTTAATGGTAACTTTAACTCCGCCTGTATTTACTAGTATTCCCTTTTTTTTTTTTCTTACCCCTCTGTAGTTATAGTCTCCTTAAAGTCTTATGTCTGTCAGTTTTGTGTCTATTAATGAAAAATTCATTTTATAACAGACCGAACAGGCCATTATTGAAGATCCACTCTTGCGAATAAGAGTGAATCTTCGGTGCTGGACACCTCAATAATGTGACTGCCTGCTGCCAGAGGCCTGGGCAAAAGGCTAGAGCTGATTTAAACCTACATCATCCATTCATGACAGTAGGCTTCATCCCACTATCTGTAGATGTAGACAATGGATGTGTGACTATTCAGTATGGAAATATTTAATACTGGGAAATCATGATGACTGGGGGAAAAAGTGGTCTCTAAGTAGGAACTGCTGAAGTTATTGCTTGCAGAATTCAACTGGAAGTTTGCAAGGAAAATCTATCCTCCCCTTCCAACAAGAATAATATTTATCCATACTTCCATTTCTGTGAAATGTTTTTAAATGTACAGAATGTGCTAAATACAATATCATTCCTCCTTTCTTTAAATCAAAAGGATGTCTTTTGTTAATAAAGAGTCTTTCAATAAGAGTTCTGAGGTAAACAGCTATCTATCAAAACTCACCTGTGGAAGCACTTTCTGAAGCAGACGGTGAGCCTGTGAGCAATGGGTCTGTGACACCTCTGCCTCCACCACCCTGGGCACCCACAGACATCCCAGGGGTGCCGCTCTGGGCTGAAGAGCTGCTGATTTCAGCCCCAGATGAGGAAATCTCTGCCATGGGGACCAGCCTGGTGCTGGCTGCCACAGACCCTGACGTCCTCCCTCCACCCTTGGTGCCTGTTGTGGAAACTGAGGTGCTGCTGCTGCTGGGCAAATTGATTCTGCTCTCTGTTGACAGGATGCTCAATGACACAGGGCTGCTTCCACTACCTACAATGGGATAAAGAAACAATTCACACTTTTACACATATGAAACTAGAAATAAAAAGGAGCTTTCCTCCAGGAGCACCCACAGGCAGCAAGTACAAACACAAGCAGAAAAGATGAGAAGATGTCCATTTCCAAAGATGTAAATCCTTCCCACTAAAATTTCTCTTCTAAAATACACAGTGTGATGCTGAGAAAAGTGCTATCATATCAAAACTGTTGAAATTCTAATGCTGTGCACTTGATTTCACCATGATGTGCCCTAGTGCACTCCATGCTGCTAGAACAAATATCGTGACAACCCAGAAGAGCCTGGAAATCAGCTCAGACAAGGCACTACCCTGAGCAGTGAGAAGGTCTTAGAGAACTCTGAAGAAACAGCATCAGGGACACCAGACCCCTTCAGCACCAGAGTAGGGACTAGGACCAAACAGCAGCACGAAGGACCTCAGAGACCACATTCAAAGGTGCCTTAAATTTCTTGAACGGGTTCAATTTCTGGGAAGCAGCATGCACCAAGAAGTAGGACACAAGGTAGGAACTGAAGTCTGATCCCCAGGACTGCAGGGACATGAGCTAATCCTCACTTGCTTACTTCTCCTGTCTGTAACACAGAGATAGCAACTTGAGATAGTAAAAAACCGACTGGCAATTGGAAGTTAAGCCTGTTTTTTTGACATAATGAAACTTTCCAAGGGTGCCTTTTCTGGAAAAAAAACCTTAAAGCACATTTCTTTGGTCAAGCAAGAGCTGAATAATTTCAGACACAAAATCACACTGCATCCTTCCAAACACCATATTCTGCAGAGCAGAAAAGAGTCAGGCAAGTGCAAGCTGCAGGAACAGTCCTCTTTTGGCAGCTGAACAATGGTATTTCAATTCTAGCATGAGCTCACCTGGGGAAGGACCTTCTGAAGGAGAGCGAGAGCGTGTCAGGGAAGAGTCTGCCACCTCGGTGACACCTGTCCTTCCCGTGGACCCCTGAGCTCCGGAGTTCTCTCTCACAGCAGATGTGGACAAGGATCGGGTTGTGCCCAGGCTCCTGGACATGCCACTGCTGGACGTGGAGCCCTCCGCTGCTGCCCAGCGGCTGCTGCCCGAGGCAGACCTGGGGGGCCTCCCACTGCTGCTGCTGCTGCTGCTGCTGCTGCTGGACGTGGCTGAAATGGGAGCCTTGGTGGCAGAGGAACTCAGGGAGCTTTTCTCTGCCACCGCTTGCTGGCTGCTTCTCACACCTAAGATCCAACAACACCAGGTTTCATTCGTGCACACAAAGCTCTACATCCCATTCTTTGCTCAGCGCCCATTCCTACGCTGCCCATTGGAGACTCAAGGTGTTTCTCTGGGAAGAGCTGAATCTCTGAAGTACAGGCACATGTGCCTCACAAAAAGCCATGGAAATCTCAAACACACGTCCTACAGACCGGCCTGCACGGCAGATGCAGCACCAGGGGACAGCTGAAAAACCCCAGCAAGCAGGGAAAGCGCGTGCACGTATTTCTAACCAATGCTTTTCCCAGGACAGGAGCTTCATTAGCAACGACAACATCCAAGGTTTTCACTTCGTCACCCAAATGCTCAGCTCCACTCTCCCCTTCCCACCCGCCCCACTGCCAGCCCAGTGCAGCCACCAATAAAAACATCCATGGATCCAACAATCGCTGATAGCCATAGCTGAAGAAAAGCAGCACAGGGATGGGAAATCTCATCCAGCCCCAAGGCAGACAGCTTTCAGACTGACAAATTTACCTGGCAAAGCACCTTCAGAGGCAGACAGGGAGCTTGTGAGCAAAGGACTCCCAGCAGGGCCTGGCAGGTCGGTGGCTTCCCGTGAGCTCTTGGGATGATGTGTCCCAGTCGCCAAGGAAGACGAGGTCCTGCCCAAAGAGCTTGTGGGCTCGGTGCTGCTGCCAGAGTCCCTTGTCACCCCAGCTGTGGGGCCATTTGCTGGGGACATCCCTGTCCCCACTGCCACACTGGACATGTCAGCACCCTGCGGGCCCGAGCGCAGCATCGCCTCTTCTAATCGCATGCTGTCATGGGATTCATAAACTCTGCTAAAAGCTGGAAAAGGGGAAAAGAAAGACAAAACTCCATAAACATAAATAAGAACTGCTGGGTAAGTTTCATCCCACTAGCTGTAGGTGTAGACAATGGATGTGTGACTATTCAATATGGAAATATTTAATACTGGGAAATCATGATGACTGGGGGAAAAAGTGGTCTCTAAGTAGGAACTGCTGAAGTTATTGCTTGCAGAATTCAACTGGAAGTTTGCAAGGAAAATCTATCCTCCCCTTCCAACAAGAATAATATTTATCCATACTTCCATTTCTGTGAAATGTTTTTAAATGTACAAAATGCGCCAAATACAATATTATTCCTCCTTTCTTTAAATCAAAAGGATGTCTTTTGTTAATAAAGAGTCTTTCAATAAGAGTTCTGAGGTAAACAGCTATCTATCAAAACTCACCTGTGGAAGCACTTTCTGAAGCAGACGGTGAGCCTGTGAGCAATGGGTCTGTGACACCTCTGCCTCCACCACCCCGGGCACCCACAGACATCCCAGG
Source organism: Edolisoma coerulescens (assembly GCA_013397115.1). Lineage (NCBI taxonomy): Eukaryota > Metazoa > Chordata > Aves > Passeriformes > Campephagidae > Edolisoma > Edolisoma coerulescens. The sequence continues at coordinate 266,409 of VWZW01005255.1, read as the reverse complement.
GGTGCCGCTCTGGGCTGAAGAGCTGCTGATTTCAGCCCCAGATGAGGAAATCTCTGCCATGGGGACCAGCTTGGTGCTGGCTGGCAGAGCTCTTAATGTCCTCCCTCCACCCTTGGTGCCTGTTGTGGAAATGGAGGTGCTGGTGGTGGAGAAGTCTGAACCTCTCCTTTCTGTAGTTGAGTTGTTGGATGGCTGGTGGCTGCTTCCAATGGCTACGGTACAATAAAAAAAATGGATTTATACATATGAAATTATAAACAGATGGATCCATTTTCTTCCCAGATGCTTATGGCGTGCATAAAGATATTAAGCATAGGAAGTTTTCAATCTGGACAAAGTGCTCTTTTGGAAATGCATGACTCCCCTCACCGCAGGAAGACCTCACACCAAACCCAGGGCTTGCTGCCAGGCTTTGTGAAAGCGGGGTCGCCCAGACGGCAGGAAGCCCCACAGGACAAGGACTGTGAGGACTTGCCTTTAAATCCCACCTTTGCTCTAATATTGCTGGAATTAGGCTCAGAAAATTTTTTTT